>LNAC01000085.1:1948184-1998700 GCA_002007465.1 Ailurus styani
CCCTCACTGGTCTTGCACTGTTTAATCTGTGGTCAGCTTTATCTCCTTCACATTTAAGTAACAGAGCTCCGATTCTAGTTTAGTTCTCTATTATTTTCTAAACAAAATCACCTCTTGCCTCAAAGAATCACTGCCATGCTCAACTCTATCCTCTCTACTTCCGACAGGTCTTCCTTCAGTATCTGTCCCTACCTTCCAACCCCTTCAGATTCAATTTTAAAAATTCTATTGGCACCCATAATATATTTTTCTGCTCATAAAATATATTTCAGTCCCTATAAGTCTGTATATTTAACCCTAATCACTCTCTTGCCCTGATGTGAATTCCCAATGGCCTGACAGTAGACTTTTCAATATTAATATGCCCAATGTGAATGTGCAATCTTTCTCCTATTCCTGCCCTCTTATTATCTTTTCCATCTCTGTCCATACCATCACCTGCCAGCATCCCTCAGTTAAACTGCAGTGGTCCTTTCCATAGTTCTCAGCTCACTAGGCTTCACACTTTTTAAGCCAACTTCAGTTCTTTACATTCCTTTGCCCCACAACCCTGACCGCCAAACATTTGTCAAATTATATAAGTCTGCCTCCAGAAAAGCGCTTTCATTTCTTGCCTCCCTTTTCCCGGTTCATTTCCACTGGCATTAAGACTAGTTCAGATCCTCATCTCCTATAGCAGTCATCTCCTAACTGGTCTTCCCTTTTCTTATTTTAAATTTATCATCTCGATATACTTCTTCACTGTTACTTTTCATGTAGAATAATTCCCATATTCCCATAATGCCACATCTCTGTTAAAAACAAATTTCCAATCATGCCAAGTCTACATACAAAATATCTATACTTTTAAGCATGGAATTCAATATCCTCTACACCATGCTCCAAAATATCACTCCGTGATTATGCTCCATTACTTTTTCTCCTAACCCTTGAGCTATTGGACACTTTGCAGAAAAAAGAAGTCCTATATGGATTTTTAACTATTTCTTTGCTCGTATTGTCCTTCAGCCTATAATTTCCTACTCTCCACTCCATAGATATTTAAATTCTATACCCACCTTTCAATTCCAACACAGGACCACCACCTAGTTGTAGTCTTCTTGATTCTTTCATGGACGCTATCTAAGGTAGAGACTGGTAACTATCCCTAGGATTCACTGTCCTGCCTTGGTTTTAGTAGGAATATTGCTGTCCAGTTAATAAAACTATACCTCTTATTTTCCCTCGAATGCAATGAAATTTGAGCCACTGGGATTTGAGCAGAAGTAATGTATACAACTTCTCAAAATTCTCCATAAGGATATTTGCCCTGGATTTTCCTTTCCCTCTCCATCTTTTAGGAGATGGCAATGACTAGAGATGTATTAGAAGCCCTGCGTTGAGAGTGACAGAGCTGTTTCCCCAGCCTTGCACGATACTCCTCTGGATGGTGAAGTAAGAGAGAGACATGTTTTCTGACTCAAAGTACTGGGTTTTTTGTTTTGTTTGGTTTTGTTTTTGGCTATCTTCCGTTAAAGAAGTTTAATCAGTATTTGAATGACTTAGATTACTCTTTCTTTTTTTCATGTCTATGGCACTAAAAGCTTCAAGTTGTACTTATCATAGTCTGGTTTCTTCACTACAAATTACTGCATGTTTATCTCCCTTCTTCTATAAGACCGTAAATGAATACACCCAAATACAGTTTCTGATTTATCTCACGTATCTTACAATATCTAGCACAAGATTTTAAACCTAGTTGGCATATAAAGCATTTTGAACTATTCTGATGCTCCTTCCACTTCTTTCTTTTTCAATTTCTGACCATACATATAAAATGATAATCCTAGTTCTCTATACTTAATTCCTCCTTAATTCTAAGCTTCCATCTCTGTAAAAATCTTAAATTCCATCTTTTAATTACTTTGCAGGTTCTAATAAAATTATGACTAAACACCAGCCCTATGATACCTTCCTTTCAACTTCTGTGACAGGCACTCCTTCTTCTCTACCCTATGCCCCAGGAACAGGAGATCCCTTTTGGCTATGTCTCGGCTCTCAGATCTTTCCTCCCTTTCTGATGACCCAGCACGCTCATGGCTTTAGCTTCTCTGCTGATAATTTCAAGACCCTCTCAGTATATAGCCATCAATTCTTTCCAAAGTCTTTCAACCCGTCTCTGTAAACTCCTACTTAGGCAGCTCACAATTACCTCATACTTCAAAAGCTTTAACACTGAACCCAACAACTTCTCCCATACTAGCCTCCCTTCCCAATGTCTCCATTTCTAAAATAACATGACACTTCTCTGAGTTCTAGAAGTTTAAAGTTTATTTCCACCTTCTTTTACTCTCCTTAAGTATAAACAAATATGATATGCATGAGCCATATCAACTTTTGTATCAAATGATGCCTCTTTGCTTTGTCCCATCAACTTCCAGTGCATTTTCATATCAGTTCTGAATCATGGGTTTTCAAAATCAATTCCTACTTGGTTCCCCTCTTTTTCCATTTTGTCTTGTAAATTATCTTCATATTTAGGTTTGCACTATGCAACTTCCCTTCTCTCTAGAACCAGTCAATTTCTTTTAGCTATTGAACTGGTTTAACATTCTTCTAAAATTCCATAGTGTTTACTTTGCCCCAAAGCTTGCTTGCTTCAAATCTCTGTATGTGATCTACTGCTTTGGGTTCTATAATTGATATTTTATGTGCCAATTTTGCATTCCCAAAGTTTAATAGGTCCTTGAGAGATGGAATTTTTATTATCATTATTATTATCGTTATTAATATATTTGTATTACTTCCGTTCCCTAAAAATGGCATAACAAAATGACTACAGGTTTGGGGACTAGAGCCACAATTATGTTTTGTACTTGGTGACAGATAGCTAATCTAATTCTGGAATTTTTTGTCACTTTCTGCTTCATCCATGCTGAACTGTTCACTATTACTTAAATGAGCTGTAGAATTTCTCAGGATACTGATCAGGCCAGGTTAATGCTAATACAGGTTAGCATGGAATCACTGCTATGTTGAGCACTTACTTGAGAAGCAGAGCATAGCAGTGGGTGTTACAACCAACTCCAGCATAAAAGCCCATAGCTGGAAATGTGAGAGTATTTCTAGAAATTGGATCTAAATGGACTGAGAGACACAAGGGTAATTCTACTTCTAGAAAAAGAAGGTACTATTAGTTTAATTCAAGAATGCCCTGAAAAGAACTATCTATAAGAGCGATCATACTTGGGTAGAAAAGTAGATTAAAGTCCAGAAAGAGAAAGGATAAAGTATACATGTTCTGCTAAAATTATACCATTTTGATGGCATCACTTGTGGGAGCAGACATAAAGTAGGAACTTCTCAAGCCTTTAAAAAACAGGTTGCCTTCTACTAAAGGAAGATTTTAAAACAAGGCATGAAAAGACCAGTTGAGGTATTCCAGGTAAGGCAAGCTTAAATAATTGCCTATTGAAAATGAGGCATACAATTAAAAATTATGCTATTTCCTTACGTTTGTGTCATACTTAACAATTATAAAATAAAGTTCAGCTAGATATGATCTCATTTTGAGCTGCAACAAATAACCCAAGATAAGAGCCATATTTTTATTATTAAAAACTGAGATTGAGTGAGATTCAGATGACTCAGGGATCTGTTCAAATTCATAGAAGGCTGGAGCCAGGTGTACAGTGAGGTATCTTGCAAGCAAATCACTGCTCTCTTATTGCTACCCATTCTAGTCAGCGTCCAGTCTTTATCATTTTCCATAAAAAAGAAAAGAAAAGAAAAAGAAAGAAAAGGGAATTTCTATGATCTAATTCAGTTCCCAGTGACAGAAGAATATTATTTCTAGTTTGCCTGCTCTCTGGTCAATGAGGAATTGCTTGATTCTCATGCAGAATAAAAAAGACTTTATCACTTTTGTTTTTAGCACACTTATATACCCTGTGCTCCATAGAGTTAAATTTTGCACATTGAAAACATTTAAAAATTAAGGTTTGGTCATGACTTGATGCCATTGGAGCACAAAAAATATTCGCAAATGTTCAACAAAAGATCATGTTTTGCTTAAAAATGTATTAACTGGCAACTGACTTCTATTCAGAAATATTGCAAAATTAATGCTATTTTTCTATTTACCACCGTACCCTAATAATATAAACTTTTAAATGTCAAAATTAAATAATATATACATAGATATAAAATCCTTAAAGAATGTTCAAATTTATCTGAAGCCTGAACTATTTTTACAGTATTATCTTTGCTCTATATTTTGCCATTGCTACTTCAATTCTAACTATTTTGCACATGGAATATAATATTGCTTCTCTTACACTGTCAGGAAAAGTTATCTCTTTGAATCCATGAAAAAGGCTAAAAAGCAAGAGCCTCAGCTATTTTTGTGAACCATCACAGTATCTTTGAGTTGAAATAAATCAAGTTAAAGAAGTTTAACTCTACATATTGGAAAGAGAAAAAAAAAAACCTTCTCAGGTAGACTGCTTGTTTTTCAAAACTGTTCATTTTTAATTATCTCTGATTTCAGAAAAGGAAATATCAAGAAGTAACCTTAAAATATTTTTACGTGCCTATTAAAAATAATAATCAAAGATAATGCCATATGACTTTGGGAAATGCACCATGTCAAATACAGTGCTGTTTAGCTCTCTTACTAACAGTTGTATGAGACACAGGGGTTCATGACGAGAAATTTCTATAAAAATGCCCTTGCCATTCCAAACCTCAGTCTGTCCAATTATCTTGTATGATGTTACTCAAAGTCTAAGAAATGCACATATTTCCTCCAATACTTTTACTTGGTAGCAAATAAAACAGTACTGTCTTCAGCAGCACATTTCACCAATATATAAAACCTGACCGAGGAATTGCTTTATGGGCATGATTTGCTTATACTGAGCAAGTATCATTTAACTTTTAGTTTTTCTTTGTTTGATTGCTTTTTACTTTCTGAATCCATACTATCCAACAGACCACTTTCAGTGCATAATTAATGCTAACAATTATCCTTAGCCAGAAACTTAGTATTGTGATCATTTCAAATAAAGTTTCTCTAATTTAAGTAACAATTTTTTTCCAGAAATAAGGATAGTTGATATTCTGTGGCATTTGGTATTATATATTTTATGTTGCTAGTTATCAATAAAAAACATGTATCTCAAAATAATTTCAATTGTTCAGTAAGTTAAATTCACTTTCCTTAAAAAGTAATCGAGTGTGCATCAGAACATGAATCACACCAGCCCACACTGGAATTTTTTTAATCGAACATATATTAAATACTTTGAGAATTGGTTTCTAAGGAAAAGACTTCCCTAGCTATAGTTAATTTTAATTACCTTCCAAATCATTAATGAGCAGGATATTAGTTAAGGTTGTATTGTGTTTTCTATGCTCAAATGTAAAAGGCTTCGTAATGTAAAAATAATGTGGCGAGGTTTTGAAGGTGGATGAAGTTAAGTCGTGGTTAAGAAAGAAATGAAACAAACAAAACATTTGGAAAAATTGTTATATAAACCAGGAAATAATACACAAGTTTATAATTTAGAAAGATAAATTTATAAAAACACAAACCTAATTGAACATAAATATATTTAGTTCAATTAAATAGAGTTCAAAGCCTAAGAATAAGCTATCATACACTCATGACCCCACTTGATAAGAGTAGATAAACTCTAATGCAATGTATTAGCTAGTTAGCACAATATCAAAAGATGTCCAACTAGAGTAACCATTGAAAAAAATTTCATTGAGAGAAATAACATGACTTCACACTCTAAATCAAAGTAATGCTAATACTGCAAGAACTATGATGGTATCAATAGATTCTTCATGCTGTTATCATTATTCGTATCACTGTAAAACTAGTTCTGTGCTCTTTTGCTCTTTTTCTAGTATAGTCCCTTGCTGATATTTAATTAACTTGAACATTTTTGTATCTGAATCTCACCAGTGCTCTCATCCTATATTTCAAGCTCTCTACAAGAGATTTCCACCTGGATGTACAGCCAAACCTCAAACTCAGCATGACCAAAACCAAATTGGCCATCCACCCACCCCATACCAAATTGACCACATGTCTGCACGTGACCAACTTTGCAGATAATCTAGAAATTTTCCGACAATTGAGATGAGAATTCTTGGAAGTCACCTGTCTTCCCTCTCCTTCAGTGTCTGTATCCAGTATATCAGCAAGGTTTATTATATATTTTCCTCAAAATAATCATTAGATTTGCCTTTAAATTCCCATTTTACAACCCCCTATTATTGTAATTTTACCTTGGGCCTTGTTTACCTCTAACACGGCAGGTCTCTTTGCCTTTTGGTTCTCCCAACCTCATCTCTTTTGTCCATCCTACACATAACTATTAGGCAAATCTTCCCATACTGTAATGCTGTTTATTCCTTCATTAAATACCTATAAGAAAACAGCATTTCTTTCAGATAAACTACAACCTCTTCTGCCCAATTTTCAAAGGTTTGGAAAGCTAAGTCATCCCACCATGTTTCTTACTGTGCCCCCCCGAGTCTCATAATGTATGCAAATAAACGAATAAATATCTCATACATGAAATTCATATTAACATTTCCATGCTTTTGCTAATGGTATTCTTTACCGTTAAAATATTCCTTTTTACAATACACTAATTAATAATACCCTATTTATACTTTAAAGCATAATTTAACTATTGGATGATAAGCCCTTTGACAGGAAAGAATATGCCATGTTTATTTTAATCTCCTCCACCCAAAATGTTCTCTCCATTTTCCTCTATTTAATATAATTCCCATCATCTTTTAAAGCCAAATTCACTTACTGGGATAATAGACTTTTTAAAGGAAGCAAGTATGTCATTTTAATTTTATATCTCCTATAGCAGTAGAACAATACTAGAAATAGAATAAGCACTCAGTAAACACTATCATTTTATTGCCTCAATATATATAGAAAAATAAAATCCTTTAGCACTTTGTTCACTGTTATTCGAATGTGTGATATAACTGGATGTAGAAGCTATAGTGCAGTTTCTTTCTTAGTGAATAATTAGCATAACAGTGCTCAATTAATAGCAGAAAGAAGTTTCTTAGTTACAACTAAGGTATAAAGGTATAAGGTGTATGGGGCGCCTGGGTGGCTCAGTGGGTTAAGCCTCTGCCTTCAGCTCAGGTCATGATCTCAGGGTTCTGAGATAGAGTCCCGCATCGGGTTCTCTGCTTAGCAGGGAGCCTGCTTCTCCCTCTCTCTCTCTCTGCCTGCCTCTCTGCCTACTTGTGATCTCTCTCTCTCTGCAAATAAATAAATAAGAAATCTTAAAAAAAAAGGTATATAAGGTGTAAAGGTATTCTGGAGTTTATAAAACAGTGCTAAGAGTGCTCACTTTGGCAGCACATATACAAAACTGTTGCTAAGAATTATCTGGTCTTCAATCTCCATGTTATCAAGCAAATACAATGTGGTAACATTGATGGCTAGTAGCAAGTTTGGACAAACAGTATTTGTCTTAATTCCCTGTTTACTCTGCCTACCTGTGTCTTTTGTGATATACTTCCTGAGGAGGATTGCTTCACATTTAAACTATTTGATGGAATTATTCCTACTGCCTTAAACGCAGAGATAATAATAGTGATATATATTCTCCATTTTATTCAGTTAACTTTTTCTCTGAACAATAAGCAAAACACTGGAATGGCTATAAGCTCATGCATCCGAAAAAATGAGTAGACATAAAAAAAAAAAAAGGAAAAGAGCTTTCTATTACTCTCATCATAAGCTTGAGTTTCCTCAAAAGAATGGTTGGTGGGACTTAAGATATGACTTGTTTTGAAACACTACCTCATAAAACTCATTTTCTCTTAAAAGTAAAGAATAATGAGACTTTCAGGCAGCTGCTAGATGGCTTGCCCAGTAGAAACAGCACACCAAAAAAGTGGGCACGAGATGTTTTTTATTGACACAAGAAAAAACAACATGAAACTAGAGGAGGAGCTCAGAAATACTAAGAAACAATTGCTCTCTTCATGAAACTGGAGTCTAGGCACAATAATGGCCCCCCTGTTAGCAGGATTTTGGCTATGAATGAAAGTACTGCTTTTAAATGTACACAGAAAGAAGTCTTAGCCATTATTCAGCCCTTTCAAGCACAGCTTTCCCACCACGGGTGATCATTGTTGGTAACATAATCCTTGAACATGACTTAAAAGAGGTGCATGTAAATACTGAGTGCTGACAGCGACGTAGGATTGAAACTGGGAATCCCTTCTGCACTTAGTAATTCTACATACTTGGAACTGAAATATTTGTTTAGAAAGATTATTTTTTTTTTGCTGCCCTGAAAATGATTTTAAAAAATAGATTCTAATCTTTCTCTGATTATCTTCTATAAGATTACCTTTTTGATATATTTGCTTGGCACTTTTTGAAATAATGCTTTAGGATAGCTGTGCAAGCGAGGTGGATGCCCAATGGAGAACGTAATTGATTACTGTCTTGGTAAAACAGATTAGGTAGTTTTGTCTATGGTACCCTCTGCTTCTCTCTCATTCTCTAATTGTGTAATAAGACAAGTCAGTTTGCCTCACTCATTTCTCTTGTATTCGATTAAATGTTCTCAAGTTCTCTCTACTTCCTGAACATCATGATTTCTAAATATGGAACAAAGAATGCTTTGTAAGAAATTTGGATGGGATCATTGTTTGCGCTGCTTTTAATGTCAGATTCTGAAGAATAAGGACATCCATTGGGTTAGATTCAAGATAAGGTAGAAGAAGGTCAGTGTTAAAATATGTAATTATCTAACAATATTTAAACATTAAAATGAACAAATGTGAGAGTTACAAATAATGATTGCCTATAAAGTTTAGATTTAATCTTCAATTTAATATGTCCTAAAATAAAACATTCTGAACCAGCAGCAGATGCCCTAAATCGACCTGGATAATTTTTATTACATTTATAGAAATAGATATTTCTTTTTTCCTGAACTCCTTAAACTTTTAAAGAAAATTTTATGTGTATTTATAGGTCTTTCCTTCATTCAATATTGCTAGTGCTTTTCTACTTTACACTACATTAAACTGCTCACTGAAATATTTATAAGACACTGAAACAAGTGTACAAAACCTTATGTATATTAACACCTTAAAGAATCAAATCATTATTTAACATCATCTTCTGCAACTTTAAAAGTATGCTGCTGATTTCATATAGCAAAATATAAGAAACACCTAAAAATTAGTTTGCATTCAGTTTTATCATCCTCAAATATTTTGTCCATCAAATATGGACAAATCCATGGAGATTTTAAATTTAAAATATAATTCAAGTGCATAAAATATATGTGAGTAGACACTGTTACACACAAAAATTTAAGAATTCATTTAAGCAAGGTTTAAGAAAAAAACTAGAAATGAATCTGTCACTTTGCATTCAATTTTATCATTCTCAAATACTTTTTCTATCAAATATTGTCAAATCCATGAAGGCTCTAAATTTCAAATGTATTAAGTTTAACATAGAATATATATGTGTGTACATTGTTGAACAAATAGATAAAGAAATACTTCTCAAGAGGTGTTTTCCATTACTATTACTATTCTCCTCTGTCACCACCTGTCTCCTCTCTCATCCTGTTTCTTGATCTGTAGAGGGAGGAGGCTGCCCCTAGGCATCACTAAAGTTTCCTTCTAACATGGACAATCCAAGATTTCATTTGTATGGGTAATTACTTAAACAGCATAAACAGGACAAAATTTACATTTGCAAGTAAGTCCTTGTAAAAATTTAACGAAATACTGCAATTAAATATCTCTTTTAACATACCGATTCAAGTTAACGATTGAAAAAGATAGTGGTATAAATTTGCCCCTAGTAAGAACTTAGAAAACTTTATCACTCTCAGAGCATAATTTAGTGCAAATTTGTCATTTATTCCTTACTATTATATTTTAGAGCACTGGAATACTGGTTTAGCTTTCAAAATTTTTCATTGGGACCGAAGTGTGTTGGTTTTCTTTTGTTTACTTAGTGACTATATAGATAGATGGAGACATAGATATAGAAAGATATGAAGATAATCACTAAGTTCTCCTGAAACCAAAAATCAATAAATAAATAAAATAAAATAAATCTTATTTTTAAAAAGATATTAATATATATAAAGGAGATAGGACACTTTTTGCTACTATAATGAAACATGTTTTTCAACCAAATAAATACAAATCAAGAATCTATTGATAATAGATTAGGTCTGTAATTATAATAGTAATAATAGTAATAATCAATTAGGTCTGAACAATGACCCATATATAAAGAGGCAGATGGTTCTGGGTTGTGTCAAGCATCCCATGCTGGGGAGTGAGGAAGTTGTAGTTAAAGTACTTGGCTGTAGCTCTAACTTCCAGACAGGTATTAATTATTTCTTCTACTTTCCTTCCTATCTTCCTTGTATGTTCAACAGCCCCCCCAAACTGGCTGTGATTTTTCCAGTTTATTGTCTCCTTTCCAACTCATTTCTTCTTTATTTATTATATCTCTGTCAGAAGATAAAATAGCCCTTATATTTAAAATTACAGTGACAAAAAAGCAAGAACACAAATACAGTGATTAGCTGCCTCTCTCTAAGGGACCACTACACATATATGTGAAGTAAGTGCTTTGAAGGGCAAAACAAACATTATAGCTGACAATGCACAAAGTTACTTGAAGAATTATTAGCCAAACCGACTGTGTGTGTGCATATGTGTATGTGTGCAGAGTATTCACTATGAAGCCCTTTGGGTATGATCATCTGATTATTTTGTTAGGATGTCTATAGCATTCTTTAGCCCTCTAACTTATTTGTCTCAATTTCAAGATAAATGGTAAATTCTAACATTTAAAAAACAACTGCATGTTTTAGTAGCTAGTCAGTGTGATTTTTACAAAGTGAAAAAACAAGGAATACATATGAAAGTCATATGATTTAAATGTACCACATGCTCAAATATATAATATGATTAGAACTCTGTGCCTTATTTATAAGTACATGTTACGTGCTACATATTTACCACCAAAAACACCTCACAAAATTACAAACTGCTTAAACTTGATTTGAATTGATGATAATCTACCTTTATCTACTTAGTTCCTAACTCTTTATCCATTTAAGTTTGGAAGAATAAATTGTGTTTGTTATGTTTTAACTTAAGGCCAAAACAAAGTAAGCATTAGATTAGCCTGAATTTTGCACCTGGTTAAATTATTTCAGTGTTCTAATGCATGAATCACTAATACGTTTAGAGCTTTTACTTTCACTGTAAAGCAGATTGGTTTTGATTCAATTAAAATTCCTTTTTGCAAATAAGAATTAAAAGTTCCTCATCTTAGAACAAAGTTAGTTAACTTAGTACTAGCAGTACATAGTAACTTTGATTCATAGCCAATGTGAAGATTATCTGAATACTATAAAAATGGGGATAATAGTAATAATGGATTTGCATGTAAATGGTGGTTTAGAAAACTTAAAACATTAATGATTTGACTTGTTAAATGGTTTGATTATCAGAAAATAAAAATAGCATTTGGCATATTTCCTTAACACAGGAAAAAGGATTATTTCCTGAGATTACTTTATTAACATTGGAACAAGCTCTAATACATAATAATATTCTTTGTTTGGTGCAGGTATTTAAAGTTTGACATATATTTGGAAGAAAGCTCATCTTTTTAATTATTTTTACACATATGAAATCATGTGAACCTCACCATTAATAAACAGCTTTGTAACAGCATTTAAAATTTTACCCTGCAGCTCTCCCCATCACCCAACCTTACCTATTCCCCAAAGCTTGCTTCCCATCTTTGAAATTACAGTAAGCTGTATTTATCTGCAAGATCACATGTTGGTATCTACTATTTTTTAAATCTATGCAAAGTATGACCATGCAATTATATTAATGATTTCTTATGACTTGCCATGGGTAATAAACAGGAGGGACAATTTCGGGTTGCAGATAGATACATTTCATTTGGTCAAACCCATATCTTAATCATTTTATTAAATTTGAAACCAAAATTATCCAGTTATTCCCTAAAATTTTTTTCTTTCACCTGTACTGTCAGACATTAACTATGCCTAATTTTATACTTGAATGCTTATTTTATTTCTACTACATTTTTCTTATTTTTGCATCTTTAGCAAAGCGATGTTTGTTGTTAGAAATAAGTTACACAAAATACAACCATATATAATTAGATGCATCTTGTATAAAGCCCACACAGACTCTGTGATCACCTACCCTGTATATAATACTTGGTTTATTGGATGCACAAAGAAAGCAGCTTTAATTTCTCAAACTCTATAAGCTAGACTGGAAACTTGGGGTCAGGAAGATAAAGTGAAATACTAGTTATCTTTAACCATGAAAGCAAATATTTAAAGGACATTTTATACTTAAAAGTCAATAAATGATCCCAGTATTTCTATTTTATTCAATCAACCAAGTAAACTAATAATTATGACAGATAAATTTATAGGGAAACTGTGAAGTAGCTTTAAAAAGTTATCTAACACTTATTTAGATTAACAAAAATATATAAAAGTAGATGATTCAAAGAGCTCCAGTTTTATGACTCAAAAAGAGACAAGTAGATAGATAGTAGTAAATGGTAATAATACATTAGAAATCATTCACTAAAATTTAAATCAAGACATGAATTCTCTATCACTTTAACCTATGAAATTATTTCCATTTGTATCACTTCCTTCTACATCAAATGTAAAATTTTAGAATGCAGTTAATAATTTTAAGGGAAAAATTAAGATATTCTAAATTATACTATTTTTTTTTTACTAAAAACAATTCTCTGATTATGCGGACTTTGAAAATGGTATAGAATTATATTGGTCAATTATGTCCATGAAATTACCACTTACTTACAATATTTTACCTTGCAAATAATAGCTTAGAGTGAAAATAATGACTTCAAACTAGTGTATATGACATGTTTATGCATTAGACTATAATCACATCTTTCTTTTTTCTTTTCTTTACTTCTTAGATTCTTTTTTCCCCAGTTTTATTGAGAAATAATTGACACATATCACTGTATAAGTTTAAGGCATACAGCATGATGGTGTGATTTACATGTATTGAGAAATGATTGCCACAATAGGTTTAGCTAATATCCATCTCCTCATATAGATTCAATAAGAAAAGAAGAAAGAAAAAAAATTCTCCTTGTAATGAGAACTCTTAGGATTTACTCTCTTAAATACTTTCCTGTATATCATACAGCAGTGTTAGCTATAGTCATTGTATGTAACATCCCTAGCACTGATTCATCTTACAATAGGAAATCTGTACCTTTCCATCACTTTCCTCTAATTCTCTTCCCCCTACTCCCCACAGTCTGTCTGGTAACCACAAACCTGATCTTTTTTCCAGATATGGAGGGGTTTTTTTTAGATTGCATATATAAGTAGATCTTACAGTATACATTTTTTATTCTTTAATATAGAAAATATACCACTGATAAGCATTTCTCTTATTCTTTACAAAATATTAAAGATAACTTTAAGTGATTTTGTTTAATGCTCAAGTTTTATAACGGTATATAATAAGAGTTTTTAGAATACATGCATTTTTAGAATAATTATTAAATAAGAACTCAAGTACATTATAACATTTATAGTAGCTTGTGTTCTCAAAACTCTAAGCATTTCCAATTTTATCCTACCTTTTTTCTGTCTCTGCTTCTTTGTATTATGTTTACATAATTGAGTTGTTTCTTCTTATGGGGTTAAGAATTGACATCTGGTCAACGGGAGTTCATATATATATATACAGTGTGTGTATGTAAGTACTTATGTGTATATATACATACTTATACACATACGTGTATATATTTACTTTTTCAAAGAGGCAAAGAACATATTTTATGCATTTCTAAAAGATGCATTTTTCTTCTGCATTTTGATTCTTTAAATAGATTTACTTATCCCAAGCCAATAAAGTAGGAAATGTGCTCATGAAAGAAGGCCAAGAAGTCCATCTGTGTCTGTTCATTTCTCTGAGCTATCAGTTCCTTAATTTCTCAAAATATTTTTTCATCTTAAGCTTGCCTATCTGCTTCGCTAAACAGAGACTGTTCCAACTTCTAGCAGTGGGAACCTTTTTTCTAAATTCCAAATGAACTTATTTATAAAAGAAATTCTCTTCTTCCTTCAGCATCCAAAAATTCTCCATTCATTCTGAATCTATCTTGGTATGCATTGAAAACATTTAAATTACTACTTCCTATCTCTCTTTATAGGGATTTGCAGGACATTATCTCAATAATCATGTTTATAAAAAGTTGTTTTATCATTTGACATACTACAGTAGAATTTCTCATGACACTTAACATCAAAATTCCTTCTGCATTTATGACAGAGACAATGATTCAATAAGATTCTTATTCATGATGTTTTATCCCCTGTGTAACACCTTGAGGTTATTTAATAAACTTCTAAGTTTTGAATTTGGTTTTACTGATAATTTAAAACATACTTCAAAATCTCTTTTTTGAAGAGAACACTTTAATTTCTATATTCTAGTTACCAATTCTAATCTTGTTATATCTTTCCCTCTGTGAGTTCCAGTAATTCTGTTAACCAGTGTCTCAATTTTCTTTTGTATAAAATAAGGAGATCACGTATAGCCATCTTATCATTGCAAAATAATTTTATAAAGCTATTAGTATGGTTGTTTTATTTTATTTACCTTCATGGTCTGTCTCTGCAACATTTTGGGATGGTTAGTTCTCCATTTCTATTCTTTTTCTCTTAGCTCTGTCTTTACATAGGAATGTTTCTACTAGAATGAATGTTCTCACTTGTTAAATATAGTCTATTATGCAAATGTATTAATTGAATAATAGTGATTTTAATAAATTATTCTACACCTTTTATGTAATTATTTGTTATTTCTACTAACTCCTATTATCTATTTCTCTTGTGCTCCTCCCCTGACCTCTCTTGAGGTAACACTGACTTATAGTTCCTGAAATCTTTACAAAAATGTCATATTATATCTAAGCAATATTTACTTTAAGTCATATTCAAGCATACTGAAAAGAGATGATAATCAAGGGATAAGTAAACTGGCGAGAACAAAATCTTACCTCTTTTCAATTACCTTAGATAGGGCACGCTCACATCCTCAAAACTACATGAAAAATAATAAAGAGCAAATGTAATAAATATTGGCATGTAAGGAAGCTGCACATAATAAGATGACACAAAGATTTCCTGAAGAATCTAGCCTCGCTGCATATATTTTGTTGATATTTTAAAATAAGTAAAGATAATGTAATAAATTAAATTGTCAGAAGATTTTAAATTAGATCTGTGCCAAGCAACACTTTGGACCAAACAATGAAAGACTAAGAAAAGGTGGTCAAATGGTGCTGAAAAGCCCTGACCGTTCAATGATTAAGACTCAGGAAGGGAAGAAAGAAGGGAGAAATTCAGAACCGTGTTCTTTATGTTAAATGGAAGACAAAGAAGGCAGAAGAAGGTGGGGAGAGGAGGAGAAGAACATTCCAATGGCCCTGAACACAAAGATGCACATTTGATTATGATGTATTTAATGGCCTCAAAAACAAATGAAGGACTGAGTAACAAGCTAAAATGTAACCTATTGCGTAATGCTATGTAGCTGATAGAAGTCTGACTATGCCACAGTCATGTGTCAAAGATAAGAAGCATGTTAACCTCTAGGGAAATAAAAAAGTGACCAAAATGTAATAACCCAATACCCAAAATATTAATTTTTCAGGAAACAAATTTCTATTAAAAAACGCTAAACAAACTGCTAGCTATACCACCTCTTAAAGTCTTGTGGGTTTGAGATTTTAAANAATAAAATAAAATGTAACCTATTGCGTAATGCTATGTAGCTGATAGAAGTCTGACTATGCCACAGTCATGTGTCAAAGATAAGAAGCATGTTAACCTCTAGGGAAATAAAAAAGTGACCAAAATGTAATAACCCAATACCCAAAATATTAATTTTTCAGGAAACAAATTTCTATTAAAAAACGCTAAACAAACTGCTAGCTATACCACCTCTTAAAGTCTTGTGGGTTTGAGATTTTAAACTCTGAACTTTAATTATAATTGTGAAAGTGGAGTTCTGTTTACAGGTCCCTCAATTTACCTAGTGCTCTGGTGCCCTGCATGCTGTTAATACTCCGGCTCCAGTTCTGTGATTAACTATGATTAACTACCGGACCTCTGTCAGGTTCCTTTGTTCTTTAGATTTCCATGTCTTCATTTGTTGGCATGAAGTTCTACCGATGATATGTTAAAATTTTGTTTACCAGTGACAGACCCAGAATTTTAAAGAAGGTCATTTTATTTAAAATGGTGTTTGTACTTTTATTGTTATTAAACATATAATTCAGTTTTCCTAAATGTCATCATGCATTTAAATGAAACAGAAAATTCCTGTCATTGCACTAATCTAATCTGTTCTAAAGTGCTTCAAGAATTTATGACTCTGTACTGTAAAAATAACATACATGTGTCTCAATGTCTTATTTACATATATATTTGAATTAAATTTCTTAATATTTTTATATTGTTACATTTCCTTTATGCTGCAAGTCTCTGGCAATCTCTTAGCAAGCGTTTTAAGATAGGCATTTTATTACTTTGTTCATGATGCCTTGTGCCAGTGTTTGTAACTTTGAGTATACAAGTGTTTGGTTTTTAAAACAATAAATGAGGGAAAAAGAACAATCAAAAGCAATAATGTTTGCTATGCTACCACCTATGTTGCTATGTTGTTGTTTGCTACGCTACCACCTCCTAGTGAAGACTAACACAGTCACTAATATTTATTAGGCCAGTAAATCAAATCTCAAGTAGGTAACAGGTGGTTCACAGAGCCAGAGACTGCAAATAGAATCGCTGTTTTTTGTAGTCTGGCATGTGGCCTTTCCATACGTTATAGATAATCATATCAACTGGCCAACATCTTCTATTGGCAATGCTTAACACTGAAACACCGTTATTCTTTTCTAACTTCTTGAGCTTACAGTGCAGATTTTGTGTCTTTTTGGAATGCTGCCTCACCTTTCATGCTTTTTAGAATACTGTCTCTGGATGGACTAATTTCTTATTATCTGGTAGCTTCCCATGTATGTTTGTCCTTTTGCAATGTTAAATTTTAAATCCTTGCATGCGGACTGAACACATATTAAGTCTGAGTTTCTTTACATTGCTTAGTCAATAGTCTAGAAATACTGGGTGCTCAAAAATTTGGAGATGGATTTAAGTCTCTAGAGTTTATGCCCTTAACACTAGGGTTTAAAAAAGACACATAAACATACACAAGACCTTGCTTTCTGAGCAAAATTCAAAAACTAAAGCATCTGTAGGAAATCCTTTCACACAAAATTCCTTTACAATACCCTGGTTAAAAAGAAAAAGAAAAAAAAACATATAGCTTCTCAAACAAGTTGGATTTTTGAAATAATATTTGTTGTATATTTTATTGTACAATAGAATTTCTGAATAGGTTTTCATATTTGGATCAAGGAGCTCCAATTATTGTCTCCAGCTGCTGTGTTTTGCATTAAAAATCTTTTTTATCATGCAGAATTTTCATCCACAAAACTGTAAATGTCTTGGGTAATACTTTTTTACTTAATCAAACTTGAAAAATATAAATTCTACCTTTATATTTCTGAAATAGCTTAAGTATAGTTTCTAGCAGGTTATCTCAAATATACATAAGGTTTTATGAATGGGAAATACATAAGGAAATATATGTATCATATTATGATTTATATAGCTAATACTGATACGTTGATGGGCAGACAGGGAGAGAAAGAGAGAGAGAACTGATAGAACTAGCTGGAATAAATTTCAAACAATGAACAACAACAACAAAAATCACGGTATATTATCATTTAGGACCCAATGAGAATGTATATAATCTCAATCTTGTTATAAGCCATGATCATTGACGACAGTCTGGGCGCATATTATTTTATGATCACCAAAAATAAATAATATACTTTCATTAATTCTAAGAAAGAAATAAGCAACACTTAGTCTAAATTTGAGAAAGAGTAGCTGCCATTTTTGAAGCTTTTATCTAACAGCATTTTTTATTTGCAATAGGCTAAGACCTAAGCTGTAATACTTTCCATTAACTACAAATGAGAATGTGTAAGAGGAGCTGGAAGGCTGCAAACAAGAGATTAAAATGAGTGAATGCCTTGCAGGATGGACCATATAATCCTTTGATAATTGTATTCATTTTAAGATGAGCCATTCAAAATTGCTACCTGTCCAACTTGCATAAGACGAACAAACTACAAGCATGGAGATAAAAATGCTAGTTGTCCCTAAACAGGCCATTTTAATATCACTATAGTTGAGTTTTAGACACTCTAGGCTTACGTGTGTGCTGAATATGCTTATTTTCTGGCTTTTTGCATTTATGTTACTTGCACTCTATATAGAACTAGAACATTAATAACTATCATTTGATGTCCAATATGTAAATGAGATTTAAAATGCAGTGACCTCCTTCAGCCCTGATTACAGAGTGTGGGTCATAAGGTAGACAAATATGGCTCTAACAGAAAAGATTATCACCTCATAAAATATATAGCTTCAAAAAATATATAAGATTAAAATCTACATAATTCATCTACTTAGAATGTTTATCATTTATAGAATAGATAACTAATTTCATCCTTACGGTAAATACAAAATAAAGTATCAACCATTTTATAGAATACTACTTCCTTTAACAAATAAGGTAAAATTACTAATAAAACTGGAATTAATTTAAGCCATATGTTTGCTCTCAAATCATAATTTGTCAGTATGAAGAAAGCGTTAATGCTAGGTTTATCATTATTCCAAAGTAAGGTCTTTTGCTTTTTCCAAATATCTAATTCTTTTTAAACTTTCAATAAATGTAGGAAACTTTTAAAATATTCAGTGAATTTCTTTCTGACAATAGCAAATCTTGATTTTATAACCAAATTTACAAATAAGTAATAACGAGTTGTCCTGAGACCAGGCATTTTTAAATGAAAGTTAATTTTTGAAATTCCATAACTGAATAAAAAATTTTCACATTCACTATTTTATTTTTAAATAAAGAGGAACAAATGTCTCACAGCCAAAAATGTTTAGAAAATGCTGAGTTAAACAAACATACCCAAATTTCTTTACTGCAAGTCTTTTCAGAGCCTTTAATCTGCTAACAGTGAATCTTCAAGAGGAGCATCTAGGACATAGTTCTCCTGACTTTCTTTGATCATAGAACTCTCTTGGGTTCATTTTTCCTCCCTAGAAACAGTTTAGCACTTGACGTTTTATAAATACTGCCCTATGATATGCTATCATACATGTATCTTGTGTAAGTAATATGGAGCCTACCACATTTAACAATTTTTTACACCAACTTCTTCATTGCTTTATAAAAGTTAAGGAAAACATTGATGTATTGGATATTCCACATCAAAAATAAGCCAGAATCATTTTCTATGGGATTGAAAATTTATATTTTGATAGTATCATTTAAGATAATATTAGAATAACAATTCATGTTTCCCGCACAAAACTAATTTGGTAAATTCATGTCTCAAGAATACAGTCAATATTCTAGAAATGGTGGGTGTGCAAAAAGAAAAGTAGAAAGAACCTCTAACGTATGAAAAATCTAAACTTACTTTTCATACATTTTTAAATAAGCATCATTAACTTGTTTTAAAGAGAACGCCAGTTGAAAATTACTAACATGAAGTAAATAGGCTCCTTAGAAGCAGACACTCTGCTAACAGATGAGAAAAAGGGAGAAAGAAAACTTCAGAAATGTACATTTGAAATAAGAAATGTGAGAGAATTTCATGCATGGGTAAACATTACTTCACAATTTAATAAACCCTGTGGCAGGCACAGCTAATTCATATCTGATAACATATTTCTTACTTATAAAAGAAGTGAGGTGGCAAAATACCCACATAAGAGAAACCTATCTGCATCCCCTTTTGCAGCTAGGAAGTAAAATAATTCCTGCCAATACGATGTAGAAAAGAGGAAGCTTTTCCTTTCTGAGGTAAAGGTACTGTCTTTAGTCTTTTGCTTCTCCTTTTTACCTTCTTTCTGCCTGAGACACAGATAGGATGTGTCATTGCAGAGACCATTTTGCAGTCTTGAGGATAGAAGCCTCAATCTAGCAACACGGCAGCACACAGATAGAAGGTGCCAAGTTCCTCAACATTACCTTTCAGCAGTGGTTTCAATCGTGTCCTGGCCACCTTTAGCCTCCAAGAGAACAGTAAACTACCTATGTATTTAATAACTGTTTAGTCAGGTTTCCTATAACCTACTAACATAGGCTCTGAACCTATTAATGAAATTTCAGGGGACATTAATTCATGTATAAAATATTATTACTGAATGATCTTGGACAATTTTATTCCTTTCAGTATTTCTGATTAAAAATTATAAGCAAGGAAAGCCACTTCATAGTTAAAAACTTTCTACGTAAAGAGTTGAAGAATTCAAATTTAATGATAATATCTCAATAATTCAGAAAATACCAGAATCCACAAGGACTCATTCCATGAAATTGTCTCTTAGCTAAACTTTTCCTTAGTGTATTTTTTTTTCTTTTCCCTAGAAACTTTAATATTCAGTTAACTTCAAAAAAATCATGCTAATTGTTTAGATATCAAATTATTTTCATGAGAGAAAGGATTAATTGGTATTTACCTTAAGTTTAGAATTACCTCAAAGATTCTAATTGTATTAATAAAAATCCAACTCTAATTTTGCTTTCCAGGCTCCATAACCTTGTCATTACTGTCCACATATTTTTCTGATACATCCTGCGTATCTGTATAAGCACATCCACTGGGTTACCTGCTATTCACTTGTATGACCTATGCTTATCCTTTCATTTGAACAGGTTGTTTATTAGCAGGATTCCGGAGCCAGCTCATATGGCTCTAAGAGCCAAATTTGCACCTATCTTTCCAACTTCAGATTCAGTAAGACTCCATTGGTAGCTTGATACTAGTTATAGTGGTAATATTTTTACCACAGAACTTGTTGATTGCTGCAAATCTGATTCTCTCCTTGCTATAGCAGTTATTGATCCAGTACGATCACATTGCTTAACAATATACACAACTTACATTAAATTTTCATACCATATGTTGCTCATTAATTAACCTTAGTATTGTTTAATTGGTAGCTTTAGTACCAGAAAGTCACCAGATTTACAGAGAATGAAGTACAAGGATTATCTGTATATGAATGCTACAATAATATGCTATTGAACATATTATTTAGTAGATCTAAATGGGCTGAAAGGGTTTAATGAGATGATAACAATGATCAGTTCCACCGACTTGTAAATTTATTAATGGCAAATTTAAACTGTGATCAATTTTCGTTAAAAATGTAATCTTGAGGAAAAATAAACATTACTATCAGCTATAGATGTATAACTAGAAATAATAAATAATAAGTGTTTTCAAAATGTAAGACTTCCTCTTAATTCCCATTTAAAGTTTAGATTTGACATAGGAAATTAACTTCAACAATAGGCTGATTTCAGATCCTTATGACCTATTTTTATCCTAAGTGATTTTTTATTTTTTTATTTTTTTTAAAAGATTTTATTTATTTATTTGACACAGAGAGAGGGATTACAAGTAGGCAGAGAGGCAGGCAGAGAGAGAAGAGAGAGGAGGAAACAGGCTCCCTGCCGAGCAGAGAGCCCGATGTGGGCCTCGATCTCAGGACCCTGGGATCATGACCCGAGCCGAAGGCAGAGGCTTTAACCCACTGAGCCACCCAGGCGCCCCTAAGTGATATTTTAAATAAAGGCACAATGATATACTGTTACTTATTCAAATTTTAAACTACCCAGGAGTATTTTTATTGTATGGAATAAAAAAAAGTCCTTATTATAATCATTTGCTGATCATTTTAAGACTCCTAAAGGAAAGGCATTATTTTGGTAGCCCTAAAATTTGGATTTAATTTTACAAAGGTAAAATAATAATACATAATTCCACGCTTAATTGGAATCTATTTTTTTAAGTATGCAGTTTTACATAATCTCATTAAATAGCTACAAATACAGTTTTTGTAAACACCTGATGGTCCAGATTAAATTAAGAGTGGCTTTAAATTGGGAATAATAAGGAAAATGTCCCACACAGCAACACTAAATGCAAGAAAGCATAGATTTGTCCTAGCAATAATTTCTTACCAATATAGCTATTTGTTTGCAAGTGAAAAACAAACATTAAAAAAAGTTTATTTTTAAATTGATTGGAACATAATTCATATTTAAAAGAATTGTTTCTTAGACTTAGATATCAGAAGTAAGTGTTTAGTTTGCAACACACTTGCTAAGTATTTTCAAGCAGTAAGTCCAGTATTAAAAGCTCAAGGCACACTGCCCTTAGATCAGTCAGGTGGTTATGTGGTTTCTAATACTGGAAAATGAAACAGACTATGCTTTTAGAAAAAAGGATGCTCAATAAGTAAACAATGTTATCAACAAGAACCTGAAGCTAGCATTGGAAAGGTAGCATCTGATTTTCTAACATCACTTGGATGTTTAATTGATTTAGCTAATATGCAAATATCTGGATTATAAAAAAAATATCAAACCAGCTACCATGAACATGCAAGGCATATAAGGTTTTTTATTCACACTGAATTTTTAACTATAAAATTAATTTTAATAAGTTTCATGAGGTTTAATAACTTTTGGGCTTTCTTTTATTCCAACTAAATATCTTCTGAAATTATACTCTATTGTATAAAATATACCAATAAAATATTTAAAAATTAAGTGTATGCACTTCATGTGCAGTTTAGTATCTAAAACAACTGAAGTATGTTTGGAAAGCATTCACCATTTTTGTTTTCATCTCACGTATCTGAATTAAGAAGTACCAACATGAATGTTTTAAAATTTGGGACAGAAGGAATATTTCAAATATAATTTTTAACATCTTCATGATTGAGAAAATTTAAAGCTAATTGAAAATTGTAGTTATATGAAAAAATCTGAAATCAACATGCATTTCCCTGAATGTGAATACTGATTTTGTATCTCCTTTCACAACAAAAATTTTCACTATTTTTTTTTTTTTGGTAATCTCACTTTAATAATACCATTCCAAAACATATCTTCAGTCAGTCTAGTGAACTGCTAAACTCATATTGAAACACACCTCCCAGCACCCCCTTTCTCAGTACCAATAATAGTAAGGGAAGCAGGGAAACACTTACCTAATTTTATTATGTTAAAATAATATTCAGGTGCATATTCTGAACCAACTTAGATGACAGTTGTAGCCCTATTCTGTTTATAATGTTTATCATGCCAGTAACATTCAAACCCTACAATTTCACCTTTGCTTCAAATATTAAGTCCATTCATTTAATAGGAAAATCTACTGTAAATCCATTCACCTCATTTTATTATTTCAGGGGTAGTCAGACAGAGGCACATGAAAATGGGAAATATTTTAAAATAATTAATTAAAGGTAAAACATCTTTCATAATGAATAACAGGAAACTAAGTTATATACAGGCTGGGGAAGGGCAGAGAGGGTTATTTTCTACATATTTTATAAAGTATAGAAACTAAAATTATGTTTCCATCCAATGTTCATTAGAATAAAAAGAATTACTATAGTTTTAAGATGCAGGTGTGTATAATTACTTCATTAATAAGGTTTTTATCATAAAGTTTGTCAGGTTAAATTCTAGGCTTCTAAACAAAACTCCAAAAGTATCTCTAACAGAGATAACATCATATTTTAATAGTGTCCTCTTTTCATAAGAGTTAACCAGAATTATTTAAAATTATAGGTGTTGAAATCAATAGAATAATTTGTGTTGTCATTTGGTTTGCTAATCCTATTTATATATAAGATAGATATCAAGAACTTACTATTCAAATATCATATTGAAATTCCTATAGCATTTTGAGAAACAGATGATATTTTTCTTAAAAAATATATATGTATATATACCCAACAGGATTGATATGAAAACAATTTAACTTGAATGATGTAATTATGTAATGGAATGTAAAAAATTATAGCAATTAAGGTGCTGTGACATGCTCTAATGAATGAAGTTACACTGGTTGATGACACTATATCTCCTACTCATTAATTATTTGGATAGAGTGTATTATTTTACATAACATGATGAAATAAGTCATAAATTACCACTAAAAATTACATCCATATGTTTTCATTTAATATTAATGATATTTTCCCCACGTCCATGAATTATGAAAAAAAAAATATCAATAGCATTTGAGTCTCTAGAGAAGTTCATAATGTGGTGCAATTCTTTGACTATATACAGCTAATAATTTTCAGGGGATGAAAGTGAGCGTTCCTAAAGAAATGGCTTAGAAAGCAAATAGGTTTATATGTTATGAGGAAAATCTGCTCATGTATGGCTTGCTAATGTGTCCTGTTTAGGTGTCTAAGTGATTGGAAATATTTGTTAAGCTTTCTTATTTGCAAATCTAAAGAAAAAGACATTTCTTAAGTGTAGCTAATTGAGGTGATTATTTCAAATTATTATAAAACAACATACTGCTAACATGTAGTACAAATATTATATATGGGATTCTTTTAAAAATGTTACTTAAAAAGGTAACCAAGCTCTTGTTTTTCCTAATATCTTAGAAGGAAACATGGAAGGTGAATTTAACATGATAGTCAAAAGAACCAAGTGATACAAATTCCTTTTCTGTTTTCTTCTAAACCTGTTTTCTTTAAAGCTTCCTCCCTATAATAAATTAGAATTTTAAAAGTAGAATGCTAGCATTAAACAAAGAGAAAATATTTCTAACCTCATTTGCTAGGAGTAAGGGGGTGTGGTTATGTATACCTATTCATTCCTTACATCAAAATGTAAAAACACACAGTTACTGAAAAAAGAAACTAATAAATTAATCTCTCCATGGTTCTCAGATAAAACCTGGCCACTGTTGACATGCAATTTTGTATTAGTTTCCTTCCTTTTCTCTCTCAATGACTTCTTCCACAAAACCCAGCAGCCCAGTACAAAACTATATAGGAAAACCTCCACCTGACAGAACTCTTACACCAAAGAATCTATAGCAAAAGAACAGCTTTATCCAGGTAAAAATGTTACTAATTTAGGTGTCAAGCTTACTATTAAATTTTTACTACGAAAAAAAATTTTTACGAAAAAAAAGACCTATTTCTCTAGGTTTTTCAAAACACCTGCCTTTTTTTTTTAACAGAATACCCTCAATTATTGAACAAAGACATATATACACACACACATATACATGTTTTACATATGTGTTACGTTTATATGTGTGTGTATATACATATATGTATATAACATATGCATGTTTATATGTGTGTGTGTATGTGTCTGTGTGTGTGTGTTTATGTTTACATATATACCCCTTAGTTTCAGGTTTTAAAGACCTTGCTTAAGTGACTGAGAATCCCCCAAAGTCTGAGAGGACTATTTTTCTGGGGACTGTAGAAAAACAGAAGCACAATTTTGTTTTGAGAATTAACACATAAAAAGCAAGCAGGAAAGATGGCTTCTTACAAAGAATTCACAGTACTCTGCAGCTATGGGAGAAGTAGCTATCTAGAGACTGCAAAATAGGGAAGAATAAGTATATCGCTTGATAAAAAATGCTTGGTTCTCTTTATCTTGTTGGTTCTTAAGAGTCATCTCAAAGAATTTCTTTCTTATGGTTAAAAAGAAAATCCTAAAAAAAGGAAAGAAAAAAAATAGAGTAAGAGAAACAGACATTCACAGTATCGTTCTTGTCTTATTAGTGTTTCAATCTGAATTAGCTAATAAGAAATGTATGAGACGTGGTGGCAACTGTCAAAGATGACACTACACTGCTTTGCCAAATCTTTCAAAGAAAAAAAGTAATTTCTTACAAGACTACCACTTCTCATCAGGACGTCCATGTGTGTGTAAAAAACAGAATTATATATTCCATAAAGGATTTATTAAAAATAGAGGTGTCTTTTTTTGGTAACAAATATAATAAGTTAATAAACATTCATCTTCAAGATTTTCGCATTCTCGAGTTTCTGAACGTGACTCTATATACTGTAATTTATTAAAATTAGTATCTGTGATTTACTGAGCTAGACACTGTGGAACTCCTAAATTGAAACAAATTATAGTTCTCAGAAGCTCATTGGCCAATATATTTATTGAGTGAACACACTTGCAACGACTAGACAGACAGCTTTTTCGCCTCTAGAAGTCTTTGAATTCAATTTGGTGATGGAGGCGAGGAAAGACAAAGAGGCAAATAATTTATCCACAGTGTATGAAAACTAAAAATGGGCTATCAGACTTCCACTTTTGTGTTTGTATTTACTTTTGCCCTATCAAAAAAAGTTATGTCAAAAAATAATTTTGGAAAAGAGAGCAAAACTTCTAAAAGATATTCAAGCACAATCAACCATCTTTAAAAGAAAATGCCAACAAGCATCTGATTACAGAAGACTACCCCAAAAAAGCACTTTAATTTTAAATTGTTTTTTTCTTATTCAATTATTTTCAAATTTTTATTCTTATAAATATCTCTCATAATTATGAAACTGAGAGGTAGAAAATATGTTTATTTTTTCTTAACACGGTTGAGATTTTGTTCTTTATCCTGTACAGATAATTTTAGTCAAAATCTCCACTGCCTCCATTATCTAGATACAATATTCTCCATAAGCTGAAAAGAAGTCACCAATTCAAATTATTGTCAATTAGTTTAGTTCTACTAATTATACAAATGGAAATTTTTTTTTTCTGGGTTAGTGACTCCATGTCTACTTTGCCACCACGAACATCATTGGAACCATTACAAATAAAGAGGTAAATTATTTTATAATAGATTTACCAAGTAATACTTGTGGGAAAAAAAACTACTAATGTAGAAGTAACCTCATCTCTCATGGAAATGTAGTTTGAAAGTGCATTTACTTTTAATCGATGGTGACTTTTAGGTCCATAATTGATGTAGTTGTTAATATAATCAATTTTAACAATCACTTTCATATGTGTGAAAGGCACACTGGCAAAACAGCACTATTTCAAACCAAATTTTCATTAAATGCTAGGAAAATTGCTAAATGGAAAGAGGAATAACAGATAGGGTTTCCTGTAATTTACTTAAGTAAAAAAAATGACTGAAAAAGTAAAATCTATCTAAAATTATGTTATGGAGAGGTAAAACTGAAATGGTTTTCTAGTAAGAGGTGGGCAAGTTGGTGGCAAAGGCACACAATGAAATTGGCATTTCATTTCATTGTGACAACAGTCTTTTTGACAGCATATTAGTTTAACATTGAACATCCCACCAAAACAGTTATCCATTTCCAAGTGCATAATAATTCATTGTTGCCCTTCATTGTACATTAAATGTCACCCACCACTGTGACAAGAATATAAAAATTATTGCACGCTAGTCAGGAGCCTAGATCAAAGCTGTTGATGCAAGCACTTTGGACATGGTTTTCTACACTCAGTTAAACCATCAAAAACACTATGTATAGAACATTTTTATCTTTGAGTACCAAGAGACATACAGAAAATTTTTATAAGTAGAACTTTCAGTAAGGCAATAGCCTTGTCATCTTGTAACCGTAGACCATGTTAGTGTGAAAATGTATGTCAAGACAGTCCTGGTGGTCACTGTATTAATAAATAAACCCTTGAGCAGATTCTAGGGAGAACATCTCCTGCTCTCTAATCCATTAATACAATAGATGATATTCTAATATTCTAAAAAATCACACAAAGTCATTCAACCCCACAACATACAAGAAACTCCTACATTCTTTTTAACTTAGAAAAACTAATAAGTATATAATATTATATACTTAACACATTGAATATTTGATTTTTTATCTTCGCTAAGAAAGCCAGGTTAGTCAATATCGCTTGCCTTCTTTTCCTCTTTTTCCTATATTTGATCATATTCGCTTATTCATTTAAGTAACCTAAGAAATTTCTGTGTAATAATATTCTTACTAAAAAAAACTGGTATAGTCTTACTTTTCTTCTCCAGTTTATTTGTATTTAATTTTAAAATGTCAATCTCAGAATAAAATACGCAATATTATTATAAGCTTAGTGAATTATTATTAAGGTTCCATCAATCCTGTTGGAGGGAAATGTGTATAGCATTATGTTCTTCTTTTAAGTTTTGTCCTCAGTTATTCACCTCTATACCAAACTACTAAAAACTCTAGACCAAGATTTACATGCTGAATTTCAAAATAGCTCTGTTAAAAGCAAATAAAATAAAATACTCCAACATTATGGGCATTTAAATTGGCTCACTTTTAAATAGCATCTACTGCATTAGAATTTTCTGTTGTTTAATAAAGGAAATATTTGAAGCAAGGTGAAAAATACCTCTCCTTGTGAGTGATGGATTTCCTCCTTGTGAGGGTGGATTTCCTAACCAGACTCTTTGTATGACTAACTGCTATCTCTGTACTAATATACCTAGGTCAAAGGAAAATATAATAGAAAGAGAGAGGGAAAAGGTTTAGGGACAAATATGATTAAGTACAAGTTTGTCATGTACAAGATTTCCTCCTACTTCTCTGTCAGCCAAGAGCTATGGTTAGGATATCCAGGATAAGGCCATTCCATGTCCAGAATGCCAAGCCTCATGTTTACTGTCAAATAATAGTTCTCCACTAATTCGGATAAGCATGCTGATTATGCCATTATGCTATAAATAATAATGCAACTGTTTGCAAGAGACCATAGATTATAAAACCATACCAAGACAAATAAGACCACATATCTCTTAATACTGGTTAAAAAATACTTAGAACATTTGTGAAGTACTTGTTAGATAATCTTTTTCTTATACAAAAAGGGTGAAGGGAAATTTTTAAAAGGCATCACAATAACAATCTACTTTTAAATTAAATTTTAGAAAACATAAATTCCAACAATTATGATCAGTACTTAATTTATTATAAAATTTTGTTGTTGGCATGACATTATTTTAGAACTTTGTGATATTCAGTGAGAATGAAACACATATCTGAGAAGTTTTTAAATGTAATTTGTCTTTTTTTCTGTGATCAGTATGGAGATAAAGACAAAAAATATACATAAATATAAAGAAAATGCCATATTTATTTTGACAGCAATAATAATGCTCATCAGTGATCTCTATACAATATAAGACAGTCTTCATTCATAGGTTAAAAATCAAAATACTACATTTATTATGAATTGATAACAAATATTATAATACCACTTAAATTAGGGAGGTAATTAAGTTCTGCAATTGAAATATGAACATTTTTGTCTACATTTGCATGTCATGAACTTCTTTCATGGTAACAAGAGTTCAATACCATGTCAGAGTGGATTTTTTTATTGGAGTAAATTAGATTTTAATTTTGTAAATTTATTTGGTTTTAGAGTTTCAGTTTAAAGTTAAATGGACTCCAAGAAATTTTCTTTAAAAAATTTTTTTCTTTTAATCTGAGTTTTTAGTGTGTCGTTTTTCAATTTAGTAATATTTATACAAGATTATTTTAATATTGAGAATTGAACAAAATATTTCAGAGACAATCTGAAAATAATCTATTTTCATATTATGTATATTTATCAATATATCTAATATTATTTATTACTTAATATATCTAACATTGCTTATTATTTAGTAGAATATATGTTCATTTGTCCATAAATGAATATGTTCTTCTTAATTTTTGAAACTGTATGAGACTGTTCTCACATTGTTGAATAAGATGCTGAAATAGAATCACTTTCAAATTCATTCATTAATAACTATTAATAAAATATAACACCAGTGTTCCAGAATTTAATGACACTAAAAAATGGCATACCAGCTAATGTTATGTTCTTAAAAAGAATGACATGGATTTATTTATTCTGTGTAAAATTAGTATGGATTACAATAATTACACAGATGTTATATTATTATTTTGTTTGATGGTTTATCAAACTGAGAGTTAAAGAAATATTTTGAAAATTAGATGAGTGCATAACCAAATGACATGCCTCTATTTGCAAATGTACTTTTAAGCTGGGGTACAATTCAGATGTTTCAGTATTTGCTTTTGAATGTAATCTCAGAATATTTGGGCTCAGAAAATTAGTAATATCTGAAATTACTAATACGAATTTGAGGTGACTCAATAGTCTTACTTAAGGTCCCCTGGAATCTACAGTAGCCTTAATTCAGCTTGATTGATGCCCATACAATTGCCTCAGAATGGTCTCAGGATATTTACCTCTAGGTTTTGATTTTATCCTTCCTGGGAACTTTTGTTAATTTGATTAAGAAGGAGCAGGTGTACCTGCAGACAGCAAGAAAGGCTTTTTCTATACTTTGGAGTATTTATTTTTCTGTCTTGTGGGCAGGCTGTAGAGTTCTCCAGCCATTGAATTATTTAAACTGTATTCTTTGAACTTGTTTCCCTGAAGACATATAAAACAGGATCGTTTGTATTGGTCACTATAAAAAATATGTAACTGATGCAAAGATGCTCAAAAATGAAAAGATAGCTTTGTCTTTACAAAGATATGTAAAAAGCTGGAGCTAAAAATTTATTAAGTTCATACTCCAAATTCTCATTTTGGGGGAGAACTCTAAACTTCAAATCAAAATTTTAACATGATCTACCATACAGCTATAAATGCTATATTTACATATGGTTCCAATACAATTTTCAGCCCAATGCAAATGATAGTTGTCTGAAGGACTCATGTGTTAATATTAAACTAGTTAGGTAGAAAATTATAAATCTGCATGGCATTTATATATAAATATCAAAAATATCTGTGTATAACTATAAAAAGGTACATATATCAAAATATTGTGCTACTTCTAGAAGTGATTTCATTCCTTTTTTAATTGAATGAACTAAGTGTTTTTTTACTGCTAGGAACAAATACATAACTGCATTGAGAAAAGAATAAGTTCAAGAAAGAATAAATATCCTTAGTGATAAATTTGTCAGAAGAACCTATATAATTGAAAAAAATGCTCATACTTAATATTTCATTTTGATGACAGAGCAAAAAAAATTGTAGTTATACATTAAATTTATTTTGTGAAAAAATGAGAAATTTTGTGTGAAAAATAATGGTAGTCTTTTTATAGTTAAAATGCTTATTTTTAATTAGCCTTGTTTCATTAAAAAAAGCCTCCTTTTAAATATTACCACTTCATTTTTTTCTTATGACTGAGTTATTAGTTCAAATTAGTAAAACATATTATTTTATTCTCTGGCACATGAGAAATCTTTAAAATGAAGAAATAATTTTTGTGACCTAATGATTGGACCACTTTTAGATTCTGATTAAAAAGAGTGAACTCTACCAAATTTATAGCTTACTGACACAACCAGCATGCTTTCTGCCCAAAATGGCAGCATAGTATATTTTAACAAGTTATGTGACTCTTCAAAGTTCATTATTCTTCAACACCTCAAGGGGAAGTAAAGAAAAAGAAAAGTAAAATTATTGTGACTTTTGACAATTATTAGTTAGAAAAAGGAGGTAACAATTGCCAAAAAAATCACAAAAGTGAGCATGTTACCTGGCTATGACAAAGAGCACACAACTGACACCCAAGTAAGCCAGCAGAATATACATCCAGATATCAGGGGAGAGAGGATTCAGGAAGGAGAAGACGCCTGGGTTTGTACCATTGGGTTTGCGGTACAAAATACTTATTCCAAGTGTCATAAAGGGCTTGGAAAAGTCGATGACCTTCTCTCGAACGTAGGTAATAGCCAGTGGGGCAACTGCAAGGTCAGCTTTCTGTATAGAGAAACAGAAGAAAGGGGGGGGCGGAAATTGGTTCTAAGTCTCAAGAAAGAAGTCAATATCCAAATCAAAACAAATACTTTACATTTGAGAATTGTCTGAGTATTACATTAACATTTAAAGCCTTCTTGACTCTGAACGGAAGCATCTGCTTTTCCTGCTACTCATTTCTGTGTCCTTCTAAATTAACAAACCAACATTTACTGCACATAATAGAGAAAGGGAAAAACTGTACAGAATGAAAAAACTGACGAGACTATTGTGCATTCAGTACCTGGATGTATTACACTTAGTATCAGTTATGACTTCCTAAATACATTGGTCAGATTCTGAATAGTAGTAATAATAGTATCTACTTCAAATTATTTAGCTGGTATTAAAGAATCATGTTTTCCTGGTTACAAGTACAGTTAAAAGATTTTAGTCTTTAAACAGTTAACATTTTGAAAATCATCTTTTAATGTGATTGTGTTTACTGCCCCCTATGTTTTGTTTTTATCCCTCTAATTTGTTTTATATTATTTAATGAAAACCCTTGCAGCCTTGCCTAAATCACATCAGGAAATGAGTTTTTCAATTTTCACAAAGTTGCTAATTTTCCACGGTAACTTAAATATGTTAAATTACTAGTGCTCTTCACTCATCATGTTATAACCATCTGTCAGGATGAACTTCAGCTCCAATATATTGAAAGAAATAATTATAACATTTTTAAAATAATAAAGGCATCTATTCCCATACATGATAGGAAGCTATATTTCTACATTCCTTTTATTTTCATAAACATACTGGACTTTCAGAAAATAAGTAAGAAGTGCTCCTTGTAGTGAGCTACAGAAAGATGTACAAAATAATGAAATTGGGCCTCCACAGTTTCCTTACCTCAAGGATTGTTGGAGAACTTAAAGAAACTTCTCTAAGAAGATACCTTTGTTGACAATATTATTCTATGTGTTTGTGTACATCTTGTGTGTTGGGTGTGTGTAAGGAAGAGGGAGCAGTCAGGTGCTTAAATGGTGTATCTCTGAGTAGGAATGGAGAGAGAAAAACATTTCCTTAAAAACTAGGAAGGGGGGGCGCCTGGGTGGCTCAGTGGGTTAAAGCCTCTGCTTTCGGCTCAGGTCATGATCTCAGCGTCCTGGGATCGAGGCCCACATCGGGCTCTCTGCTCAGCGGGGAGCCTGCTTCCTCCTCTCCCTGTCTCTCTGCTGCCTCTCTGCCTACTTGTAATCTCTCTCTGTGTGTCAAATAAAATAAATAAAATCTTTAAAAAAAAAAAAAAAAACTAGGAAGGGGGAAAAAAAAAACAGGGTCTTAAGGGCCCTGGAGGGAGTATCATCATATTTTGTACTCATAAATCAAAGAAAACATCAATTTAGCAATAATAATAGCTAATGCCCTTTAAGCATCTGCTATATAATAGGCTAAGAGTAAGAACTTTACATGAATTGTCACATTTAATCTTTATGTAATCCCACTATTATTCCCATTTTCAGGTAAGGAAACTGAATCCATGAGAAGTCAAAAACTTGTTCATGGTCATAGAGATAATTGAGCATTGGAACCAAGACATAAACCCCAAGCTTTGGAATCTTTGCCCAGAACTAATCATGATATGCACCTCAGAAGCCAGAAATGGAATCATGGAGACATTTCTTCATTCATTAAGGGGTTCGTAGAGATGGAAAGGGGGATATATAGAAGTAAGCTGTGTGATTACTAGATTACAGTTACTGAGAATTTAGAAGGTGAGGTGAAGAGTTTAGGTAGAGGTAATATTTTCCACAAGGAAGAGAGCATTTCCTCTAAGACAGAAGGAAGGAAATACAGATGGTTTGAAAAAGTAAACAAGTTTGTTAGGGAAAGAAAGTAATCATTTAAGAAGCAAAGATTCTAGTAAAAAATGGACAGCATGAAATGGTGGTTTGCTCCTGTTTAAGGGGAATATACAGCCCAGTGTATCCATGTGCCGCTTCGCTTTGTAACCTTCCTCATCCTGGGCACATGAAAAGTAAAATTTTACCACATGTCAGCCATTTAATTGCATATACTTTAAACTGGTAAAATATTTTTAAATTCATGATAGGTATCAACAAAACTTAGGAAACAATTAAAATAACATGTTAAGACAAAACTACTACATTGTTCCAAAAAAGTTATTCAATAAGCATAGATTAATATGACTGACTAGACATACACCAAATTTTATTTTGTGTTATTTTTTAAAGGTTTTATACATTTGTTTGACAGAGCTACAGAGTACAAGCAGGGGGAGCAGTAGAAAGAGAAGGCAATTTGGGATTTGATCCTAGGACCCTGGGATCATGACCTGAGCCAAAGACAGATCCTTAAGTGACTGAGCCACACAGGCACCCCAACAAACATCAAATTTTAAATATTTTATTTATTTGTTTATTTTAGAGAGAGAGAGCACATACTTATGCATGAACAGGGCAGAGGGGGATGGAGGGGGAGGGAGAGGAAGAGAATCTCAAGTAGACTCTGTGCTGAATGCAGACATCAACACCGGGCTCGATCTCATGACCCTGAGATCATGACCTGAACCAAAAACAAGAGCCATAAACTCAAACAACTAGGCCACCCTGGTGCCCTGACATACACCAAATTTTGAAATCAACTTAGCATTGCCTAAAATAAAATTTCTCTTCCAAATACAAAATGGAAAAAAGATAAAACATCACATAGTAAAATACTTTCAATGATGAAAGAAATCAGTCATTTGAAACAAAAGATACAGACAGTTTTAGACATTTAGTTAAAAAAATAAATGCATCAACAGACTGTGGTACATCCATATGACAGAATATTATCCAGGAATAAAATGAAATTAATTATCAAGACATTAAAAGACATGGAAGAACTTTAAATGCATATTGCTAAGTGAAAGATGCCAGTCTGAAAATGTTACATTCATATGATATGATTCCAATTATATGACATTTTGGAAAAGGCAAAACTATACAGGCAATAAAAAGATCTGTGGTTGCCCCAAGGGCTCAGGGAGCAGAGTGACAAATAGGTACAATGAGAACATATTTACGACAGTGAAACTATTCTGTAAGAAATCATAATGGTGGGTACATGATACCATGCATTTATCAAAAACCATAAAACTGTACAGCACAAAGAGTGAACCCTAGTGTAAACTCTGGACTTTAGCTAATGTCTCAATACTGGTCCAATGTAACAAATGTACTACACTGATGCACGCTGTTAATAATAACAGGAAGTGTGGGGGTGAGTAGAATGGGAGAAGATACAGAAACTCTACTTTCTGTAGAGTTTTTCTATAAAACTGCTAAAACTTCTCTAAAAATATCTATTTATTTTTTTTAAATAACAGGTTGTTTTAGCCATATCCTCAATTTGTAGTATTTAATGTTATGTTGATTAAATTGATTAGAACTTAATTGTTACTACTAATTGTAAAACACATAGAACTTATAAAACATCAATTGTCAAAAATAACCAGTCTATACACACCAAATATATTTCTTAAATTCATTTAAACAATCAGATTTCTGGATTATCTCATAGCAGTAAAGAATTATTATATATATTTTTTATACTGAATACAAATATTCAATATTTGTATTATTGAATAATCAATATTCAATACATATTTGTATTATTGCATATTCAATAATACATATTGAATATATGTATTATTTATACATAATAGCACTGTCTATGAATAAAATCTAACTTCATTACAAGTCTATTAATAATATAATAATTTTGAAATATAATCAAGATGCTGCACTAAAGATGTTTATAATGACAGATGTGGTATTTCCCATCAACCACCATGTTATTAAAGACTAAGCCATTGGAGAAAAGAGCCTGATGGTAAATTGTATAATCCAAGAACTTTTTATCTCTGTAGGTAAAGGGTATGATTTCATGAACATATATTTAGTAATTGGCACTTCATTTTATTTCAAGACTTTAAGTTTTCATTTAAATTCCAGTTAACATCCAGTGTAATATTAGTCTCAGGTGTACAATATTGTGGTTCAACACTTCCATACAACATCGGGTACTCATCATGACAAGTGTGCTCCTTATCCCTACTGGTGTTTTATTTTAAAGAATAAAATAAAGATGAAAGTAATAAGGTAATCTTGCATTAGGAAAAGCCAACAGTCAAAACTGTTTAAAAAACCTATCTCAGCCAAAGAAAAATAAATAAGTAACCTGTTACAGTAAACTGTCATACATAGCACAAAGGAAAGGAAGAGCTCATGTCTACCTGATCGGGTTAGAGAAGGCTTTACTTTTACACTTGTGTTCTGTTTATGAAGAAAGAGTCTGAGATGACAAAGATCTGAATTGAGAGTGTGGCAACTGCAGGGAAAAAAAATCTCATGGAAGTGGCTTAAATTAAATATCTCCAATGGGCCAAGACCATATTCTTTGCTTCTATCACTTCCATTAGTCCTCACAAGAATTCTACTAAATTTGTAGTGTGATTTTCATTTTACAGATGAAAAATCCAGAATCGAGAGGTGTAAGGAAGGTATATCTCCAAAGATGACTTAACCATACTTATTTCTCACTATTTTTCTGTGCAATCAAATTTATCATGACTATTTCTTCTGCTATATTTCCCTGACCAAAAAGATCTTCCCTTTCCTCCACTATACATATACTGTAGGACACATCTCTGGTTCTTTTTCTCTTATTTAGCTCTCTTTGAACAATCCATACACATTAATTTCTCCTGAGTGAATTTTTATAGCACTTGTAAACTTAACCATGTAATTTAATTGTAACTATATTTATGTTGTGTTGTTTCTAATTTTTTCACATACAAGTCAACTAATATGGGAGAACTGAACATAAATATTGTAATCACGTTGTCCCTGTTCCAGAGAGGGTAGGCACTTGGGAACCTGCAGGTGTGCCCTTCAATTAAAACACATAACTCTGAACTGAGAAAATGGTAAAGTACCCCTCTCTGGAAATTTCACAAAGATGCCTGGGCTGTGACTATCTGATTAATATATTTTAATGTAATATTCTATCATTCTATCTGAAACTCTTTCAAATTATTTTATGATCATAATAATCAATCTAGGGGTGCCTGGGTGGCTCAGTCAGTTAAGCATCTGCCTTCAGCTCAGGTCATCATCCTGAAGTCCCAGGATCGAGTCCTGAGTCGGGCTCCCCACTTAGCGGGGAGTCTGCTTCTCCCTCTGACCCTACCCCCTCTCATGCTCTCTCTCTCTCACTCTCAAATAAATAAATAAAGTCTTTAAGAAAAATAATCAATCTAACATCCCTAGGGCATTGGACAAAACCTGACACCAAGGAATTGCTTGGTAAATGTTTGCTAAGGATAGTTTCAACTTACTAAAATACAATTTAACTTACTAACATTTTCAAAGAAAATCACTCAGAGAATTTCAAAGTTAAACTTTTTTTCTGATCTCACCCTAGAAATAAGATTTATTTGCACATTAATGTTATTTCTAGTGGACTAACCCATCTAGGGGAGAACAGAACAATTCTTTTTATGGAGTTATATAGTTAATAGCAATCCTTTGGTTAAAGTTTTATAGAACAATGGTAACATTTATTGGTCTAATTCCAATTACCTAATACAAAAATTAGATAACAAATTATATCTTCATGAGTGTCACAATGACTCCAAATTTGATCATGTTAAGAAAACCTTCTTTACGAAATCCTAAAAAGAACATAATACGGTATTATTTTATAATACAGGCTCCGGACAGTGAAACATCTTATGCATACTTCTGAAAGTTCCTGTAATTTAACAATGGAAAACCAGTTCTAAACACTTTTCATTTCCACAATGTTGTGAAGTGCTCAGGAAAATGGGTAAAATAGTGCCTTTGAATAAGTTGTAAATATTTTAACTGATTTAGCTAAGACATTTAGACCAATTAATTATGATGTCAATTTTAATGTGACTTATAAGTGACACCACAGTCTCCTAAACTCTTTATAGTGGATAACTTGAACACATGCTTTCGCCTCTTGTGTGCACTTTTAGGGAAACATAGTTCACTTTCTGTACCCACGGTGCACCACCTCCACCACTCTCCACCTAGTCAAATCGCCTGCATACTTGCAGTGGCCTCCTCATTAGTCCCCTGCTTTCATTCTTGCCCAACTAGAGAGTCTGTTCTTCATCCAAAGACAAGTTTTGTTTGTTTGTTTGTTTTGTTTTGTTTTGTTTTTTTCAGTGATCCAAGATTCATTGTTTATCCACCACAGCCAGTGCTCCACGCAATATGTGCCCTCATTAATAACCACCACCAGGTTCACCACCCTCCCCTCCATAACCCTCAGTTTGTTTCTCAGAGTCCACAGTTTCTCATCTTTTCATCTCCCCCTCTGATTTACCCCAATTCACTTTTCCTTTCCTTCTCCTAAAGTCCTCCATTTTATTCCTTATGTTCCACAAGTAAGTGAAACCGTATGATAATTGGCTTTCTCTGCTTGACTTATTTTACTCAGCATAATCTCATCCAGACCTGTCCATGGCGATACAAAAGTTGGGTATTCATCCTCTCTGATGGCTGCATAATATTCTATTGTATATATGGACCATACCTTCTTTATCCATTCATCTGTCGAAGGGGCATCTCAGCTCTTTCCACAGTTTGGCGATTGTGAATGTTGGTGCTATAAACATTGGGGTACATATGGCCCTTCTTTTCACTACATCTATATCTTTGGGGTAAATACCCAGTAGTGCAATTGCAGGGTCATAGTTCTTTTTAAAACACATACCAGATTATCACTTCTGGCTCAGAATTCTCCAATGACTTCTAGCACACATAGAATAAAACCTAATCTTGGCCTACAAAGCACTATGAGAGATGGCCCCTAACTATTTAATCAACATTAGTTCCTATCACTCTTCTGGTCTTAGTGGGATCACTCTTGTTCCAGCAACTCTGGTCACGTGGCTAATCTTTAAATGTGCACACATTTCTGTCTCAAACCCTTTATACTTGCTTTTCAATTTGCCTAGGAAACTTGTCCCTCATACATCTACATGCCTTATTCACTCAGTTGAATGTTCTGATGTGTCTGTTCTCATATCAGTCACTCAAAGAGACCTTTGCTGACCACACGATCTATCAGTCTTTATCTCCTTACTATGTTTTCAGTTTCTTCATAAAATATCATGACCTGAAATTACGTCATTTCTTATTGGCCTCCTTTCAATAGAATGTATGTCTCTTTTGAATAAGGAGTTTCTTCATTTTGTCCACTTCTGCATCTCCAGTGCCTACTACAGTGTCTGGGTCATTAAATATTTTTAAATGATTGAGTGAATGCATAAAACTATCATTATTACTAATTCTTTCCCCAGTACTTCCCTAAACTTCTTTACTGAAGAAACTATTCCTGAGGTTTATCTTCTTACAACAGTGAAATTTTCCATGTGTATGATTTCTATTTTTATATAACTAAAATAATAATTAAAAAACTGATAACATATTTCATGTTTCTGTATGATAAACTGGGCTTCAGTTTTCATAATAAACAAGAAGTTACCTCATACCATTATGTTAGTTAGTACTCACTAGGTTGTGTTTAAGAAAAAAATGTAATGAGATTAAAATTGCATGTTTCATATATGTGAAAACAACTTGAAACTTCTATAAATTATATGTTATATACAGTATATAAACTAATTATATTTGTTTTATAAAATATTTATTTTTTATGTTATATTATAGAAACATGCCTTCAGTTGCTTTTCACCAAACTAAGTACTAACCACCTTGTGCACAGTGTACAGTGGGCAATTTAGTTACAAAATATGGAGAGGTCTTTTACACAATAAAGGCCTGAATAGGGACAATTAAGAAAGAATTAAACACAAGCCACAGCTCTGACTTTATTAATGCTTAAGTAAGCCTGCTGATAATTTCAAACAATATTGACTACATCTACCAAGCTTGCCATTAATGCCAGAATGAAAAATAAACTTCTCAACTGGTAATTCTTCAGAAGAGCCATGGTTCCAAAGTATTTCTAGAGTTTGATGATTTTTTTGTGTGGGGGAGTGAGGGTTAAAGGGGATTTGATTGCTTTTGTTTTGTGTTGTATTCTTCACATTCAGTTCTGATTTTGTTGTGAATTCTCAACTGGATGGCTTATAAATATTAATATTTCTGTACTAGAATTGTTACAGTGTCTTCCTTTCTCACTTCAATATTTCCATGGGGCTCACTTGTTTTTTAATGTAGTAGTTTAATTGGTTTAGTTTCCTTGAAAAAATGGGTACACAGAAATTGAGAAGTGTTTTCCACATTGATAATTTCAAGAAAACTAAATTTCAATTAAAAATAATCTGAAATCATTCATATCAATAATTCAAAGTGGAATTTAGAATATCCATTATTTATGAGCAAAACACTGAATGATGGAGTCTCTGACATTTTTTGTTCTGCATTTTGGATTTATAGATTTGTTGATTTTAAAATAACTAATATCTTTTAAAATTATAATATTAATAAAAACACTTTATTCTAAGACAATCATCCAAATGTGAAAAATATTCTATTATACTCTATAATCTTTATAGTTACATATTTAAACATATATAAAAACAAAAAAAGGAAAAATTCACAATATTACTCAAACAATGTTATTGTGTATTTATCAATACATATGATTGAGAGAGAGAGAAAGAATGAATGGCTTCTTTGAAACAAATTTATACTAAAAGTTTCAAAATAGAAAATAGAAGCAACTCAAAATAGTATTTAAAATCTCATGTTATTTCTTTTTTTTTTTAAGATTTTATTTATTTATTTGACACAGAGAGAGAGAGAGATCAGATCACAAGTAGGCAGAGAGGCAGGCAGAGAGAGAGGAGGAAGCAGGCTCCCCGCCGAGCAGGGAGCCCAATGCGGGCCTCGATCCCAGGACCCTGGGATCATGACCTGAGCCGAAGGCAGCGGCTTTAACCCACTGAGCCACCCAGGCGCCCTCATGTTATTTCTTAAACCTAAAAAAAATTTACACAATTTCTTATAACTGATTGAAGGTATTATTTCACCTATATATTTTCTGCTAAATATTTTTTTCATTTCCCAGTTTACATGCTATGGGATCACAATCAGTGGACCAAGAAACAACTACTAGCACTAAGATGAATGACTATGAACTCTAGGGAACCTTCCTAATGGAATTGTGAACTTGTAATTCTGCTCTGTGCACTGTTCTTCAGTGGATAAGGGATTAAGCACACTGAATTCTCAGGATCTGTTTTAAAATAATAGGTAACATAACAGCTGTAAACAATCTATGATATAAAATGTTTTATTATGATCCCGTTTATTTTAAAACTGGATGTTAATTAATTTCAAATAATTTTAGAAATAATTTTAGAATCAATTTATTTAGAATTTTAGAATTTATTTAGAATGTTTGTTACAATACAAATATTCCCTAACAAAATATTATCAAAATTCACTATGCATCAGGCCTGGGGCAAAGGATAAGATACAAAGGTATTTAGGCATTTAGGATACAAAGGTATTTCTCTGGTACTCACCAGGGCTATAGGAAGGATTAACAATAGAAACAAGTAATTGGAAAGGTCTAATAAGTATTTCAGCTGACGTGTGTATAAATAGGTTGAGCTATGTACAGTTGTGCTATAATTTTACTGGCTTGCCCACTTGTTGCTTAGTGGATTAATATAAAATGATATTCATTATTAGAATTCACATTAATTTTGCAAAATTTAGTATTGAACTGGGACCTATACACAAACACCTGTGTATAGTATTTTAAAAAGTGCAATGGATTCAAGAGGGAAGAATGACAATATTGTAACCCATCTTATAGCTTCTGATTATATATTATTTATTACTGGATATTTCTTAAACTATGACTTAAAATTTAAATTAAATTATTAATTTTAAACTTAAAGTGGTCTTTAGAGTAATCAATATAAGAGTAATAAGAAGAGTTGAATGGTAACATTTGTAAGCTACGTAAGTAAACTGGAAGGCACTCCTAGCTCAATCTCTTTTATTCTCTTTTCCAGTTAAAATACACATAAACACTGATTTTCCTATATAGTCTCATTATTCTCACCTAAAGGCATTTGTTACATTCATTAAATACTGTAGAGAATAAGTTATAACAAGATCTTCAGTACATCTTCCAACAGAACATAGATTTTTAACTTTTTACTCCATAGAACAGACCTTGCTTTATAAATAGATTTACATCATATGCTGAATTACTAAGCAAACCTAACTTTGAACGTGTCAAATTAAAATATAAATTTACTTAAATACCTACATTCAAAATCTCCATAATATGTTCATACTTAGAACATATTAGTATTTGTTAAATGGGTAAACAATTACATGGTAAGAAAGAACTTTGTATAATAAAAGTATTCATATTGGGGCACCTGGCTGACTCAGTCATTAAGTGTCTGCCTTCAGCCCGGGTCATGATCCCAGGGTCCTGGCATCAAGCCCCACATTGGGCTCCCTGTGGCAGGAAGCCTGCTTCTCCCTCTCCCATTCCCCCTGCTTGTGTTCCTTTTCTCACTCTCTCTCTCTCTCTGTCAAATAAATAAATAAAATCTTTTTTTAAAAAAGTATTTATATTGATGTAACAGCTAGTCATTATTGGCATTGCATGTGCATATCTTTACAATTTATTCTCTAACATAAAAATATTTTGCAACATGTCTTCTTTGGTTCTCATGACTAATAAAATTCCCTGAGTCTGTACTATTTAGTAATTAAGTTTTGTAAAGGTTTAACTATACTGATTTATTCAATATCTGTTAAAATTTTTGAGGTATGAAGGAACTTAAAATCCTGCCATCTATCTTAAGTCATTCATTCATTCATTCATTAAACAATTTGTTATTAAACAATTCACTGATTTATTCAACAAATATTTATTCTTGAGTGACAGTTCTATGTGAGTTGCTGTTCTGATGTTCATAGTACTGGCAGACCCAGACAAAGTGAACAAGAAGACAGACATCAAGCATGAAAAATTAGAGGACGTAATTTCAGGTAGTAAAGAATGTTCATGAGTGAAGGTAAAGCCGGATAACAGGATCAGAGTATGAGTAAGGAGAAAGGAAGGTGCTCTTTTTTATAAAATGGACAGAGGAACCTGACATTTGAAAGGTCAAGGTCCTAACATTTGAGTCCAGATTTCAGTCATGTCAGAGATAGCCCTGGGACGGTCTGTGCAGAGTTCTGGCGAAAGAGATTGTGAGTTACAAAGGCTCTGGGGTGGAAGCAAGCTGGCCAGGCCAGAGAGGTGAAAGTTTCTCTAACCCTCCCAACCTCCTCCCACATTAATCATCCTGTTGACCCTCTCCAGAAAATCCACTGATTATAGAAACATCGCATGAAAAGACATTCCTACCATAAGGTGTCAGACGGAGAAGAGAAAATTTGTGTCACTGCAACTCTCAAGGCATTCTCCGTGTGTTTTTCCACTAAAATAAAATACCACTTTGATTTATTCTCTTATCTTTATTCTATAAATGTGATCCCTACAAATTATTATGTTCAAATTCAACTCCAAGAAAACTAGTTGTGCCTAAGAATTTGTTAAAATACCTACATAACTACCAATTAAAAGTTTAATCAAAACACTGATGCTGGGCGCCTGGGTGGCTCAGTGGGTTAAAGCCTCTGCCTTCGGCTCAGGTCATGATCTCAGGGTCCTGGGATCAAGTTCCGCATTGGGCTCTCTGCTCAGCAAGGAGCCTGCTTCCTCTTCTCTCTCTGCCTGCCTCTCTGCCTACTTGTAATCTCTCTCTCTGTCATAAAAATAAATAAAATCTTAAAACAAAACACTGATCCCATGATGCTGTAACTCAGTATCATATAATAATAACAGAAGAAAAAAAAGGTTACACTGTATGCAATATTTCTGAACCTGTGACATGACCTTGTTCCTACAACACCTATGTGATCTCCTGCCTGTACAAAAATCTCCTGTTGATTAATAAGAACGACCTCATGCCTTTCTGTAAATATCACTGGGGAACAGCAATTTCCTTCTAGAATATTTGATTTTCCAAATAATTCATGTATAATAACTGAACTTAGACCACTTTCCCATGTTTGTTAACAAAAATTGAGGTCATTGCCATATTTGCTCATGATATTGTAACAATATATCATCACCATGTATTTAAGGATGCTTGGGTAACTCAGGGGTAAATTTGAATATAAAGGTTAAGCAAAAAACAAACAAACACAAACACGGCAAAATAGCAAACAAAACTCTTCCCTTTACTAGGTGTTTGCAGATGCAATAGTGTTTGATAGTAGGAAACTGGATGCAAATAATAATAAAAAGTTCTCTAAGAAAAAGGTTGGAATATTCTATTATTTTATCCAAACTGTCCTTCCTTCCTTCTTTCCTTTTTTTCCCCTTCTTTTCTTTTTTCTTCTAAAATCAGAGAAAATCAGGGTTTTTTTGTTTGTTTTTTGTTTTTTACTTTTAAAGAGCATATACAATAAAATTAAGTGTTAAATAGCATGATTTCATAGAAGCATTAAATAAAAGGATTTAAGACAGAGATCATAAGGACAGAAATTTTTCTATTAATGGAAGTGGACCACCAATTCCAGACTATAAGAGCTTTAAATATATCCCTAATGCTTAACCCTGGAATGACATATTTAGAATTATTTTTAGGAAATAATTTTAAATTCAGAAACAGGCTAATATACAAAGGTATTCCTCCAAGATCACCACTAATCTGGAACTGTAGTTAGCCTACATGCCTCAAAAGGGAATGGTTAATAAATCAGGGTATAATAATAATAAAGAATTCTATCCACTGTTAAATAGAATTTTATGATGTCTCCAATAAAAAAAAATGGACACTGATAATGTCAGTGAAAATAGAAACATTCAATATTAAACATGAATTTAACTAAATAAATACCCAATAAGAGGAGGAACCTACAGATTAAGTGGGTCTTGGGATATAGCAACCAACCACAAATTAAAGAGGATTTTTAGATCCCAATTTAAAAAAGTAAATTGTAATGAATGAGTAAACAAATACTATAAAGCAATCAGAATCAGAAAAGTATAAATAAATACTGTTGGTTGAATACTTGATATCATTAGGAATCATATTTTTTTTGCCCTGTGGATACTGACAGTGTGGCCATTTAAAAAAAAAAGTCCCGGGCGCCTGGGTGGCTCAGTGGGTTAAAGCCTCTGCTTTCGGCTCAGGTCATGATCTCAGGGTCCTGGGATCGAGGCCCACATCGGGCTCTCTGCTCAGCAGGGAGCCTGCTTCCCCTTCTCTCTCTGCCTGCCTCTGCCTCCTTGTGATCTCTCTCCCTCTGTGAAATAAATAAATTTAATCTTTAAAAAAATAAAATAATAAAATAATAAAATAATTTAAAAAGTCCCTTTTTTATTGATAATTACTATTTATACATGAACATATGAAAAAATATGACATGATATGAAGTTTAATAATTGCTACAAAATAACACAGGTGGCAAGAAAATTGTGAAGAGTTGAAATAAAATGAGATTGGTGAACAGTTTCTAACCCTTGAGAGTTGGTGATAGGTACATTGCTCCCCACTTTACTTTTCTATATGCTCATGTTTGAAAAGTTCTATAATATAATCAATCTTTTAGAAGGATACGAATCAATAATGGAAAGAAATCAAGCAAAATGTTAGTAGTGTTTGTCAATTGTTGTAGAATTATGGTTTTACATTATTTCTAAATTTTGTAATTTTTGTATAAGGAAATACATGCAATATGAAATACATCACTAATCAAATAAAACACAATTATAATAAAGTAAATCCATAGAATTTTTGTGGCCATTATGTTTAAGAATATAAAGATCAAGATACATGTGCAAAGAGTTTTATTTGATCTAAACTTATAGATTAACTTCAGTACAAATACAACTATTTTCTGAAAATAAACTATTAAATCATGAAATGGGGAAATAAAGTACTGTTTTGCTTTAATTTAATTTCTAAAACAAAGATGATATATTTTGCATTTTGAGGATAAGGGAAAGCAAGCTCCCCCACATTTTTTTTTTTAAGATTTTATTTATTTATGTGACAGAGAGACAAGGAAAGAGGGAACACAAGCAGGAGGAGAGGGAGAAGCAGGCACCCTGCTGAGTAGGGAGACCTATGCAGGGCTCTATCCCAGGACCCTGATATCATGACCTTAGCTGAACGTAGACACTTAACCGACTGAGTTACCCAGGTGCCTCTGAACTCCCCTTTCATAAATCTTTAATCTGAATGATTCAAATGGAACCTCACATATCAAATATTAAATATCATGTTGGAGAAAATTCTACCATATTTCAAGGCTATTAACTCCTATATTTTCCATACATTCATGTGGTTTTTCCATATAGGATTAAGAGGAAATAATAATCAGATTATCTTTCTGTAGATGTAAAAAAAATATGTGGAACAAAGTCTTATAAAGTAACAAATACCCATGATTTTAGAAGGTAATTACTATTCCTTCACCGGTTTATGAAGTTCATATAAATATATTCCAGAGTAAAGTAAAATCAGCTTTTATTTTCTCAGCTGTGAAATAATATGACAGGATCTATCGATCAGTATTTACTAGTAGACTAGATGGAATGGGGATCCAAAGACAGGCATGATCCCTCCCACAGCTTATGTAAGAGTCCTTGAAGCAGGAAATATTCAGAGGAATTATAAGAACACAATGAATTGTATGAGGATGAGATCGATGGAGTGGTTAAAAGAAGATTCATGGGATATTTGATACGGTATGAATAAGAAAAACCAATATAGTAGTTAATAGGCTTAGATTCTGCATTCATTACCAATCCAAACTTTCCAATCAAGAGCTACAACTTGTTTTCATAGTTGGTGGCCCAAAGAGGGGTATATTTAATCTGCCAGTTTAGCTTTCCAAAGGGCAGACTAAAACGCAAGCCATTGGCAACAGCTCAAATCATAGCTAGAGTTATAGCTAATGGCATTGAGCTCTGCCTACCATTAAGAATGATCACATCCAATTTTGGTTTGGTATAGCTAGCCCTGATGCTGGATAGCCATAGGAGCCCATTGAACACCATCATGTTTCAACCTGTCTGTTGAAGCTCAGGCATTTAGAAGAAACTCTATGAATCAAGGCTCCTCTTGAGTCAGGAGCTGTATTTCAAGCTGTGGGTTGGGGGATAAAATCACCACCAAGGGGTAGCTACCTTTTTCATGTAACGCCAAAATGTCACAGCTGCCTGGCTGGCTGAGTTCTTGAATATACTATTTCAACTTGATAAGAGAAATTTTGAGATCTTTCCCACATTGTTAGTTATTAAGTCCAAGTTGACCTACCTCAAAATAGGCTCATAAGGCCATGGAATCACAAGATTTCTGTGGATCAGTCATTCAGTTTCAACAAGGGTAGCAGCAAGCTAACATCTGCTTTTTAAAAGGGGTTTACATGGTAGCTGTGTCTAAAAAGTGATTAGTACAGAATCTGAAGGAGAACTTCAGGATAACAAAAGGCAGATCATCACAGAAGGGTCCTTAGAGTCATGGGGTCCCAAAAGTACTAGGACTTTTCTACCTGTAACTGTTTATGATTGGGAGGATCTTCTCTAAGCAAATTCCAGCAAATCCTCAGCTATCATCTTTTTAAATATTACTTCCTTCCATTTTCTTCTGGAACTCCTACTAGAGACATGATGGAATTTTCCACCCTACTCCATGCCTCTGAACTCTTCTTTTAGAAATTTGTTTTCTTGTCTTTTTGTGCTGTGTGCTGATTAATCAGTATATTTTTTTCCATTTTACTTCCTCTTTAGTATATCTTATCTATTGAGGTTTCTTTCTTTTTTTTTTTTTAGAGAATAAAATAAATCATGTTCTCTGCACTTGCAAAACACCTTATTTTGATTGTTATAATCTTAAACAACTTAGTTATCCCAACTGATTCAGTAAATACATATCTATAACTTTACCTTACTTGAAGCTTACTTGAAGCTTCTCAACAATACTTGACCATAGAAAGCCCTTTAATTGTACTACTTACTAATGCAAAATGGCACCGAATTTGGAAAACCTACACATAAAAAAATGAATTAAAAATTTTGTCCTATTAAAAAAAGAGAGATGGGAATTGCATTAAATGTGTAGACCACTTTGGGTAAAAGAGACATTTTAACAATATTTGTTCTTTGTGAGCATGGAATGTCTTTCCATTTATTTGTGTCCTCTTCAATTTCTTTCATCAGTGCTTTATAGTTTTCAGAGTACAGGTTTTTCACCTCTTTGGTTAAGTTTGTTTGTAAGTATCTTATTGTTTTTGGTGCAATTGTAAATGGGATTGATTCCTTAATTTCTTTTCTACTGCTTTATTATTGGTTTATAGAAATGCAAGAGACTTCTGTATGCTGATTTTGAATCCTATGACTTTACTAAATTTTACTAAATCATTTCTAGCAATCTTTTGAGGTTTCTTTTTAATACCTTTTCATGATACTTTAAAATTTTTCATTATTTCATTATTTTTCATACTTTCATATTTCACTATTTTTACTACATAATTTTCTTTTTTACAAATATTTTATAAAATTTTAAAATATATTTTGCCTTTAGTTTTTATTTTAAAATCCTTATCGGATATGGGATACCTGGCTGGCTCAGTCAGTGGCACATGTACTCTTGATCTCAGGGTGGTGGTTCGGGCCTCTTGTTGGGTGTAGAGATTAGTTAAAAAATAAAATATTTTTTAACAATTAATAAATAAAAAATAAAGTCTGTCAGATAGTTCTACAAAATATATTTATTAGGATAAACTCGTGTACAATGATATTTTTCAATACAAGCTTGTTTTTGTTATTTTTCTCTACTTCTCTCTCTCTCTCTCACCTTTACCCTCTCTCTCCCTCTCTCTCACTCATATATGCTTACAGGTACCTTTCTAGGTGTTCTGTTACTCCCCAGTCTTCCAATCTATAGCTATGTTTTATATGGGTGATTTGAGGTTCACATCTCCTGATGGTATTGGTGGTATTTTGAATCTAATTCCTAAACAGTTAGGTAGCTTGAGAGAGTTCCCAGTTACCTGGCTAAATCTTACATTTACCTAGGCCCACAACTTTCAAATAAACCAAAGCCTCAGGCACCAGTATTTTCATGCTGCTTTCACAAATGAGGAAGCCACATTTAAGGCCCTGGTGTTAACCATTAAGTCTGACTTCAGATTTGGATTTTACATGGAGCATTTTTAATCCATGGATAATTCTAGACCAACATGCTCTGCTTTGGGATCAGAAGCCCTGAGTCCCATAGCTTTAGTCAGGCTTACTCTGCTTATTTTGCATGGAATTTTTTAACATGTATTAATCAAAGAGGAGTCTGTCAAAGCTTGATATTACTACACCATCCAGACAAGAAATAAAGCACTTTTTCTAAATTTATTATAATACACGCTCTTTATAGCAGCGCTTAAAAGTTAGTCAGAAGAGGTAAAAATAGCAAATAGAACTAGGGAGCCGTTACCTAAGAGAGGCGATTGGAAAATGAAGAGAATGTTATAGGGGAACCTGGGTGTCTCAGTCTGTTAAACACTGGACTCTTGGTTCCCTCAGGTTATGATCTCATGGGCTGTGAGATCGAGGCCTGCCTCAGGCTCTGTGTTCAGCAAGAAGTCTAAAGATTCTGTTCCTCTGTTCCTCCCCTCTCTCTCTCTCTCTCTCTCTCACCCTCCCTCTTTGTCTAAAATAAATAAATAAATCTAAAAAGAAAAAAAAATAGAGGATGTTATGGAAGCCAGTAGAAAAGAGTGCTTCAAGAACAGAGTAGTAAGCTGGAAAAAGAGCTTCTTATCAATCAAATAAGATAAAGCCTAATATCCACTGTATTTAACAAGTTGTAGACATTACTAAGAATGGTTATTTGATGACATGTTACTTCAAAGATTAACATGGGTAAAATGTGAAGCAATGAGTAGGTAATGCAGTAGGTAAAGATGTTAAACTCAGAGGGTAAAATGAAACACTGGGTGGTGGTGGAAAGGGATTTTTTTTAAATTGAGAAATCATAATCTTTTAAAAATACAAATGCAAATAAATCAGAAGAGAAAGGCCCAGACGTATAGAGAAAGAAAGAAAGAAATTCCTGAATAGGCAAGCTGGAATGGAAAAGAAAGATGAAGAGAATATCTTCAGGCAGGAGAAGAACAATTTCTCCATGAAATGAAGAAGAGAGAAGAATGGGTTTTAATGAAGTAATGCTTGTCAGTTTGATGATGGAGGCTGAGGTAAGACATTCTCATCTAGTAATTTCTACTTCTCTTAGAAGCAGGACACCACAGTTTTCCATTCCAAGTTAAAGAGGGACTGTTAAACTTAAGAAGTAGAAAGAAACATTTTTTTAAAAATGTTGCAGAATAGAAGAGTGTGGTGAATTTATCTAGGATCATGAAGTCAACCTTCTTAAAGTGAAAGACTATGATCCAGTGGCTAAAGTCAACATTGGAAGAGTAACTGATTTAGAAGTGAGTAGAGAACAGCATAAACAGAGAAAAAATATCCAGAGACATGAACCTCAAAGAAGCATTTTTTTT
>LNAC01000085.1:2001404-2065075 GCA_002007465.1 Ailurus styani
TAAGTCTGACTTCAGATTTGGATTTTACATGGAGCGTTTTTAATCCATGGATAATTCTAGACCAACATGCTCTGCTTTGGGATCAGAAGCCCTGAGTCCCATAGCTTTAGTCAGGCTTACTCTGCTTATTTTGCATGGAATTTTTTAACATGTATTAATCAAAGAGGAGTCTGTCAAAGCTTGATATTACTACACCATCCAGACAAGAAATAAAGCACTTTTTCTAAATTTATTATAATACACGCTCTTTATAGCAGCGCTTAAAAGTTAGTCAGAAGAGGTAAAAATAGCAAATAGAACTAGGGAGCCGTTACCTAAGAGAGGCGATTGGAAAATGAAGAGAATGTTATAGGGGAACCTGGGTGTCTCAGTCTGTTAAACACTGGACTCTTGGTTCCCTCAGGTTATGATCTCATGGGCTGTGAGATCGAGGCCTGCCTCAGGCTCTGTGTTCAGCAAGAAGTCTAAAGATTCTGTTCCTCTGTTCCTCCCCTCTCTCTCTCTCTCTCTCTCACCCTCCCTCTTTGTCTAAAATAAATAAATAAATCTAAAAAGAAAAAAAAATAGAGGATGTTATGGAAGCCAGTAGAAAAGAGTGCTTCAAGAACAGAGTAGTAAGCTGGAAAAAGAGCTTCTTATCAATCAAATAAGATAAAGCCTAATATCCACTGTATTTAACAAGTTGTAGACATTACTAAGAATGGTTATTTGATGACATGTTACTTCAAAGATTAACATGGGTAAAATGTGAAGCAATGAGTAGGTAATGCAGTAGGTAAAGATGTTAAACTCAGAGGGTAAAATGAAACACTGGGTGGTGGTGGAAAGGGATTTTTTTTAAATTGAGAAATCATAATCTTTTAAAAATACAAATGCAAATAAATCAGAAGAGAAAGGCCCAGACGTATAGAGAAAGAAAGAAAGAAATTCCTGAATAGGCAAGCTGGAATGGAAAAGAAAGATGAAGAGAATATCTTCAGGCAGGAGAAGAACAATTTCTCCATGAAATGAAGAAGAGAGAAGAATGGGTTTTAATGAAGTAATGCTTGTCAGTTTGATGATGGAGGCTGAGGTAAGACATTCTCATCTAGTAATTTCTACTTCTCTTAGAAGCAGGACACCACAGTTTTCCATTCCAAGTTAAAGAGGGACTGTTAAACTTAAGAAGTAGAAAGAAACATTTTTTTAAAAATGTTGCAGAATAGAAGAGTGTGGTGAATTTATCTAGGATCATGAAGTCAACCTTCTTAAAGTGAAAGACTATGATCCAGTGGCTAAAGTCAACATTGGAAGAGTAACTGATTTAGAAGTGAGTAGAGAACAGCATAAACAGAGAAAAAATATCCAGAGACATGAACCTCAAAGAAGCATTTTTTTTTTTCCTGGAGCTTAGAGAATCCATGAACTAGGAACAGCAATGCGGAGTATAGTAGCAGGGCTATTCAACTATATTCCAGTCTCTTTTTCTGAGCACATGGTTTGATNCCCCTGGAGCTTAGAGAATCCATAAACTAGGAACAGCAATGCAGAGTATAGTAGCAGGGCTATTCAACTATATTCCAGTCTCTTTTTCTGAGCACATGGTTTGATAGCACCCTCTCTCTCCTTTGAAGCTGAGCACAGCCATATGATTTATTTTGGAAAATGGCATATAAGCAGACATGGTCTGCTTTCCCTTCTGGGAAGAAACTTTTAAAAGTCAGCGTCCAGGTCACCATGTTCCCCTCTTTTTCCCCAGTGTAATAATCAGCAATGCTCCAGTGGGCATCTCCATCAGCTTGGTTTCTTGAGTGAGAAAACATGGAGCAGAGCCTTCAACCGGCCTTTGATCCATATGTAGTAGGAGTAAGAAATAGTCTCTGCAGGTATAAATTACTAAAATATTTGAACCTAGTTCATGTTGCACAATCCAGGCAGCCGAGAGGACCCAGGCTCTTGAAGTAAGTGAAGTGAAAGAGAGTAGCAATCATTGATTGACAGGGAGGACAATTTCAGTACTAGAGAGGCCAACCAAGATAAAAAATAATCAAGGGAGAGATTAGAAATGAAAGGAGATTATCAGTGATAGAGGGAGGAGGGATTCAGAAAGTATAATGAATGGCTTGTAAGAAAGGGAAAGAGTGGTAACTTGGATCAGAGCAAAGTCAACAGAATTCGGCACATTCTGGAAGTAGATACAGAATTATATAGACTGGATGTCTTAAAATTTTTACAGTGCCCAGTAATAATAAGGTGTGAGATAGAATTTGTGTAGATTAACTAAAGTTTCATTTTTGTGATTAAAAATATACTGAAGATACAAATTGCAATTTCATGGTTTTCCACTAAATTCTCAAACACATGGCTATTTTGTGAGAGTGAGTTCCAATGTCAACGTTCTACTTTTTCTTCTCTTTGGTCTTGTATACAAGTAGGTTAAGAAGAAAAAAGAATGTCTTTTGGATGGTCCCATCCCTACATTCCAAAGTAAATGCAGACTTTTCCTTATTTGTTTATTCTACTGATAATTTCAATGAGAAGTAGGATGAGAGGAAGAGGAAGTGAGGTGTCTGAGTTTGGGCTTTCATTCATTTCAGATATTTTGCTGCTATTTCTATCAGGAAAAATAATACTAATGACAACTAACATTTATTGAATGCTTATATTTGGTATTTTTCTGGAACTTCATATGTTTTATAAAGTACATGCTTTTGTCAATGCTCTTTATAGTTATGAAAAATGAGACTCAGGAAACTTATAAGTTACCCAAGATCACACTTCTGATTAGGAATGGAGGGAGATTTGGAAATTTGGCTGAACTCCAAAGTTATTCTACTGTTTATAATTATAAAGCTTTATTAATATCAAAATATTCCAGTGGCCTGATTATCTTTCAACATAGAATAAAAATGTAGTAAGGAATAATTAATTGAAAGTTAATTTCAGTGAGAAAAGCAAATAAATCTGTGATCAAGTGTTCACTAAATTATCCAAATTCATATTGACATTTAAACAAGAAGCATTGTTCTTGACAACACAATGAATCTTAGTTCAAGCAATACCTGTTTTTTGCTCAGTTTTATTCTTTTAAAACTGTTTTTAGCATACACATACACATATATATGGTTTATACGCATTCATAGACATATATATAACATATGTGTGTGTGTGTGTACAAACCATGAGTATATATAAATATGTATCAACATGTATCTGGGTGTGTGCTTATAATATTCTGTCAATTACTTTAAAAAATTGTGAAAGCCTAGTGTATTTTTTAAGTACACCATGATTTATATACAGGCAATAAGACAGCGTTATCAGAACCCTGGTATTATTTATGTGCATATTACGTATTCTGTTTTAATTAGAAAATTCAACCTCACCTATTATGACAAACCATAACATAAACAATTTATGTAAAGAGATGTATGGGAATGAATCCATCTATGAGAGCACAGAAGTAACATCCTTCACTTAGGGTTTTGGAATGACCTACAAATACTGACTAGCAGCAAGATTCATCATAATTCAAAAAATTCCTTACACAATGACAGATTGAATTGAAAACAGAAGGACACTGGTTGTTTTGTTACTATGGCTATTCCTGGCAGTTATCCAGGGATTACAACTGCACAACCTTACAAACAGCATAGAAATGGACTGTCTAACAAAGGGTCTCAGCAGGGTAATGAGTGGTGCACATTAATTCTCACTGTGCATTGATGAGCTCTCTTTGAACTTTGCCAAGGTTTAGACAATGGTGACAGGGCTCTGGCACTGGTAGAAAATTTAGGCCTTCAAGAGTGCTTCAGGGATGAGGTTTTTGTTTGTTTGTTTGTTTTTGTTTTTGTAGGAAACCACATTTTAATCATTTAGACTAGTTATTGGTTCTAATTAGATCTGGAGTCTTAAAAAAGCTTGTGAAATATCAGAAAAAAAATCTTTGCCGTGACTATGCTCTAAAGATAAGGATTTACAATTGATCTGAGATTAACCTTTAAAAGTTATATATTTAAATTTCAAGGTAGGGAAAGCTTCTGCAAACTTTTTAATGGTATCATGAATAAGGAAAATGTATAGGATGGAGCATGTGAAATTCTGTTTCAATCTAATATTACTATTTACAAAATTAACTGATTTGCCTACATATTTTCTTAAATTTTGACTTCTGAAAAACTGACTTCGGATTTTATGTGTGTTTCAAATGACATTTTTATTTATAATGTTAATCCCAAGGTGAGAGATCATTATCTTATATTTTTAAACACTAATTTGCCTTTTTTAAGCCAGACAAATTGAATAAAATATTTGTGCGTGTGCATGTGTGTGTGCTTGTTCACACACATGTGTATTCCTACAATTGTTTCATCGCAGTTGTTGACTGACAGATGCTGTTGACCAGTGAATAATACCTTAGGAGAAAGGGATTAGAAAACATTTACACTAATTTCAATGCAGCGCCTTCTTCTATGGCCTTGAGTGGTGCTTATAAAAGAACCGTTCACCTGAGCATATTTTTCTGATACACAACTTTGATCTGGTAGATCTTCCTCTCAAGGTCCATTCAGTGTCACCTTCCCACAGAGCTTTTCACGTGCCTCTAATCTTCATATTTCCTCTCCTTGCTTGAGATTCACTCTCTATCCCTCATGTATGCATCATGATACTTCCATCACTCTGTTACAGTGATTCTATATTCATATTTAGTTTCTGTACTGTATTAGATTAAATACATGGGAGGGAGGAGTCCAAGTCTAAGTGGCCTTTATGTCATTGTCAGGTACTTGTGCAGAACATGGCACGAAGTAGTCTCTTCAATAAATGAATGAAATAGAGCGCCTGGGTGGCTCAGTGGGTTAAAGACTCTGCCTTCGGCTCAGGTCATGATCTCAGGGTCCTGGAATCGAGGCCCGCTTCGGGCTCCCTGCTCAGTGGGGAGCCTGCTTCCCCCTCTCTCTCTGCCTGCCTCTCTGCCTACTTGTGATCTGATCTCTCTGTGTCAAATAAATAAATAAAATAAAATAAAAACCTTTAAAAAAATAAAATAAAAATAAATAAATGAAATAAATGTATTTCAGGCTTATTTAATATAATTGTTTATATAATGATATTTACCATACTGCTCTTTTTTTATTCCCATGTTTTTGTTTAATAAATTAAATACTAAATTTTTAATTTTCATGTCCTCCCACTTAGGGGTTGGGGTCAGGTAAATGTCATTTCTCTGAAGAAGAAATTGACAATACCAAAATCCAATATATAATGTGAAGAACTATTTGTAGAAATATCCCCAGACATATTTCCAGAAAGATTAAATGACTAGAAAAAACACTTTTAATTCATAACAACTTAAAAGAAGAAAATATAAATCCAGAGATTTTGAGCTGACATTTGCCCTGAGGGCATCTGAAATCCTGTAATCCTCATAGGCTACAGTTTGACATGTGATAGACCAAAAGCCCAAAGCAGAAGGTAAGTCCTGGGTCCCATGCAAAATGAATGATCAGATTGGAGACTTTATTATATAAAGTCAAAACACCCTAGCACACCCATACTCAGTGGGTCAACTAGAATAAAGCGTACCCCACAGAGATAGATGATGGGATGCATTCCTGATTTAGTCTTGGCCTTAATTAAGTGTGAGTAAGAAGGGGGAGAAAATGTCTGCTCTGGGAATTCTTAACCACTTATCCATGCAGATATGTCAAATACAAAATTTCTTTTAGTAGGTTCTGGTTTGGTTGTGTCACTAAAGACCTAACAGAAGCTCATACAAAATTTCTCAGAAGAAATTCATATTAACAAAAGTCGCAAGTGTTTCAGTAAATGATGTTTCAAGGATTATGTGTACTCCAATGATAAAATATCAGAAAGTACCCAAGTAAAACAAATCACTCTGGGCAGAGTCAGCAGAAATAATAAATAGCAGGATCAGTTACTGAAGCATTCAGGTATTAAAGTTATCTATGTATAATATAAACATAAAATAAGTATTTATATATCACATTTAGAAGAAAGAGAAGATGTGTGAAACACAAAGAGCAAAAACAAAACAAAACAAAACTATTAGAAATTACCAGGGGGATTTGCAGAAAAAAACAGTACATTTTTTTAAAATAAAGATTATAATAAAATCAGAAATTCAATGAATTAATTATACTACAGATTAGAAAAGCTGAAGTATAAACTAGTGAAAAAGCAGATATGTCAGAAGTAATTATATGGAATCCAAGGTGGAGAGAAAGCAATGGGAAAACAGAGTTGAAATGCCATGGAAGTTCTAAAATAAAGCTGATCAGATTTCCAAAAAAAGGATAACATAAATGATGAGTAAGGGCTAAAAAGTTTCATGAAATTAAGGGGCGCCTGGGTGGCTCAGTGGGTTAAAGCCTCTGCCTTCCGCCTCAAGTCATGATCTCAGGGCTCTGGGATCAAGCCCCGCATTGGGCTCCCTGCTGAGCAGGGAGCCTGCTTCCTCCTCTTGCTCTGCCTGCCTCTCTGCCTACTTGTGATCTCTCTCTCTGTCAAATAAATAAATAAAATCTTAAAAAAAAGAAAGAAAGAAATTGATAAAGACCATGAATCCTTATGGGCTCTGTCAATATAAATTAAGCAAGATAAATAAATGGGAACTGAGTTTCATCCCAATGAAGCTAAAACTACCAAAGACAGAGAGAAGATTTTAAAAGAAGCTAGAGGAAAAAGGTAAGGAAATATGATGGAATCATAATCATATAGCAAACTTCATAAGAACAACAAAAGTCAGAAAAGAGTGGGCTGATATACCCAAAACTCTGAGAAAAAAGTAACTGTTAGCTTAAAATTGCATAGCAGCAAAACCATCTGTCAAGAATGAGGGCAAAAATAAATAAATAAATAAATAAATAAATAATAATATAAAAAAAGAATGAGGGCAAAATGAAAACATTTCCAATTAAAAAAAAAGAGTTGTTAAGAGAAAGAATTTACTACCAACAGAAAGGCACTACTTATGTCTATTATTCTAGAAGAAAATATGATCCCACAGAATGAACGTCTGTATTGATATAGGAAAAAATTGAGAGTAAAGCAAATCATTTCGTTAAATGTGTTCAGTCTAAACAAATACCAATTATATGAAATATTAGTATTAATGGAGCATTTTTAATAGTAAATAAAAATCAAGTTAGAGCTAAAATAATAGTACTGTCAGCAGGGAATTGATCAGTTTAGTTTTCTAAGGTCCTTGTATTGTTTTGGAGAAGGACAAAGTATTGATTAATTGGTATCTTATTAAGTATGCTTGTTAAAATAGCCACTTATTTTAGTGAATAAAATAAATAAGTAAAATAATCAAATAAGTAAAAGAGAAAAATAGAAGGAAGTGGATTTAGATGATAAAAATGAAATTGTTTTAAGACATTAATAACATGTTACCACTCTCTTATTAATCTAATCAGACAAGCAGTTGTTTCTTTAAAAAATGATAGCCCACTTAATTGTATTGTAACATCCTTGAGATAAGATATTTTATCCAAGCAGATGTGTGATGGTCTGCCTAGTCAAATAAGAGATAAAATGGTATGTCTAGATTTTTATCACCAAAAAAGTATGCTCTGATTCTCAATGCCCTGCATTAGTAATTAGAAAAAGACATCACCAGAATACTGGACAAGAGATCTGATTACCGGGGCTTTGTCTGTTGTCTCTTTATCCAGTGGTTTGTAACTTGGCTTCTAATTGCATCTCTGGAATAGGAATAAGAACACTGCAAAGCACTCACAGGAAAACAAATAATTCATATTTAAAATCAGCTCTGCAAGTTTAGTTAGCTCAATAATTCCTGAATAACTATGTATTAAATACTGGGGTCTTGCATAGCTATGGTCCAGACCCAGAATCAAGAGATCTTTGCTATGGAATCCTCACCATGTGTGGGGAGCCCTGCCAAACCATCAATGCCAGTTTTAAACATATTTAACTCAATCTTACCCTCAGTTCACAAGGCACAGCTCATCAATCAGCTTATTACCAACACATTTTTAAAAAGATCAACCTTCAGTTATTTACATGCTGATTAAAAACAGACATAAAAGTTACCTAGTCTGTGTAAGAGTTTGTAAAGAAAAGCAGTTAAGATGTATGTGAGGAAGTTTGGAATAAATTTCATATTCATGGGTGATGGCAATGTGAGGCATAACATTATCACAGAAGCACCAAGACAAACATGAAGTTTTCCACTGGAATTTGAAAAAAGTGCACTGCAGTTTCAAAGAGTGAAATATTTGTAATGCAGTCAAAAAAGGTTTCCATCCAAGAAGACTGAATTAGGTGCTTAAAAGATAAACTTTCAGATGACCAGGATGACTTGTTTTTTAAGGTGCTGATACTAAAATTGTGATTTTTTTATACTGATGACCCTTTGATTACAAAATACACATTTCTCTCCTGCTCCTCCCTGAAGACAAGCTATCTTTCAAGTGTCAGATGCAATCGAGCCTCATTGACTTACACAAATGTAATTGTGACAATTTTGACCTTTGTGTACTATTATTTGGGGGGGATTTAAGGACAAAGTCACTTTAAGTATCTTACCCTGAATGTTTTCCATAACTCATGNTAGTGTCAGATGCAATCAAGCCTCATTGACTTACACAAATATAATTGTGACAATTTTGACCTTTGTGTACTATTATTTGGGGGGATTTAAGGACAAAGTCACTTTAAGTATCTTACCCTGAATGTTTTCCATAACTCATGTTCTCCTGTTATCTCATTGTTTACTGCCTATTTGACAGTANCTCATGTTCTCCTGTTATCTCATTGTTCACTGCCTATTTGACAGTATCTGTTTAAGAAACCTTTGAAAATGAGTTTCCTATGGGTCTATATTAGGAATAGTAAGTGTTTCAGAATGCCTTTATCTTTTATTCCATAGATATGAATCATTTCTCTACTTTAAAATTCAAACTTCTAGTAAGTTCAACAATCTTACCCAAACTTACTTTTTTCACAAAGGAATCTGCAATGATATCATTGCTATGGTTTAGAGTAATCACAGGTATAATGTAAAGTTTATTGCATTTCCCTACTGTGGAGAGTAGAAGAGCCTGGGTGGATAACCTATATTCATCTATTTATTTTACAGACATTTACTGATCATCTCCACCATGTGTGGGACCCTGTGGTGGGTATTGTGAGAGATGCCAAGAAGAACATGAAATCATTTCTGCCTCAGTCAAGACACTGACACCTGCCCAGGAACAAGGCATGTGTGTTAATAGCAAGAATGTGATGGTTGGGGAAATCTGTATGAGGCATACACCTATTTATAAGTAGTCTTCTATTTGGAGTTAGCTAAATTGGCATAGATTAAAAAAATAGTTAATTTATTTAACAAACCCTCATTAAGTATCTATCATGTGTTAGCCAGTGTTAAGTCCTACTAGAGATGCAGTTTCCCCTAGAGTTTATATTCTGACTCAGGGAAAAGCCTGAAAATGTATGCATTGAAAAACAGAAAGTGACATTAGAGAGAATATTTTTTAATCTAAGTGTTGCTAAAAAAATTAACCCACGGTGAACAAAGGGAGCTTAATGTATTATCAAGTATCAGAATTAATCATTTCCAAGGAGAAAAAAATACAAGGGTATAAACAATAGTTTTGTATTGTCTAATACTAAGTTAAATACTGTCACATAAACAAGTAAATAAATTTGTACTTGAATAAATCCCACAAACAATACATTTGATCGTCCAATGATCCAAGCTGGATAATGCTTAAAAACCAAAACTTAATTGGAAATATCATAATTAAATATGTTAAAAAGCAAAGACAAACAAAAAAACTCTGGTTCAAGGGCTATATGTTTAGCAAAAACTGAATGTCTTAGGGGGCCAGGAAACCTTAAAATGTATTTAGACATGATCAGGAAATTATGTGGGTGAAGACACATGATTTTGGCATAAAACAACAGTGGTTAATATTAGTGTAACAGTATACTATCAAACAAATGCTTTCATAATAGATTATTCTTAATTAATAAAAATAAATCTTTTAGGAAAAAAGAGATGTAGAAACCTTTTTTTTACTTTATGTTAATCTTCTTGAACAATTTTCTGAATCAGATCAGAGTCTATTTAAATTGAATTGTTTTTCAATATATTTAAATGAACCTGGTCAAGTTATAGTTCACTCCTTTAGTCACATGTGATGTTATAGAAAATAATATCCTTCAGGTAAAACTTCAGGTTGAAATTAAATTAACTGCAACACTAAAAATAGTATATTGGGAAAACAGCTGTCATTTTCCTGAAATTAATGCTTAATGACATTCTTGATCCTTTTCTTTCCAGCCAGGATTAGATAGATTCCCATCAGATTTCCAAAAATATTTTGGGAATATCTCTATTATTGAATTACCTGAAGTATATAAAAATTATTTAAGTGCCTATCTCACCTTGGATTCAAGTTTATCTTTACATTTTCAGTGCCTACATTTGAGTTAGGCAAAAAATGCTGAACTAATAATACTGAATTATATTTCCATTATGAGACATCATGAAAAATATCTTATTTTAGAAATTACATGTTCCATTATTCAAATTTACTTTTAAAAGAAACCCCACATTATTTTCATGTGATAGGAAAATTCAATCACAGTTAAAAAAGAAATGGTATCTGTTCTATTAAGAAAATTCATTCTGTGGTTGTTTAGGACTTGGTTTTGTTTCTGTTTAGATTTGTTTTATGTTCTAAAGCAAATGTCATTTTTGAAAAACCACATTTGTTTATATCTGTTTTCAGTTACATTTATTTTGTTTTTCTGGTAATAATAGATGCAAATCAGTGTTTATTATTTAATAACACACAGATGTTCCATATACTACAGATAAACAAACTTTCCAGCCCACTGCTTCAATACTGCCACTGTAAATTCACTCTCTGAATCAAATGCAAACTTTTTATTGTTGAACTCAAATAATTCTAGATTTTAGATCTGCTCATGTGGGTAATTTCCTCCCAGAATACCCTTGCCCTTAATTTATATTTCTACTTTCATTTTTATATAACACTTTGAGTTATCAAATTCCAGCTCAAGCATTATCCATTCCAATCTGTTTCCTCTATTCATTTATGAAACTTTTGACAAGCTACTTTTGGGGGTTTTTCAAAAGATTTTATTATTTTTTTTAATATTTATTTATTCGAGAGACAGTACGCACACACATGCAGGTACACTTGAGCACCTGAGGGGAAGGGCAGAAGGAGAGGGAGAGAGAGTCTTAAGCAAACTCCATGCTCAGTGTGAATGCCCTTGGGGAGGTGGGGGACGGGGCTCAATCTCACCACACAAGACCTGATCTGAAAGGAAACCAAGAGTCCTAAGAATCCTATGCTTAACCAACTGTGCCACTCAGGTGCCCCTAAAAGATTTTGTTTTTAAGTAATCTCTACAGCTAACTTGAGGTTCAAATTTACAATCCTTAGATCAAGAGTTGCATGGCCAGCCAGGCACTAACCCCACCCCCACTTTTTTTTTTTTTTTAATAAGATTTGCCTAAGGGTTAGGGAAAAACTTAAGGAAAAGTTGCCTAGCAGTGTGAGACTGTTTTGCAGGAGGCAAAATTATGCATAGAATGTACAGGAGTATATAGGAATTTCTTTATATCTATAGGAGTCTCTCTGTAATATCAATTTTAGCACTGAACTTCCTCTTAGACTTCAAATTATGTTTTCGTACTATATTTTTCTGGTAATATTTATGTCCAAAACATTTACTTTACTGATATTTTAAAGTATCTTAAATTCAGGGATCATATTTGAAGAACTTAAGTAGTATCCATGAGAGATATTTATTCAGTAATTTATTATATAATTGTAAAAATAAAACAATCCTTAGCTCTGTTTTTTTTCTATAAATGACAGTTAAAGAACAAATTAGCAAAAGGTTATGATTAGGGAATAAATTCTTTTAAATATCTTGAGACTGTTGGGGTGCCTGGCTGGCTCAGTCAGTTAAGTGCCTGACTCTTGATTTCAGCTCAGGTCATGATCTCAGGGTCCTGGGATTGAGTCCCATGTCAGGCTCTGTGCTAACTCCCTGCTCTCCCTTGCTCTCTCTCTCAAAAATAAGTAAGTAAGTAAATAAATAAATAAATAAAATTAAAAATCTTGAGAACCCACGATAGGAAAAAAATGTTAAAAAGCCAAGTATTTCTCAACATAACCTCAATGTTACTGTGCAATTATATAGAAGAAAAAATTCTTTTTACACTAGTATGAAAAAAAATTCTTTTTACACTAGTATGAAAAGAAATATTTAACTTACCATGTCTTATTTCCTTAAAAAATGTAATCAATATTTTTAAGAGATACTGTTAATGCTGTAGTTAACAGTGTCTTTCTCAGAATAAGTATTCAATAAATTGTTGTTGTGAATCAATTGTGGGATAATTTCCAATGAATCATCATCTCTTATATGGTACAAATCAGAATTATACTGGTCTGTGATAGCCTACTTCTGTATTAACTCTCTTATCTTTGCCTCTGAACTGACAGTACATTTTGACTATGACAGCTTGCTGCTTAAATCTGCTTTGAGAAAAAAGTTCAGTCAGAAAGACTGCATTAGCCTTTTTTAACATGTCATGTACTTTTCCTAATTCCTTGCCTCTAATACCTGAGGTAACAGTCACAGGATTTCTCATTAAAAGTAAAAATCATTTGCTTTCCAAAGTGCTTTTTCTTTACAAAGAAAGGAAAATTATTAACAAATATGTTGTAGCTTAGAGTATTTGGGGGTCTATCTTTCATGAAGGGAGCAGAAGGAATTGAGACTTTTAATTAAGTTGAAGTCCAACCCATATGGACTTAATGAACAAATTACAGGTGGACAAAAAAACTAAATTTGAAAGACAAAAACCTTAGACTCTTAAATTAAAAAAATATATAACTTCATGAGCTCCAGTTAAGGAAGAATTTTCCAACAAGGTACAAAAACATCACAAGCCATAAGGAAAAATTAATAAATTTGAGAAACTCAAACTTTAAAACTTCAATACCCAAACACACACAAACACATACACAATTTAAAGAAATTAAAAAACAAGATCCTAACTGGAATAAATATATGCATTATTAATATTCAGAAAATATAACAAATTACTATGTATCAGTCATAAAAGTCAAAGAAAGTAAATGGGAAATTCAGAGGAGAAACTCGTCTATAAATGTAGCGGGAGGAGAAAGAGGCTAACAGGGAATTGCAAATTAAAGCAATGACATTTCATTTGCATGCAGATTAACCAAATTAAGATAGTGAGAACCTGAAGTTAGTGATTTTGCAGACAAACAAAATCTTTATACTATTGGTGGAAATGTAAATTAATAAAATAATTTTGAGAACAATATTTTCAGTATCTTATGAAATTAGAAATATATATGAACTCTGAATAATTCCTTTCTCAGTACACCACTTAGAGAAGCTTTTACATAGGTGCTCTAGGAGGCAAGACAGCAAGACTGGATCTTCATAACATTGGTTTTTGTTAACATAACAATGGAATCAACTTGAGTGTCTCTCAGTAGAAGACTAGTTAAATAAAAGCAGCATATTCCTATTACAGAGTACTACTGAGTGATTTACATAAAATGGGCCAGAAAAATACCAAACTTAAGATAGCTGTTACATGTGGAGAGGGAAGAGGGAAATGTAATCTGATCTTTTGTGCTTGACTTAGAATATTACTAAATTGAGAAACTTTATGGTGACTAAGGGACCTCAACATGGTCTGCAATGTATTATATTAAAAGAGAGAAACTTGAAACAAAGGAAACAAACATGCTAACAGTTTTCACTTTTGAGTCATGGGGAATTATAAAAAAGTTTCACATTTATTTTTTAGTTCTTTCTCTTAAAATTAAAAAAATCATGATCATAATGTTATTACTCTTCAATGTTTTTAACTGAAAATACTAGGATGCTTCCACTAGAGTGCAAAATTGCTACAACGTACTACTATCAAAATTCAAAGCTACAGTGCAAGTCAATTCCCATTTATTTGAAACTGTTTTTTGATTTAGCCTTTCCATTTTTGTGATAATACCTGGAACCTTTTTAAGTTCCCTGAAAAACAAATATTTGATTTCCTCCCTAGAATATAATAAAAGAGCAATCAGGAGGCAAAAGCAAAGTATAGTGAGGTCCTTTTAGGCTCATTCATGAATCATAAGAGGCTTGATAATGTTAAATACCAATTGCAACGCTAGGACAGCATGCTGGGAAGCATTCATGCAGCTGGAAATCCATGGCATCACGGGTCTTCTTCAAAATAATGTAAAATAAAGGTGAATTAGATCCCAATAGACTTCCCACTTTGCCATTGTTGTTTTATAAACTGAATCTGAATTTCTCTCTCACTGTTTTTTATAAGAAATCTGTCAAATGATCAAGCTTTTGGTTGTTTTTAAAATTTCAACAGCGCTTGAAACTATAAAAAGGAACCTCATTATAAAGAAAAACCTTTTATTGAATAATACACTCTTACCAACCAAAAATGGTTAATGATATCAAAATACAAGTCTCTTCAGGCACAGAGAAGTTGTAACCTTTGGAAAATTAGTTGGGCCCTCTAAAAGATTTATATTTTAAATGTTATTTAAAAGAAACCATATACTTCATAGACTAAAACTTCAATCTACACAATTCTTTTTTTAAAGATTTTTATTTATTTATTAGAGAGAGAGAGGGAAGGGGCAGAGGGAGAGAGACAGAGAAACTCAAGCAGACTCCCTACCAAGCACAGACACCCCCTTGGGGCTCAATCTCACAACCCTAATATCAGGACCTCAGTAGAAACCAAGAGTCGGTTGCTCAACCAACTGTACCACCCAGGTGCCCCTAATCTATACAATTCTAATGAGGTAAAGAGACCATGAATATAGTTTTAAGAACCTCTCATTTTGGGGCGCCTGGGTGGCTCAGTGGGTTAAAAAATGGGTTAAAGAACCTCTCATTTTTTAGTTGTAATTATAAAAAATAGATAGCATCCAAATTCCCGAATTTGCCCAGGTAAGAAGTAACTGTGTATTTGCGCATATAATATTCTCACAGAGTTTATCAGCATTATGACACTAGGTCAGAAAAGGCCCAGAAAATCACTGGTGTAAGAGTTTGCTGAAATTTGCCTCCAGCTGAGGTGTACTCTGCTGGAAAGATGAAAAAGCAAAGAATTTCAAATAACAGTGAGTGTCTCTTATCTCTGGTCGACTTTTAACCTGCACATACAGAGACTTTGCATACCGCTGTATTAACTTATGTATGGATGTTTACAAGTATAAATTTTCCCGAAGTTTTCCACTGCCAAGGCAAACATCACCAGAGATTTGAAAGTAATTTAACTGCCCTTGTCTTCTTTAAGTAGTCCCATAATAATATGTGCTGCTAGCTTATTACAGCTTAGGTATTTTCCCTCATGCTTATGAATAACTCTAGTTGGCTTTATGAATAACATACTCACAACAGTAGTCTCATGAGCTCATAAATGAGTTATTAGCCATAAAGAATATACAACCCAAAGCTTTGGGTAAAATTTATGCCTACCTTAATACAACAGTTGCATTAGCAAGTTTGTGTTCTCACCTCTACTAAGTCAGGCTCTAATAGAGTTGGCAGTTAGTTAGACATATGCTGGAGGCAAGGCGGGGTGATAAATAGGTTACACATTAGAAACCTGAAGGCACAATATCCCCACTTTGTGGCTTTCAATATTCTGGCCCAGTGGTTTCCAATACCCTAGGGTTGACAGATCAAGAGTCACAAGTGTAGAACATGTGTTCTGTTCTTCATCCTCTTCCCCCTGGGTAACCTATAGCTTCTTTATAGTATCTTTACATTGGGGCTTCAACCCCTTCCTCTCAGGGAGGGAAGATGGCCATGACAGTTTGGGCAAAAACTGCCCCTCCAGGCCAGGAGGTAGAAGAAGTCTCTTAGAGGATGGATCAGAAACAACCTCAGTGGTAGACACTTTCAGCTATGACCCTTAACCTATGCAGACATAAAAGAGAAAGACACTCCTAACCCCCTCCCTGCATCTGCATTTGCCACCTCCTGCTCTGCCCACTCTCCCACCTTAAGTATGTACTGTCCTTAATAAACTGCTTTGTGCTTGATACCTTCCTTATTGGCTGTATTTATTTGAGCACTGGTCCTCAGGTAAATCTTTTGTGGGGAATCCAAGAAACAGAGACCTCCATTCACACAACACAGACTCTGCCACTTGGAATAGCTCAATAGCTAACTTTGGTTTAAGACTTAAAAACTTTGTAACATATTACATAAAATAGATAAAAAGTTATGATGCTTTAATATCAAAAGGATAGGATGTCACTGTGTATTTCTTTACTTGGTCCTTGAATAGAAACTCACTGGGGCCTTCAGAAGGCAACATAAAAATAAAAGTATTGGAAAATATGTAGCATTTTCTCTAAGGAGAGTGTTGCTTTAGTTTAATACTTGTTGCAGAACACTGTTGAACATTTGTGTCATTCTTTCAATAAATATTCTTTAATGCTGAACACTTTCTGCAACTGTATCATTTGTGTTTACCAATTATTTTCAGTATATTGCGCAATACAGAGGACCACAGATGCAGTGAACTGATAAAGTAAAAGTGTTCTGATTTAGATTTTAATTAGTCTGATGACTCACAAAAAAATATCAACTTTTATAGCTGCCCAACAAACTTCAAATAGAATGGCCCATGGCAGCAATCATCATAAAAACTCAATAGATAGCCTGATGGAAAGACCTAAAAAAGCAGGTTACCTATATAAAGGGGAAACCGCCTAGATTGCACCTCTACATCTTTCATAGTAGGACATATGCTATCAACTTTTCTTTTAAATTTACCAAATCATTTTTTCTGAGTAATTTTTATTTTAAAAATGTATTTAAGAAGCGCTGGATTGAAATTGTAAAAGATTTAAGCAAGGACAATCTATCTAGCTCTTCGCTTTCAGTTTTAACAGAATTCAAATCTGACACATTACCAAAACATAAAATAAATACAAGGAGGTCCAAACATGTTTTGATTTTACCTATAATGATTACTTTGATTTTAAAAATATAAATATTAAATAGTAATTTTTTAAATTGGGTGTCTCTACTTTGCTGGTATCCTAAATATCATCCCTCCCTGCCCCCACCATTTATCTTACCTATTGCTAATCTCACACTCGATTTGGCTCTCTATTAATTCTACCCTATATTTAATTCTAATATAAAACCACCAAGACAGATCATTTAGGTAGAAAAGTAATGAGATATTTGAACACCAAAGGTTCTAATTAATAAAGTTTTACTATTAAAACTTAATGCCGATATTACTAACTCTGATTCAAAATGAATATCAATAGCAACCCTAATCTCTACAATTTTCACACTGTGAAACTGTGTCTACATGTTTTACATTTTAGTCCTCAACAAGAATGCTCATTAACAATATAATAGAAAGAATAAGTAAGAAAACACAAATTTTGTACGTAATGTGTCTGTATTATTTATATACTATATGTCAGGCACTGCATTAGGGAATTTATATATATTTTCCTAATAATTAATATGATATTATCTCTATTTTATTTTTGAGAACACTAAGTTTCAAGGAGTTTAAGGCAATGTGCCCAAGGCATTAAACTACATAGCAGAAAAATTAGGATTTGAACCCACATCTGCCTTAACAGGGACTTACTAGTATGCCATGTTGCGCAGGACTACTGTGGAGATGACAGAATGGGAAGGTGCATTTAGGGGGAAGGGACTTTTTAAGGACTGACTGCCTCAGGGAGCCATGTTCTCCTAATATCTTTCTTGCATCTTCATATTACATGACCAAGGAATTATCTCTCATTAGATCATAATAAATTTGAGAGGTTATACCAAGCCCTGTACATTGAGGGTTTCTCAAAAAGCAAATATGGAGAAGAAGGTGGTTAAAACCAGCTTTACTAAATTAACAAAGTTTCACAACCGTAAGGGCTAATACAAATTAAACACAGGAGCCTCAATTCTCCCTGTTGAAAATAAAGGAATAAATCCCCTCCCTTTTTCTTAGAATATTTACTTTAAAAACTTGTAAGTCTTTTCTCTCTTTAAAATATATGTACATCTTTAAAAATTAATTAAGTCTCTCGTCAGCTTTATGACCCAGGAATGCCTTTCCCATGGATCTGGGAAGTATCTTTTTGAAATGTAATCACCATGAAAGATAACACCCTATTTCTAAATTTTTGTGGGAGAGGAGGAGCCTAATTTTGGTGGGTAGGAGCGTAAAGCCTACCTTTCTCATAAAGACTTGAGAAGTTTATTTTTCTATTAGATAAAACTAATTAGCTAACACAGATGGTCAACCTGGTTTCCAAATGAATTTAGGAGGAAATAAATGGGATAAATGGTGCTTTCAAGCCTTCTTACTTGAGGACTAGGTATTGTTTATCTTGAGAACACATATGCAATGTCTTGTGCCTTCTTGGCTATAAAAAAGGGTGAGATTGCTTTTCCAATCTCTTAGTGAAGTGCCTATGGTGTGCATTTCATTCTGGTTTAATACCTATTCATTAATAAAATTATTTTATTTTTCATCTACCTTTATGAAAAGTTGTCTGTGTTGGAAAGATATTTTATTTTTAATTCTATTTCCTCATCACAACACTTGTGTAAATACAGCCTCTTGATGGCTATCTCCCTTCTACTTAACGTAGTAAAGCCTAAAAAACAAACAAACAAAAAACTAGAAAATGGATTGGCACATTGTTCATATAGAAAAAATATTAGTTGCCTCTGTACCCAAATTCATATAAAAATAAGTAACATAATTTAGATGGGCTCTATCCCATAGTTTCAGGTATGGATACATGACCCAAGTCTGGCTATTCNCTAGTTGCCTCTGTACCCAAATTCATATAAAAATAAGTAACAATTTAGATGGGCTCTATCCCATAGTTTCAGGTATGGATACATGACCCAAGTCTGGCTATTCCAACTACCACTTCCCCAATTTTAGCCTTTTGGATTAGTTCAGAGAATGAGCACCTTGTCCAAGCTGATCCAACTGATACCCTTCCAACCCTACCCCCAAACCCCCACCATGGATTTTGCTGAAACTTTGGCAAAAGACCTCTATCTCTTTCAAAAGGAGGGCATTAAGAACCAGGTTAGCCCAGAGTAGAGTTTCTTTAGTTCGGCATGACTGATATTAGGGCCAAATAATTATTTTTGAACATGAGGGGCTATCTTGCACATTGTTTAGAGATTAGCACCACTAGCTTCTACCCTTAGATGGTAGTAGCAGCATCCCCGCCCCCCACCTTCTTAAGACAATAAAAAATGTCTTTCAACATTGACAAATGTCTCTTGGGGGGAAAAAAAAAAACCCTGACGTTGATAACCTTTGGCCTAGAGCCACCATAGTTCACCTTTGTCACCATATTGAAGATAGTACTTAAGAATAAAACAGGAGAATAAAGCCAAGAGATAACAAGGCAGCAAAAGAGAGGTCAGTCATTAATGACACACTTTAAGGCCCTGGATCCAACTACACTTGAAGTGAGAACGACTATTGGACTTCTAAGTATCATGGTACTTTTAAAAAAGTATATTTGTGTAAGCTATTTTTAGCCACATTTCTGACACTTGCTCCTGAAATAGTTCTGATTGATTGTATAACTATCATATAGCTTACATATAAATAAGTATGACAGATATTAAGCTGGTAATTAAAGTGTGACAGGTGTTATGCAAGAAGGGTAGTGTGAAAACTCATAGCAGGTGGGTTCTCTGGGGTGGGGTGGGGAAACATCACAGGGGAAGTGTTTCTGAAGTTAAATAGAAGTAATTCAGATGAAGTAATTGAAGTGGAGGTTGAGGAGAGTGGTGCACAGAGAACTAGCCTGGAAGCAAAAGAGAATAAGACTGAAAAATGTCCACATGGGTTTGGCTGGATAGGGCAGAATAGATGAAAATATAGAAAGGTGTGCCAATTAGAATCTCAACAGAAAACAGATGGCACACTCAAATGATAATAACTGGGCAGGATTTGTTTACAAAGGAACTAGTTAATTACACAAGTCTGGGTGGAGGGTAGGACACTGATTCTCAAATTTCAGAGAATATCAGAATCACCGTTGAGGCTTCTTAAAAGAAAGACTACTGGGCGCCTGGGTGGCTCAGTGGGTTAAAGCCGCTGCCTTCGGCTCAGGTCATGATCCCAGGGTCCTGGGATCGAGGCCCGCATCAGGCTCTCTGCTCGGCAGGGAGCCTGCTTCCTCCTCTCTCCTCTCTCTCTGCTTGCCTCTCTGCCTACTTGTGATCTTTCTCTCTGTATCAAATAAAAAAAATAAAATCTTTAAAAAAAAAGAAAGACTACTATTCTCCACCCCAGAGTTTCAGATTTAGTAGTTCTAGGGTAGGGCCTGAAAATTTGCATTTCTAGCATGTTTGAAACTGATACTGATTCTGCAGGTCTGTGGAACACACTTCAAAGACCACTGGTGTCAGGAAATTTTAAGGGGTAGTGCAGGATCCCAAGGCTAACTGTAGCTAAACTGTAACAACCCCTAAGATCTGAAGAAATAAAGCTATGTAGGGTGTAAACTGGAACTGAGAACAGGAGAGAGATTTGTGTAGAGCAGGCATCATAATGAGAAAGTGAAGTGCATTGTAAGGAATGCTGCCAGCTCAAGGCAACATCTCAGGAAGTGAGGAGTGAAATAAATATTCTGACCTCATTCTCTTCCCTCCCTTGGATCTCTTGCTAGGAGCCCTGTTGATTTACTCCCTGTAAGACAACATCTCAATATAGAAAGCTTGGTGGAGAAGATCTGAGACTAGATAAAAGGGTAAAAAAGAAGATTTCCATAACAGATAAACAATGACCAAATACAGAAGGGTTTATAAATATATAGTCGGTCCTATATCCTTAGAACAAAGGAAACTACTGAAAGATTTTATGCAAGAGAAGGGCATGACGTCATGCCCTTCTCTTGCATAAAATCTTTCNAATCTGAGAATAGATCTGAAGGGTAAAAAAGAAGATTTCCATAACAGATAAACAATGACCAAATACAGAAGGGTTTATAAATATATAGTCGGTCCTATATCCTTAGAACAAAGGAAACTACTGAAAGATTTTATGCAAGAGAAGGGCATGACGTCATGCCCTTCTCTTGCATAAAATCTTTCAGTAATACACACACACCTACACATCCCCACGCACAGATAACGGATTAGAAGGGAAAGGAACTCATATTGGGATATTATTCCAGAAGACAGTGGAGATGGAGCTAAGTAGGCAGTTTCTGAAATTATTTAAGGAACATACTCAATAGAACATGGTGGAGTGAGAAATAATTTAAAAAATGATGACTAAAAATATGACTACCAAATTTTGGCTTGGGAAACCTATTGAATCATTGCTCCATGTACTGATACAGGAAACTCTCCAAAAAGGAAAGGTTCAAGAAAGAGAAATAATAAATTCAGTCTGGAATAGGCTACCTCCGAGATGCTTATGAAAAATTTAAACAAAAAAATANTATAACATATAGGGCACCTGGGTGGCTCAGTGGGTTAAAGCCTCTGCTTTCGGCTCAGGTCATGATCTCAGGGTCCTGGGATCGAGGCCCGCATCAGGCTCCCTGCTCAGCGGGGAGCCTGCTTCCCCCTCTCTCTGCCTCCCTCTCTGCCTCCTGTGATCTCTCTCCCTCTGTGAAATGAATAAATAAAATCTTTAAAAAAAAAAAATATAACACAGACGGGTGGAGATACGGATCTAAGGCTCAGGGCTGAAGACCGAATAGTAAAATTTCAGTAGGAGAAAGGTAATCAAGCTACAAAACAAGGTAAGCTTATCNAAATATAACATAGACGGGTGGAGATACGGATCTAAGGCTCAGGGCTGAAGACCGAATAGTAAAATTTCAGTAGGAGAAAGGTAATCAAGCTACAAAACAAGGTAAGCTTATCCAAGGAAAGCAAGGAGTGCAAGAAGTTTAGGGTATTTATCTGGTTATCAGTAAGAGTTATTACTTTGTGTTGAAATTAGCATATTCTTGGTGCCTGGGTGGCTCAGTGGGTTAAAGCCTCTGCCTTCAGCTCAGGTCATGATCTCAGNTAGTAAGAGTTATTACTTTGTGTTGAAATTAGCATATTCTGGGTGCCTGGGTGGCTCAGTGGGTTAAAGCCTCTGCCTTCAGCTCAGGTCATGATCTCAGGGTCCTGGGATCGAGGCCCGCATCAGGCTCTCTGCTCAGCAGGGAGCCTGCTTCCTCCTCTCTCACTGCCTACTTGTAATCTCTGTCTGTCAAATAAATAAATAAAATCTTTAAAAAGAAAGAAAGATATTAGCATAATCATAAATATGCAAACCAGGCTGAGGTCGTACAAAGAAAAATATATTGACTGTAATCATCATTCTATTTTAATATGACTTGTGCTAAATATTAAAAACCAAGGCTATTTTGACAATATGAGACATGAGGAGGGCACCAAGAAAGGGGATACTAGTAAGGGAAAAATGGAAGGTAAAGTGACAGATTTGGCATCAAGAATAAAATAATTCAGTAAATTGAAGCCCTCATAGTGGTCTCAACTCAGTACCACAAGTAATTTCCTTGAGAAACCAATATTAACTGATAATATTCCCCTTACTATTCTCTTATTTGGTGTGCTACCATGTTTTATGCCATAGATTTCAATCATTGTTTCCTAACCTTCATTTTCTACTTTTAATTTCCTTGAAGAAATATAGATAGGAAGTCAAAAAGGAACAAATTCTAGAAAACTAAAACCTGCAATCCATTTTGAATCTCAAAAAGCTTTATTAAAAGAGCATTAATTGAGCACCTCTGACAAATATATACATAAAGACATTGATGATCTCAAATTCCTGTGCTCTGACTCAAATAAAAGCTTCAAATAAGCTACTTCTGCAAAGGTCTGAAAGTGGATATCCATTGTATTGATCTGTGCAGTATCCATCCTACTTTCTTCAGGTATAAAAATCCTAATTTTCCTTTAAAATTCCACAGTTCCTCAAATCTAAGTCTACATGGTTTTAAAAGAGGTTGACCCCACCTCCTATGTTCTTGAATGAATATATATGATCCCAAGCTATTCGCTGAGAATGTCACTTCCTTCTGAATGGATTAATTGGTTTAGGATTTAGTTTATAACCTATCTCAGGCCAATGAAAACAAATTTGGGATCTTTTGATGAAACACCATCCAGGTGTTTTACTTCTACCTGGATGTTTGATCTAGAACTGTTGGTGGCAATTCTTGCCATCTGTTGGGAAGCACATGTCCAAGATTAAAACAAATACAAGGAAGCAAAGACTAAATTGAGGCAAAATTCAGCCTTACCCCTCTGGGCTTTTCAAAGATGCAAACCAACAAGTTAACATTTTTTGCTTAAACCAGCTTGAATTGGATTTTTGATGGTTACTGCTACATTAATAGAAGTGAACATAAAGTTTAAGGTTTTATATTTGATTCCAGATCATATACCTTGTCATTATCATTAATGGATTTTACAAAGTTAAAATATAAATGGATAATTTAAGCAGAATTTAAAAAAAATAATTGATTGAGTCTAGAACTTTAGGAACTTATTGAGTAAATTTCAAATGATTAAAAGAAGTATGTGGAAGATTTAAAGAAAAATAAATTTTAAAAATTATTGTTTATTTGTGTTGTTATTCTGCTTTTAACCAAAGCCTAACATCTCCTTCTTGATAGAGAGATAATATATCTCTAGCTAGCTAGCTACATACATACATATAGATTGATTCAGATCTTCCTTATTCCCTTATTTTTGATAATAAATTTTGTAATTATTAACAATGAAGTATTTCAAAATGTTACAAAAATTGCCTATATTTGCTATTTCCATTAATAAGAATTTTAATTTAGGATACAGTTCACATTGTATTTTAAATGAAAATATATTTTGTTATTTTATAGAATATTTAGCAAGAATTTCATGCCTTAATATTATGGAAAATGTCAAAATAAACTTAAATATTACAAAACATAAAACCAAATGCAATGCTATCATTTTTTAAAATATAAGAGCATATTTCAAAGGGATGAAATAATTGACACTACAGACTGAGAAATTACAAAATAATGCCTTCATTATAAATAAAAATTATCAATTAGAAAATTGTAAGTTATGAAATAATGCCAAAGAAGGAATGTCTGGCTTATTCAACTAACCAACTAAGTAAATAAAATGTTTATCCTCCTGCTTCAATATGCTTAATATACTCGCTTTATTTTTATACAGTATTTATTTATTTATTTTTAAAGATTTTATTTATTTGATACACAGAGAGAGAGAGATCACAAGTAGGCAGAGAGGCAGGCAGAGAAAGAGAGAGGAGGAAGCAGGCTCCCTGCAGAGCAGAGAGCCCAATGCGGGCCTCGATCCCAGGACCCTGAGATCATTACCTGAGCCGAAAGCAGAGGCTTTAACCCACTGAGCCACCCAGGCGCCCTATACAGTATTTAATATATAGTATTTTATAAAGTCTTTATACGGTAAGTATATGCTATCCTTATAGATTTCTTTCATCTCTGCTCTAAAGATAAGAATTATCCTGTCCTCTAAAGATAAGAAGTATCAAAAATGAAAAATAAAAAAATAAAGATAAGAAGTATCCTATCCTAGTTTAGGAAATTTTTACTACAAAATTTAGGGATTGTATCACTCATTCTTTCTATTGATTATGAACTTAGCATTAAAAAAGTGAAAAAGAAATAAAGTGTTGGGCACCCACATTATAATTTGCAAATTAGGACTAAATATTTTAAGATATTTAATCATTAAATACTAGTTAATTTAAAACAGACAACTCTCTCTAATAGAACCACATATCCCTCTAAGATTCTTTATTTTTAAGGGGAAAAATAATATCTATTTTCAACAGAAATAATATATTGAAATATATTATTGCTCTTTGTCCTTAACCCCTGACCCCGAAAAAATTTTTAAAAAAGTAAATCTTTTAGCAATCTACCAGAGGTAATGATAATAATGAGGAAAGAGACTTACATGATCAATCAGTTCACGGACCATTCCATTCCACTGTCCATTGGCATCATCCTGAGCTCCATATTTCCCATCCTCCACAAGTCTAATTTCATACGTAAAACCAAGTATTGTGGATAACTCTCTGAGGAGGTCAATGCAATAGCCCTCAAATCGATCATTCCCATAGAGAGGCTTGTCAGATTTCTTAAACAAGACATAGGGTTCTTCCTGGAAACAGTAAACATGAAGGTAGGAAGTATTAGTTAATCATAAAACTATGAGAATTATAGCTTTTCTTAGAGGATAGAATATATCACATTTATTTAGAATAACAGCTGATTTTATTCTCTGCTAATTGTAATGTAAAGTGAAATCCTAAGAAGGCAGACTACTTTGGGATTATTAGTGCTTCAAAAGAGAATATTTATAATAATTTCACCATGACTATGTAATAAAAATGTTATTTATCTTACATCATATGTAAGAAATAATACATAATGTGATATATGCTACAAAATATGTAATGTATAAGATCCGATTTCACATGATTACAATATCCCAATTTGAATCATATCACTTATTCAATATCTGCTGTGCTATTTTAGTGGGATGTATTGATGAAAGAATGAAAAAGAACTCACTGCCTAATTGCCTACTATGTGCTAAAAACTGGAGTAGGGATTTTTATATATTACCACATTTTGTCCTAACAATTATGAAAATTATAACTACTACATTTATAGAAAAAAATAGTAACTTACTTTGGAATATAGAAAAAGAAACAACATTTATCAACGGTTTATGCATTCCTCCAACAACATTTTATGGAGCACCTACTATAAGCCAGCCCTCCTCTATATAAAAGAGAAATTTCTGAGTCATAAAGTTCATGATATAGATGAAGAAATCAATAATAAATGTCTAAAGAAATAGAACACATAACTTCTGATGCTGATAAATGACATAAAAGCATAAAATAGGGCAATAGGATACAGAACAACTTCAAGGTACTTGGCAAGATAAGAGAGGACAAGACAAAATTGAGTAATACGTCTGGAAGTCTTTACTGAGGAGATGAGAGATGAGGTAGAACCTAAAAGATGAGAAACAGTTTAGCCATTTGAAAATCTGAAAGAAGAGAATTTCAGGTCAAGGACGCAGCAAGTAAAAGCCTTGAGTCCAATATGATACTGGAGTGTTCCAGAAAGCGAACTTCTGCCATCAGTGTGACTGAAGTCACATCCAGGAGGTGAGGGAATCAGTGGAATAAAGTCAGAATGAAAAGAGAGTGAGGAGCCAAATCCTGTAAGGCTCTGCACAACAGGCCCTACTAAATATTCATATGTTTAATTAAGTACAAAGAGAATCCACGCGTTAACATAATTTTGTGGGGCAGGTGGAACGTGGTATCCTGTGAATAAACCAGAGTGCAACAGGCTCTACTACTTACTATCTGACCTCAAGCCTCTGGAAGGTGCTCTCTTAGAGAAAGACATTGCAGAGCAGAAAAATTTAGAGGAGGTTGCCATGCCAGTCAGTCTAGAAAGGTGATTAGCCTCTTCCCAACGCCTGGAGAACAACAATCATCCCATGAGAGTCATCACACCTAAGGGCATTTGGATATGTTAATAATGTATCCTCTTGATGATACTCATCTCAGAAATAAGACTAATTCCAGGGGCACCTGGGTGGCTCAGTGGGTTAAAACCTCTGCCTTCGGCTCAGGTCATGATCTCAGAGTCCTGGGATAGAGCCCTGCATCAGGCTCCCTGCTCAGTAGGGAGCCTGCTTCCTCCTCTCTCTCTCTCTGCCTGCCTCTCTGACAACTTGTGCTCTCTCACTCTGTGTGTCAAATAAATAAATAAAATCTTAAAAAAAACAAAAACAAAACTAATTCCATCTTTCTTCCCATCCTGTTGACCTGGCTTATCCTTGTACTGTTTCATATATGCTCTAGCTTGACTGTTGCTCTTCTTCTGAAGTTCCCACACACTGTCACTCTATGCTAAAGAACCCCTGCTTAGAGATCAGCACCCTGTTCCACATTTTCAACTGATCTTTGGAATGCCATTTCATCTTTCTGCTTTATTGGACCATATCCCAATAACAGTGCTTCTCCTTCATCCCTCTTTCATGGAGATCATCTTTAGTGCCATCCCTCATCCCTCAGGCACAAAGGCACATTTGGTGTCTTCCTTGCCCCTCATTGCTATACACAGATCATTTCTTCCCTCCTTCATGCTTCTGCTCCTCTAAGGCTCATGCCATTTTCCTATACCAAGCTCTCTCTTTACAGTTGCTGTTATCCAATGAAATCTGAATCAGAAGATGTACTAAGTGGGAAGGGAAGCCTTACTTTTCAAATGTTTACCCACTGGATGACAATTTTGCTTTCTTTCCCAACTCTTATCATTATTCTCTATATATTCAAAATCCACCTACATGAAGCATCCAACATGGTGTCTCAGTCCTTTTACCACCTCATTGCCAAATAATTTCCCTTACTGGAATTTAGCCTCCCCCTCCCATGACCACAGCTACATTTGGCAATTGTCAGAAAATGATCTATCTCTATATTAAGATTTCTAAAAGCCCATTCATCTAGCTCATTGTTCAATTACACCCATGCCTACAATTCTTTGGTCCTATAAAGATCTCTAACCCAGTAACCCCTATACTTTCCTACTATCCATCAATCCTTTTCTAACATCACTTCTGACCTCCAACCTTAGGTCTCATGGTCCATTAGCATAATTTCTATGCTATACACATCTTCAAGACTTTCACCACTTTTGTGCTGCGGTACTTGGCCTTACAAAAAACATGCCTTACATGACACTTTTTTTTTCCTCCATGCCTACTCCCGAAGAGCTGAACAATGCTAATTGTTTACACTTACAATTAACACCCTCAAAGGTTTTATGGTAGGATCTATTTCCAACTCTATGAGATGAACATTTTTTCCACTTTTCTTTAACCTCACAACTTCCTATTCTAATACTTAGCTGATCACCTCAGTAAGAAAACAAAAGCAATTGCATGTCATGCCCTTACATACCTACTGCAAACCCCACCAAACTCATCTACCTGTATTCACTTTCTCTTCCTTTGTATACTGCTATAGAGGAAATAGAACTCTGCTCATTGGGCCAGTCCTAATAATTATGCTCTGATTCTTGTATTAGTCAGGTTCCAACACAGGATGTCACTTTGAACAGAGCAGTGATTTCAGATTGAGAAATAAAACCAGTCTAACCCAACTACACAATGTTTCCATGGAGATGGAAACCATGACCTCATTTGTCTCCATCCCTTTGACCTCTTGCTGGGGCTTCCCACTGATTAAATTGAATCAAAACTCAGGGGATACCTGAGTCTGTTGGTATAATCCACACAAATCAGACACCTGGGAAAGACAATAGAGTGAAGAAAAGTGGAGGATGGATCTGGGAACAAAAAGGATGAGACATAGTATATTTCCACCATGTTTCACTTGCTCCAGGTCCTGATTAGCTGAGTTATCTTGTCTCTCCTTCATAACCAATCTGTTCCTTTACATAGAATCATTTTCAAAGTATATATATATGTGTTCCGATAAGCTTCACTTAGTCCTGCAACCCCCTTCTGCCACAGCCTAATTTTTCTGTTCCTCTTTACAGACACGTATCCAGAAAGATTTGTCTACACATGCTACCTTAATGTTCCAGTTATCTGTCTATCCAGTGGAGTGACTTCTGGACTTACTCTGCTTAACTTATCTTGACACAGCACTAACAAGCTCCAATTTGCTGAATCCAAGAGATGTGGCTCTATTCTCTTTTTACTCAGCCTCTCAGCTGCATTTGCAAAATGAACTATCACCCTCCCCCCCACCAACATACACACACATTTTAACACTCCCCTCTCTAGCTTGTGCTACATCATTCTTCCTTGGCTTCCCTCCTACCACAATGGGAACTCCTCTCAGGATCTTTTGCTACTGTTTTGTTTTTGTTTTTGTTTTTTCTACCTTATTCTAAATATTGGTGATCCTCTGCACTTGGTTATAGCTCCTCCACCCCTTTTTTTTAATTTGTCCCTAAATGATCTTACCCACACATATGAAATTCAATAACATCTTAAGCCAATAACTCCAAAATTTATATACCTGACCCAGACCTCTCCTAGTGAGCCTCAGGCACACATATCCAGCAGCACTTGTCAGTACCACTTACTGTCTCATAGATATTCCACATTTAATGTGCCCCAAATGGAATTCATTTTTTTCTTAAAACTTGCATACCTTTTCTATGATTTCAAAAAAATGACACCATCATTTACCCAGTTACTCAAGCCAGTTACTGAGGCATCATCCTGGCTTCCCTTTCTTTTACTTCATTCACTAAAGAGCAACAAAAGATCTTAAAGTATATATTTAACTATATCCCCACCACTACTTTAAACCAACAAATAGATGGCCAATTCATTTAGAATAATATTCAACTTCCTTACCATGACCCCTGAAATCTATGTTTTACCACTTGTTTTCACATTGGCAAATGGCTCTAGCACTCATAAAATTGATCAAGTCAAAAGCCAGGAAATCACTCTAACTCTCCATCCTCTCCTTTAGAAATCCTGCAAGTTATTCTATCAATAGAATCCCAAACCTATCAAGTTCCTTCCATTTCCCTGCTTCCATCATGGTTCATGTAACCTTTACTTCCCCTATGGATTCCTATCATAGCCTCTTACTTCTATTTTCCATTTCTATGGTCCCATAGTCAATTTTCCATAGAAAGTCAGAGTGATCTTTCAAAAATTAAGTATGATTTCGTCATGCATCTGTTTAAAACCCAACAGTAGCTTTTTATTGAAACTAAAAAAAAAAAAAAAAAAGGCAAAACTGCTTACCCTGGTGGTCACAATGCTGCACACTTTCCTCTCTGACCCTAGCTTTTCATTCTTCTCTCATTATATCCCAGATATATTGGTTTTCCTTCTGCTCCTCAAGCTTACCAAGCTCATTCCTGACTTGAGGTCTTTGCCTTGTCTTCCTTGCCCCCAATTTCTGACTGGAAAGATCTTTCCTAAGATCATTCTCATCATTCAAATGCTCAAATATCGCTTCTTCAGCACTAGATACAAATTGTGTGTGTGTGTATACATATAATATTTCCTTCTAAGTTATTGCTTTGTTTACAAATGCTTTGTTTTTCCTCTACTTTAATATGAAGTTTCATTATTTATTTATTATTTATAAATAAATAAATTTATTTATTATTTATAAATAAATTAATTTATTTATTATTTAGAAATAAATTAATTTATTATTATTTAAATTATCTTTTTTAGGGGGTGTCTGTTTCTTTCTCCCCCTATTAGAATATAAATCATGGGGCATCTGGGTGGCTCAGTGGGTTAAATCCTCTGTCTTCGGCTCAGGTCATGATCTCAGGGTCCTGGGATCGAGCCCCACATCAGGGTCCCTGCTCGGCGAGCCTGCTTCCTCCTTCTCTGCCTGCCTCTCTGCCTCCTTGTGATCTCTCACTCTGTTTCAAATAAATAAATAAAATCTTAAAAAAAAAAGAATATAAATCATGAGTGCAAAGACATTAGAGATTACATTCATAAATATATTTCATTGCCTACAAAAATGACTGCCAACCACACTCAGAAAATGTGTTCAATAAATAAAATATTCATTAGGAAGGCTTATACTCTACATTTTGCTCTTCAACTTCATCTTTTCCTTAAATTCTAAATATTCTGTTTTCTTTCAGTTTCTCAAATAAAAAACAATTTTCTGCCTCAGAGCCTTTTAACATATTGTACTATTTGCCTATAATATTCTTCAAATGGTAAGCTCCCTTCTTTCCTTTAAGGTTCAAATTAAATGTGAAACCTTTCCTGAACTAATTTAAAGAGATTCCTGTTAATCCCTATCTCAACACTTTATTTCCTCAATGAATTCATTTTTAAGATATTTTATTTGTTGGTTTACTTGCTTTTTTTTGTCTCACTTCTTTGGAATATAACATCCATATTGATTAATTTTAGTATCTTCCATGCTTAACACTGCCTGGCACCTAATAAATGCTAAGTAAATATTAGTGGAATAAATTATTGATAAATTAATGAATTCTCTGACTCAATTTTCTCATCTCCAAGTGGATTTAACAATGCTTTTAAAATTGTTTTGAGAGTTAAATCAAAGGAAACTAGTAAATATTAGCTTCTTAATATTATTTTATTTTAGCTTCCCAATAATTTTCAATGGATTTTAATATAATTTTTTTCATATTTTTAGAGAGGAAAGATGGAGAGGCATAGGGAGAGGGAGAGAGAGAATGCCAAGCAGGCTCCATGTCCAGTGCAGAGCCCGACACAAAGTTCAATCCCACAACCCCAAGATCATGACCTGAGCAGAAATCTAAATTCGAACACTTAACCAACTAAGCCACAACCGTGACCAATAGACTTTATTTTTTAGAACAGTTTTAGATTCACAGTAAATTTCAGTGGAAAAGAATTCCCATATACCCCTTGACTCCACACATACCTTGGCCCCCCCACCATCAACATCCCCCACCAAAGTGATACATTTCTTATTTTTGATAAATATACATTGATGAATCATTTTTAAAAGATTTATTTATTTATTTGAGAGAGAGAGAGTATGTGAGCATAGGGAGGGGCAGAGGGAGAGGAAGAGAGAATCTCGAGCACACTCCCCACTATGTGTGGAGCCCAAAACAGGGCTAGATCTCACGACCCTGAGATGACTTGAGACAAAATCCAGAGTTGGTTGCTTAACCAGCTGAGCCACCCAGGTGCCCCTACATTGACACATCATTATCACTCAAAGTCTATAGTTTCCATTAGGGTTCATTCCTGGTGGTGCACTTTCCATGGGTTTTGACAGATACGATAATGATAGATTGCAGTCCACCATTGAGTTATCATACAGAAGTTTCATAGCCCTAAAAATCCTCTGTGCTCTATTTATCCTTCCCCCACCTCTAACATCTGAAAGCCACTGATCTTTTTTATTATCTTTATAATTTTCTTTTTCCCAGATTTCATATAGTTGGGTTCATGCAGTATGTAGCCTTTTCATATTTGACTTTTTACTTAGTAATATATATTTAAGTGTCCTCCATATCATCTCATGGCTTGATACCTCATTTCTTTTTAGTGCTGAATAACAGTCCATTGTCTAGATGTACCACAGTTTATTTATCCATTCACCCATTCACCTACTGAAGTATATCTTGGCTGCTTCCAAGTTTTGTCAATTATGAATAAAGCTATTATAAACATCCATGTGCAGGTTTTTGTATAGATACAAATTTGGTAAAACTCATTTGGAAAAATACCAAGGCATCCTGTTGTTAGATCATATGACAAGAGTATGTTTACTTTTATAAGAAACCACCAAAAATGTCTTCCAAAGTGACTGTACTATTTTGTATTTCCATTAGCAATGAATGAGAGTTCCTACTGATCCACATCCTTACCATATTTTGGTACTGTCAGCGTTCTGGATTTTGGCCATTCTAATAGGTATGTAGTGGTTTTTCATCGTTGCTTTAATTAAAAATTCCCTAAGGACATATGATGTTGAACATCTTTTCATTTGCTTGAATGGAGTTTTATTAGAACTATTTTACTACTTCAACTATTTTACTCATTGGACTATTTTATTTACTAGTAGGATTATTTCACTAGCTTCTTTTATTAGTTGTCATTTTTCAGAGAAGCTACATAATTTTCCCAGGTCACATAGCTAAGAAGAGATAAAGAGAAGCTAAAAAAGAGGCAAAGCTAAGAACTCAGGTTTTCTAAATTCCAAAGTACATACTTTCCCCCATTATTTTATGTTTCTTTCTATACCATAAGAGCATTTGTAGAAAATCTATAGATCTTGGATTTTTAAATGCAATTAGGTCAAGCACATGGGTATCAGAAATTAATTTGTAGCTGTAAATTCACAGCTGTGTATTGGGGTTTACCTAAGGTAAAGGACAGTAAGAATCCTGTCTAATTTTTAAGTAATATGTAATCACACATAAAATTTATTCTATAGGGGTAGAGAAAGTACTACCAATGTGACAAATATGGTTTTCTTCCTCCCCTGCAGTTATTATACCCTTTTTCCTCTCTACTCTTAGAGGCATGCTAGTCTTTTAAGTTAGATAACACATTTCCATGGATGACAATTTAAATGCCCTTGTTATTTTGGAAGAGAAAGAAGCCTTGCAGTTAAACAGCTTTCTTTGCTGGGTATTTACATTTTAGGGATATTCAGGTATCATTTTTCTGGTTCTTCCACAGAAACTTTTAGAAAACTTTTGAATACTTTAACTATAATACTTATCTTATTGAGTACTAATTGCTGATATATACATATATGTATAGTTCAGAAGATATTTCTTGAGCAATTTATATGCCATGATAATTACTTAAATTTGTATCAAAAGCACCAAAATCATCACCAGGCACAAAGCAGGCTTACAAATAAAATGATTACTATACTGAACTGAGTGGAAATAGATTACTCTGTTCAACTGGGGAAGCCAAGGGAACTTGAACTTGAAACAAAACATGAGAAAACAGGTACATTCTCCTATGAGATTTGGGTACGGGCAGTAACATATCCTCAGGTTCCTAACTCATGGGCAGAAAGTTAGAGATTTGAGAAGAACTTAGCCTATGCCCCTACAGAAGAGGAGATAGACTGAGAATTTGGGGCTAGTGGAATGGGAATCAAAAGAAACATGTTGGTATAATACATTAATCCTATTAATCCTATTAATCCTATTGAATTCATTCTTTGATCTCATTCAGTTTCTGATTTATAAATAAATGGATGTGTTGGTGTTTTTTTTAAGTCACAAAAATTGACCATTTATCAAGCTCCATACACTAAGTAATAGAACTATCTAATATTTTCCAAGCACCAATTTTGTGCCAGACCCTGTTCTGGGTGTTTTCCTTGGATAAACTTATTTATTTCTCACTATATCCATAAGAAGTCATTAATATTATTTTTATTTTACAGATGAAGAACTGAGGGCAAAAGTGCTTTTGCCCAAGGTCAATAGCCATCATACAAGGAGTCAGACTATTGGACTATTTACCTCCATACTATACTTTCCACATTAAATGGCTTCTAGTGATCATTACCAAACTCCATGTGAATGCATAATTGCACACAGTTCATTAGATAGCTTGATATATATTGCATGATTTTATTATTTTTTCAATCAACTGAGATAAGCTACTAGGTTAATGTCATGCATGTGAACTGGTAATACACTCACTAATTGAACAATGCAGAAAACAACATTGCAGAAAAGAAGTAAATATCTTATCCAAAAATTTCATTTTCTACATCATAAATTATCTTCTTTCCAAGTAAGAACACATTTTTAACATAAAAGTTCTTTAAGAATTTGTGAAAATAGGATATTTTAAGCCCAACAGACTTTAGATAGTAATATATGAGTGTCTAAAAAATGCTTTCCCCCCCATTTGCATTAGCAAGTCATCATTGTCTCTATTTAAAATTTTTGTCCCCAAATATTTATGGTATATTTTTCACACAAACTCACTTGAACATTAGGAAAAATATGATGGGAGTTAGTGATTACTGAAGTATATCTGAGGACTGTGGGGATTTTATAAAAAAGGTGCAAAAGCAGAGCAAAATTTTAAAAAAATTATTATGCTATTTAAATCTTATTAATTCAGCTTTTCCTAGTAACCACCCTACCTATTAACTTGATTTTAAACACCTATAAGCCAATAAGAAAATTTCTGTCATGTGCAAATAAATTTGTTGATCCCTGTGAGATTAAAATCTATTTAGGTGTATATTTTAAACAGCTTTTCATAGCACTAGAAAAAAAATGTGGTCTGAGTGCATCTTTCTAGTATTTATGGATCTCCACAATGTCAAATATCATTCTTCCCATATTTAATTCTGATAAGTAAGACACCATTTTCCAGTTGTGATTCCTATCTCCAGCTACACTGTGTCACAAGATAGTTTACATCGAGTTATGACTCTCCTTTAGACTCTCTTTCTCTGTTTCACACAGCATAAGGATAAATAATAACCTCATGTAGGAAAAGAAAAATGGTACCAGAAGCAATTACTGTACCACATACTGAGTTCAATGAATAATATGATAAAACTCTCCTGGGCAACTTTACTGATTTCTCATATAGTCTTAAATCTCCACATCAGCATTTGCTAGAGGTAAAGGCACTTCATTCCACTGGCATCTGTAATAAGGATTTGTCAGCATTTCCACTATCAACCCCAGTTTTAAGGAACCCAATAACTCATATATTTTTATCTGCATTAGACTGGGAGTTGGCAAAGAATATAACCAAAATGAAGTTCTAAAAACGTAAAATATGTTTTAAGGTTGAGGGGAACAAAATGTTTTATTTAAATATAATAAAACTTTATAATTTTTAAGTTATAACTCACATATCCTTCAGCCCTTACCTAGAGCTAAATTATTTTTTCATATGTTAACCCCTGAACTATCACTGTCTTACTCATGATATTCAAAAGATAGGGTCATGAAAATGCAATTTAATTTTAGAGATGTATAATATATCCTTTGCCATTTCAAGGATAATGGTAACTTAACTAATTTACTTATTTATTCAAACATGTATTGAACTATAATGTACCATTTTAGGTATCAGATATACAACAATGAAAAACAAAGCAATACGGAAAAATTTATGCCCTTCTGGAACTCCCAATCTAGTGGTGAATTTGAGATTCTCTTCTATTTTATAGTATTCTATATTATTCACATGGCTACTTTGCTTCATTAATTACCAGAGGGGAAATACTGCCACAGAGTACATTTTTGACACATGTGATTATGTCTTATTTTAGAGTAGGACCTATAACATGGTGACCCTCAAATAATTTATTTGGGAAAACAGAAATGAATATTCAGTTAGCCTTAGTCTGGTTCTGAATTTACCCTTAAGACAAGAAAACTTTTAAACAGCAACCAGCTGAAACTCCAGTTGCTTTAGGTAACAATATTCTCAACTAAGAACATTATCAAAACATTTAAAAGGTATTTTTAATGTTCTTAATTTTTCCTTAATGAAGATAGGGCTCTCTCTCTCTCTCTCATACACACACACACACACCTTTAAAAAAAAAATAGCATTCCTCTGGGTAAAATGGAAAAGGCACTATGGTTACAATAATATCAGATTAAAATGAAATTATGTAGATTAAGTTTAAAATTGAGCAGTCCATGTGTTCCTGAGAATCACGTCTCTTCCTCAATCTTCTTAGTCTTGTACACATACTCTGTGTATCCTGTCACTGCCTTCACACTGAAAGCAGAAAGCAGTAAATCATAAATAATACTATAATAGAGCAACTTGGTTTTCAAGGAGACCAAAGTGGGTGCTATGAAGTTGATTGGAAGTGGAAGGCTAATGAATGGGCATGCTCAAGAGAAGGCAAAGTGGAGAATTATACTTTTAAAAGGAAGATTAAGGGTGAAAGGACATAACCACAGACAGCAATACTAAGATGGGTAGTTCTTCAACAAACAAGTTATCAACTCACTGTATCTGATCATGGCCTACCTATTGCTCTAAAAGGCAATATTTCTGGGTAGATTGAAAATACATAATGCTTGATGTGATCTAGGAACAAAAGAAACAAGCTTATGATAACAATTGGAATGCTTCCCCAATACTAATACATATTTCCAATTGGCAAGTTTTAATTTTAAGAGGCCACCGCCATTTCTGTATGTAATAGTGACCTGTAGGTAAAAACGGCAACTCTAAAAATGGTCAATGAATTACCATTCTCTTAAAAGTACAATTCTAAGTTTTTATCTGGTGCTTCACGAGCATCAGATAAAACTCTGTAAATATCTACATTTGATAACTTCATAATAGAACATAAATGGGAAATATTTTTGTTTTCCACCTGTTTCATCCACCAGCCCATTAATCCATGCATTCATTAAGGAAATATTTTTATGTGAATTCTGTATAAAAATGTCTAGAGGTCAGCAAATTTTCTCTTAAAGACTAGATAGTGAATATTTTTGTCTTTGCAAAAGTTGCAACCACCCAACCGCCATTGTAGAGCAAAAGCAAACCCAGAAGCAGTGAAGAGGCTCGCAAAACTGTTAGAGCTTAGGAATGCACTTTTTAGGAACTCTGGAACGTAACTAAAAAAAAAAAAACCTTACATACAACAACCAGGGAGAACCTTTATAAAGAGAAAAACTATAGAATTTCAACCGGAGAGCTCTGTGTCAATCTACTCTGTTAGGACCATCCTCCGCTCCCAGTTCTGTAGCAGCTTTGAAGATGGCAGTCTGCAGATTGTGGGTATTGGGGAACAGTACAGGCCAAATTCTCAAAGAAGGTAATTCTGTGTTTTGACCTGTGTAATGACTTCCTGAGGATATCCGCTCAAGGGCTTGCCTTTGTTTCACCTACAAAAGAGCTTCCTCAGGGTAGAAACTGTTTTACAGGTGGTGTTTTCATAAACATTTACAGGCAAATATATTAGCCACTTCCTCCTGTGCAAGATACAGCAGAGACAAGAAACAGACCAAAATGCCTGGACAGAAGAGGCTGGGGACAGAAATACTTACAATTAAGGCTACAAAATGCTCCGCATATTCAAGGAATTCTAGAACCCCATTCACAGGCCTATGGCAGGAAGTATGCTCACAAAAGACCTGGGAAGACCCGAAGCATTTAAATGGCGGGACCTCAGGCTATATGCAAGCAGGAAAGAAGGGATGGGTCATAACTGTAAACTGCTTGCCTAAACAGTGAAAACTACAAACATTTATGAAAGAAGATAAGAAGACACAAATATATAGAAAGACATTCTGTGCTCATGGACTGGAAGAATTAATACTGTTAAAATGTTTATACTCCCCAAAGCAATCCACAGATTCAGTGTAATCTCTATCAAAGTTCCTATGACACTTTTCGCAGAAGTAGAATAAATACTTCTAAAATTTGTGTGAAACCACCGTTTACCCAAAATAGCCACATAATCCTGAGAAGGCCACAGGCAACACAGTCCCTGATTTAAAATTATATTACAAAGCTATAGTAATTAAAACAATATGATATTAGCACAAAAACCAAACACATATGTCACTGGAACAGAATAGAGTTCAGAAATAAACTCCTGCATGTATGGTCTATTAATTTATGAAAAAGGGCAAAAGAATATACAATGGAGAAGACAGGGCCCAACAGTATGACGGAAGCTTTGCTAGGTTTAGTACTCCGCTGGTGTCTTTTGAAATTCTTAATAACTTTTTAATAAGAGATCCTCATTTTCATTTTACACTGGGGGCAGAAATTATGGAGCCAGTCCCATATGCAGTCAGAAATGAGAACTATTGAATTAAACAAAGAGTAGAGTAAACGAAAATATTTTGGAGAGAGAAAATGATTCTTACGGATGCTAGAAAGAATGAATAGCTCTGTATGATTTAAGTGAAAAGAAACTGAGGAACAAAAAAAGGTAGGGGGTGATAATGTCATGAGGATCTAAGTAAGGAAACAAACTTTATTCCTATACAAGTCTGAGAAAGCTATCCAGATATAATCACTGTGGATCATCAGTGCTTGAATTCATATCCTGCTTAGAATGACATTCTTTTTCCTAAAATTATTTTTACGTATCTACCTAAAAATCAATTTTGGTGTAGGAAATGAGGTTTAGAATTTCTTTCTCCAATATTCTCCCTTTAGGTATTTTCTTACTATTCAGATATTGGATGAATCTGAATGCAAGCTTGAGAGCGTGAAAAAGCAAGCCAAAAGGAGGAGGACATGATTTGTCACATGAGGGCAAAGTGGAATTTTCAATCATTATGATTAGGTTTCTTATAATTTAGTGCAACAATTTGAGTAACTTGAAGACTCTTTGTCTTAGAAAGGACCCAATATTATCTGCCCTCAAGCTCTATTTACATTTTTCCAAAAAGAGTGGAAATATGATGATTAAAAAAGGGATTAGAATACTAACTTGTGGGGGCCTGAGTGGCTCAGTCGGTTAAACCACGGCCTTTGGCTTAGGTCATTATCCCAGGGTATTGGAATTGAGCCCCATATCCCTCTCCTGCTGGGCGGGGAGTCTGCTCCTCTCTTTCCCTCTGCCCCTGCTCCTGTGTCTCTCTCACTCACTCTCTCTCTCAAATAAACAAATAAACCTTAAAAAAAAAAAAAGAAGAAGAATACTAACTGGCTTTCTACCTTCATGCCTCCCCAAAATTGAACAGATACTAGCAACTTCTTTAAGACTTCTGAATATGCCTGTAAAGAAGTCATAAGAGTAAGTCCTTGTACAATGAGAATTATCCATCAATGATCAAGTGATAGTTAGCAGTGGTAGTTAGCAGTAGTTAGCAGCATGAAAATTCTTTTATACATAATGGACGGTGAGCATTCAGCTGCTGCCCTTTTGTAATCAATAAAATCAACAAATGTTTATTGAGTACTTTTCTTTAAAAGAAAATACTTACTGTAAAACAGAGTTGCTTCTCCTAAGCCTCTTTTAATCTAGTTGAAAATAGAGAACTTGGACAAAAAATGCAAACTAATGATACAAGTTTTCATGTAAGTGTCCAAGGAATAAACTTTATAGGTAAAAGGACCATTAGATGCTAGCAAAAGGAAAGTCAAGATGTCCCAAGGAAGTTAGATAAACCATCCTAGAGAAAAGGCCACATGAAAAATGGATTATAGAATGAGTACAAATTACATAAATGGGGAGAAGTAAGAGTTGTTCAGGCAAGAGAAATAAAGTGAGAAAACTCATAGAGAAAAGTCATCTTACTGGTACATGGCCTGAAGAAGAAAAATGATGGTTCATAAGAAGAAGATGTTATAAAGCCTTGGGGGAAAATAGTAAATGTGAGCACCATTCATTGCTTTTTAATTTTTAGATTACTTTGTACCCATTTAATATTAACATCTGCTGATAATTTTGTACCAGGAACTATGTTACATATTTTTCAAGTTTTTATCTCTAATACTGCAAGTTGCCCAACATTATTACTCTTATTTTAAATTTATGGTAATTTGCCCAAGGTAAATCATCTACTAAATGGCAGACACAAGATTCAAACCTAGATTTTCTGACTTCCATTTGTCCCTTCAACCTGCAGAAAAACTCTTTCTCAATTAGGTATTAAATTCAGATACCAAATATGAACCCAATGTAGAAACAGTCTGATCCTCTGCTGTTCATTAGTAGGTTAAGCAGCTCATGGATTTGCATATGTACGTAAATTTCATCCTATTTATCAATGAAGACTTCAAAGTTATTATGGTTTAACCTAATGTTATCCACAGCATATTTTTCTGAGAAATTATCCCACAAGTTTTGTTTTCAAGAAAACATGCTTCAATTAAAAATATTTGGAAATTCTACATATTTTCACTCCTTTGAGATATCCACAATACATACTAATTTACTAAAGACTCAGTGACAAAGAAACCCAATGAATTTACCTTAACTCAATATTTTCCAAAACTATTTAACCACACAATAGTTGTAGTGTGTCCCTCACCACATATCTATCAGAACAGTGGAGCATACTATGAAATTCTGACATAACCAAATGATGAACATTGCTACAGGGCATAGAAAGTGCTCACTCTATTATGAAAGTAGCGTTTTGTCTGTAATGTCAGAGAGTATCATTTTTGCCAAAAATTGCAAATTTGAAAGTTCAAAAGGCAAGATATAAATTTGATTTTTTTAAAGAATGCAAAGCTATGACATATTATAAGCAAATATTTTATGGTCAGTGGTTCTAGTTACATTTGAATGAAGTATAAAATATTCTGCATATAATATGAAATGTTGTCCAGTCATGTGGCACAGACGTATCTTTTCTATTAGTTCTCAGATGAAGTGGTAAAAAACATTTTGTTTGCTTGTTTGTCTAATATTGGTTTATTCAAACAAGATGATAAAAACAAATTGATGAGTTTTTTTTTTTAACCAATTACTACATAGAACCAAAGCTAAGAGAACTCAGAACATAAAATTTATCGGATTCAAGTCAATAATACTCATTCTCGCTTAGGCATCTAATTAATGACATAAATTAATGGCATAAATGTCTTATAAGGAATGCACTTAATGAAATACATTGATGAATGGATAAGCATCTGGGGACTCATCTGTTATTCTGGATTTCTAGGGGAAATCACTTTAGTGATGCCAGTAAAGCAAAACACGTATGTATTTTCTACCAGGAAAAGAGGTCTGTATCTTCCTTTTTATAGTTTGTCACTAAAAGTACCAGTTAAGGGTGCCTGGATGATTCAGTCGTTAAGCCTCTGCCTTTGGCTCAGGTCATGATCCCAGGGTCCTGAGATGGAGCCCTACATTGGGCTCCCTGCTTGGCAGGAAGCCTGCTTCTCCCTCTCCCACTCCCCCTGCTTGTGTTCCCTCTCTCACTGTGTCTCTGCCAAATAAATAAATAAAATCTTTAAAAATTAAAAAAAAATTTTAAAAAGCACCAGTTAAATCTCAAGAGAAGCAATTAGGAATCAGTGTCAAGTAATCAAGTTGTGATTGAAAATGCAAAGATCAGAACCTGATAATCAGATATTGATCAGAAAGTAAAATTAGGCTGGGGGTACCCGACAAAATTCAGGACTTACAGGTCTTGAAAGTCTCATGATTGTCCCCCTTATCAATATGGATAAAGGACTCTTGAGCCTGACTCAAAAGACTGTGGTTTTTTTTTTTTTCTATCCCAGATCTTTATCTTCCTGGGAAGCTCTAAATGTATCGTTGTTTGTTTAGCCAAAAAGAATATAGCAAGTTTTAGAGATAATCCATAGAAATATCAGGAAAGAAAAGAAATGTGCAGTGGTGTAGAATCACTGATAATTCACAAGTGCTAAGTGAACAATATCACCTATATCCCTGATGCCAACCATGATATTTTTGGTAACTCCAAATCTCATCTCCAGCCCAGATTGTTCTCTTCAGCTATGGAACTATATGTCTAACTGCCAACCAGATAAATACACCATAGGAAATTTAAATGTAATATGTTCATCTTTTATTACCCCAATTTCACATTTTTACATCGATTATGTTTCCAGCAATGTTTATCAGGAAAATAAAAGTCTTCCTAATCTCTGATCTCCTTTCAAACTTCAATTTGTGAACTGTTACTATATTTCCCCCATTCTCCACCTCCATACTTGTGACTCTGATGTCCTTCCCTTCCAACCCTTCAGGTATCGCCATGGTTTGGACCTTATCAGCTCTCACTCTTGCAAAATTCTCTTGGTTAGTCTTAACAAATCCTGTCTCATAAACTACAATTCTATCTCCAATTCTTTTTTTTTTTAAATATTTTATTTATTTATTTGATACAGAGAGAGAGATTACAAGTAGGCAGAGAGGCAGGCAGAGAGAGAGGAGGAAGCAGGCTCCCCGCGGAACAGAGAGCCCGATGCGGGCCTCGATCCCAGGACCCTGAGATCATGACCTGAGCCGAAGGCAGGGGCGTTAACCCACTGAGCCACCCAGGCGCCCTCTATCTCCAATTCTAAGAGAGATTTTTTAAAGTCCTGACTTGCTCATATTGGTGAGGTATTTAAAATCTTTCAAAATTGTCCCATTCTGAATAGATTAAAATCTCAATTTCTTCATAAGACCTATAAAACTTCCACACTTCTATTCTGTTGTCTGTCTGCTCACCCTCGTCCATCATTTATCTTCCACATTCTCTGCTCTCCATCTGTAGTGGATTACTGACAGTTATTTATATAATGCAAAGATTTGTGAACAGAAAGCCTTGGCTCCGTCTCTCCTAACTCTTTACCAAAGTAGTTCTAAGGCTATGGGCAAATACAAAAACTCACAACAGTGAACAGTAAGAATAACAGAGTCTTGCCAAAAGTTGAGGGCATGGAATCACATATGTACAGGCAATTATGTGTGGAGGATAACTGGTAGTGTAGGAATGTTGTCAAAACACTGGAACAAAGGCATAACCATGTTATCGAAAATGGCTTCATTGTACTTAAAAGATAAAACTTTTTATATCCAGCTCTTGGGAAATAAGTTGTCAAGCAAAGTGAAAAAGGAGCGCTGAAGGTTGTAATGAATTCTATTCAAAAAAGAAGAATGGCCTCTTGTAATGGAAAACTATAGATTCAAAATTCGGTCTGCTTTCTTGTTAGATGTCGGGGCACCACTGTTCCCTCATTGTAATAGTGTATTGACAGTGGCAGAGGAGGATAGTCAAGTTGGTCTACTCATCCGGTTGTAATTCATGACTTGTTTAATTTTAATTCTTGAAAATATGTGGAGTTATAATGTAATTGATGAAGAAACTCCACCTAGCATTTTGAAAGAATTGGCATTAAATATAAGACAACAGGAAACCAAGAAGTCTTGGTCTTCTGGAGACAGCTGAAAAAACGTTTTATTCATTTCTCCATAAAAAGTCCTTGCTCAGAGGTCCATACCCTGTACCAACTAGAAAACTACTAGGTGAATTCTCCAATACATTTCTAAGAAACTATTTACCTTCCCATACCCTGCCCCTTGCAGAAAACTGAAGGAGAAATTGAGTCCAAGTGATTCTGAATTCAGAGAGAATAGGTACCATGTTAAAATCTAGAGGAATAAATTAAGTTTGCATCAGTCAAAGGTAAGTTTTCCAGCCTGTTTTCCCTTCTCAATTGAGAATGCTAGCTCCCAATCTGTAGGATTCCTTTCAGAAATTATGCAACACAGAGAATAGATACATAGTTTTAAGTTCAGTCAGACCCTCTGCATGGAAGGCCAGATCCCCTCCCAAAACACTCCTTGGTGTCATTCACCTATTGCACAGAGCTTCCATTCCCATTTATAGTTCCTTACTCTAAAGTGTGAATAAACATTTGAGAAAATTTGAGTGGAGCCTCTAACATCAAGAAAGAAATAAAATAGAAAAATAACACAAATAAAGGAACAATATAAGGAATAGGAAAAAAATTTTAAAAAAGGAAATATAATGAATCAATGCTACTAAAAGATCAGAATGTATAAAAGCTCTTCAAAATTAAAAATAGAGGTAAACATATATAAAGTGCACTAAAAAGAAATGAGCTACCAAGCTATGAAAGACATGGAAGAATCTTAAGTGGAATGTTAGTAAGTGAAAGAAGCCAATCTGAAAAGACCACATACTGCATGATTCCACTTTTATGACATTCTGGAAAAGACAAAACTATGGGAACAATAAAAAGATCAATGATTGTCAGGAGCTGGGTAGGGAGGCTAACAGGCAAAGCACTATTTTCAGGACAGTGAAAATACTCTATATGATACTGATAATGGTGGATACATGTCATTATACATTTGTCCAAACCCACAGAAGGTGCAACACTAAGAAAGAATTGAAATGTACTTGGGTGATTGTGATGTGTCAGTGAGGGTTCACCAATTGCAACAAAAGTACCATTCTGGTGGGGGAATGTTGATAATGGGAGAGATTATGCATGTGTGGGGGCAGGAAGGATATAGGAAATCTCTGTAACTTCACTCAATTTTGCTATGAACCTAAAACTGCTCTAAAAAATTGTCTTAAAAATATAAACAGGGCTGCCTGGGTGGCTCAGGCAGTTAAGCATCCAACTCTTGGTTTTGGGTCAGGATTATGAGATTGAGACCCACAAGGAGCTCTGCACTGCACTGGGTGTAGCCTGCTTAAGATTCTTGCTCTCCCTTTCTTTCTGCTCCACTCATGCTCTCTCTAAATAAATAAAAAAAATAAAAATTAATCAATTAACTAAAATTCATATATACATACTATATATGTTATATATAGTATGTTATATGTAGTATATATAATATGTTATATATAGTATGTATTATATATTTATATATGTCTTATATATATGTATATATGTGTGTGTGTGTGTGTGTGTATATATATATATATATATATATATACAATTGATGGGCTAAAGTTGAGGAACTCTTTCAGAAAACAGAATTTATAAAAAACAAGACAAAACAAGATGAAATTACATGATAAAATTAGAGGATTATTATCATCCAGGGAGATTTCAAACAATACTAATGTTTGATAAGATCATCAATTAACTTAGAATGTCTGGGTATGGGACATATGCATCAACATTTAAAACAAAAAAATGGGGCCGTCTGGGTGGCTCAGTCGGTTTAGTGTCTAAGAGGATCAGGGTCCTGGGATTGAGTCCCACATCCTGCTCCCTGCTCAGCAGGGGGCCTGAGTCTCCCTCTGCCCTGCCGCTCCCCCTACTTGTGCTCTCTCTTTCTGACAAATAAATAAAAAATCTTAAAAAAATAAATAAATAAAACAAAAAACCAGAAACTGCCATTTATGTGGTGCTGTTAAGTGTAACACTCAGTTAACCCAAACCAGAGAGAGAGAGAGACAATGAGAAAAAGGCAAAGAGGAAATTATTAAATAAATAATATTTTAAAAAGTATCTGAGAGCTGAAGAGTACGTGTTTCCAGATTGAATGATCCCAGCAAGATTCTGGACCAGCACTGTTGAAAAGAAATATAATGCAAGACACAAATAGGAGTCACATATATAATTTAAAATTTTCTAGTAGCCACATTAAAAAAAAAGTTAAACTAACTTCTAACTTGAACTAAGTAGAGTTAATTTTAATAGTATATTTTATTTACCCTAATATAATCAAAGTTGTATATTTCGACATATAATCAATATAAAATTGAGATATTTTCCTTCTCTTTTTAAATCAAATCTTTGAAAGCCAGTGTTTATCCTATACTAACAGGACATCTTTATCTAATCTAGCTAAATTTCAAATGTTCAAAATTCACGTGTGACTCTTAGCTACTATAATTGGACACCATGGATCTAAACTCTAGAGAGTGTTCAAAAAAATTAATTTAAAAAAGTTCCACACACAGAGCATATCGTTTGTGAATTTTCCAAGCTTCAGGAATAAAAAGATGATCCTAAAATTGTCCATAGGAGAGAAAAATACAGTTCACATACAAAGGATAGGGAATTAGAATGACCATGCACGTCTGAACAGCTGCAAAGGAGAAGACAAATGCAGCAATGCCTTCCACAGAATTCAACCTGTGATTCTATCTACAGGAGGCAGTGTTTTTCAATATACAAAGGTCTAAAATGTCTGTCTCTCATGTGACCTTTCTCAGGATGCTATTACAGCTCATAATCTAACAAAATTAAAAAAATAAATAATTAAAAGATAAAAATCCTAGAATCCAAGAAGTGGGGCTCTAGTAAAGAAGAAAAGTAAAGGATTTTCAGGATGATGGTGAAAGGAAGTCCAGGATGACAGCTGAGTAAGAGGCCTAAAGCAGGAGCCCAGTTCACAGCAGAACACATGGCCTCAAAGTATGCCTCCAAAGACAGAGAAGAAGCTCATTGGTAATCTGATACCTCTGCCTATACTGAGCTTTTTAAAGCCTGGTAAGAGCATTTGAAGATGAATTACCGGTATTTTCATAGAAAGCTGCAAATCGATTTAAAAAAATTTAAAGGTTTTACTTATTTATTTGAGAGTGAGAGAGTGAGTGAGAGAGAGAAGAAGCAGGGGGAGGTGCAGAGGGAAAAGCAGAACCCTATATGGGGCTCAATCCCAGGACCCTGAGATCATGACCTGAGCCGAAGGCAGACATTAACCGACTGAGTCACACAGGCACCCCTAAAAATATTTTTTTACCTAGGCCCACCCTGGCCAAAATAAATATATAAAAATCAGTTACAAAGATAAAGGAAGAAATCATTTTGTAAGCATTAAATAATGGAAAATGAAACTGGTTACCCAGAAAAGGAGAATTATACCAATGAAAAAATATCAAAAGTGTTTCAAGAAAAAAAAAATCTTGAAAAATTTAAGAATTTTATATTCTAGCCATTTTGCCATGTAATTTATGAAAGGAATGAAAATTAGCAAACATACACTGTTCATTAAAAAAAAAAAGAAAAAGTACTTTCTGACACCAATCAAATAACAACCCTAAGAATGGCAAAGTTGACATTTAAAAAGACCATAAACACTACATTTAGTAGAACTAAGTTAAGTCTAAATTTTTCTCGATACAGTTAAAGAAATGTGTAGAATTTAAAAAGAATTTTCAGAAAACACATGTTATTGAAATGCATTGCTTAATGACTATTACCTGAATTTCAAAGCCTGGTGCAGTTTGCGAGATGAAGTTCTGCCTGACTCCATAGCACTCTGCTAACCATAAAGCTATGCTACTTTCATTTGATAAAAAAGAAAGAGGAGGAGGAGAAGGAGAAAAATCTTCAAAGCACTTTACAAAAAAAAAAAAAAGCCCTAATATGAATTTATCATTTAATAATTAAAAATAAAATAAATAAATAAAACATTTAGGTAATGAATAGCTAGAAAATTGACAACTAAAACACACAAGAAAAGCAGAGGGAGGAAAATAAGGAAATAGAAAAAAGTCAGTAAAGCGGTGAATAAGAAAGAAGGAAATGACTAAATTATAGACATCTTTTAATAAAAGCAGCAATAAGTTCTCTTACTTAATCAACTATAAGAAAAAAGAAAAACTTTAAAAATACAGAATTTCACATGAGAAAGGGACTCAGTAGAGATTATAAAACTTGTATGATGACATTCTGTGAAAATATGTTGATAAATGTGAATACCTTGATAAATATCAATGTACAATATAACATTGATTCAAAAAGAAATCATAAAATGAATAGGTCAATAGCTATAAAAAATTCTAGTATTTCAGAAATCCTTCCAGAAAATAATAGTGTGGAATTTTTATTTTTAACCTAATATGAAACAAATGATCTTATGACACACAGGCTGCTTCAGAGCATAGGAAATGCCATGAAAGCAGTTCCAGTCTTCCTAAATGAAGTTAGCACAACACTGACATAACAAGCTAACAAAATGGTCAGATGCTGTAACTATGGAGCAGTCACTACCAAACACTACCTAAAAACAATATAGCAAATAAAACATAGCTATCCACTGAAATATGTTTCAGTCACAACCAGTAATAGTTTATCTCTGGAATACAACTATGATTACCATTTAGTAATTGATTAATACATTCATCAAAATAATAAGTACAACTATAAAAATTAATGATAACCTGTATAGATGACCCATGTATTCAATAATTCCTGAAAAGTAATGAATTTGAAAACTAGGTATGAAAAGTCTTCTTGAGAATAAATCTATTATCATAAAATGAAAAAAATACCATTAAAATGAGGAAAACAGGTTCAGAGAATGAAGTTCTCACCAAATGCAAATACAAATAAAACAGACAAAAGCAATTAAAAATTAGTAAAGGGAGAGATGACTTTAGTTATCTATAAAAGGTATGATTAAATTCCTAAACAATCAAAGACAATTAATTATAGATCTCTTAAGTAAGAAATATTTCCACAAAGTGACTCAAGGTAAGGGAAATGTAAAATAAACTATTTTCCTATATTTTTTGCATATAAACATAAAATCACATCATTTGAACTCATAAGTAGGATCCACAAACATGGTATTTTTAAAAATGATCAACAATCTGTCCCCATAAACTCTATTTGATGGATGCTTTAAAGAAATTATGACATATGTCTCCTTTTAACTTTAGCTTATGTATCACTATGTTTTTGTCGCTTTTAAGTTGATTTTTTTCTTTTCTTCCTGAATCTTCCTGAGACTTTTATTGGAAAATTAAGAGGACGTATATCTTTTACAATAGTGATGAAGACAGCTTCCATTATAGGCATCTAGTGAGTACTTTGATTACAAATTTATAGACAATTCTAATAATTTACACTATAAAACAACACCGGAATTTAGAAAAAGAACTCCAGGACTGACAGAGTAAATTAAAGATGAAAAAATAGAGGACAAGCCTATACAGAAAACCAGGTTCTTTAATGAAGGGAAAGGCTACGCTTTGTTCCTTCTGCTTCTGTTTTGCTTTATTTAGATCTGACCCAAGAACATTGTATGTAGCTCTTCTAAAGTAACCGTCCAGCCCTTGTGTCCTGCTCAACAGCTGGCATGGGGAGCTGGGCCATCTGCCAGGTGAGAAGCCAACCATAGTCAAACACCTCGAAGAAGAATAAAGAAGCAATATTCCCACGTTCTAACTTTAAACTCTTCACATGTTTTTCCTCTGAAAATAGTTGGTTGTTATTATATTTACCCTAAATTGCTTCAAGAATATACATATTTTTATTATTTAAGAAAATTTCACAGAAACATTTATTATGATGGTGAAAAATAATAGAGATTTTTGGAGCCTTATTTTTAATTAGCTAACTTTTGGTTAATGAGGATGAAGGAAACTGTGAATCTTATAATAGGAAGTTGATTTAAAAATACAAGAATTCTCAAAAAAAATACAAGAATTCTTTATCAAAGTTATGGGATAAAAATATATTTAAGTGCTTATTTAGTTGATCATGTTTTATAAAGTATTTTTTAAAGAATCAGAAGTGAAAATTGTTATATTTTACATAAATGATTCATTTATAAGGTATTCATTTGCATTCATTTAAAATGGTATTTTTAAACCTGATGACATTTAACAAGCATCTAGTATCATTAACATTTGTAAAGATCAATGACTATTTGGTTTTATAACTTCTTAGACTATCCAAGGTCTGCAGACAATTTCAAGCTTGTAATTTTACTTCCTTACCACCACTATCCAAACTACATTTTAATCATTCTAAAACAGTCTTACAATTTTTTTCTTAACTAAATTAAGGAAGTTTCATGAAATCTATGTTGTAAACTTTGATCTTAAAAACGGAAAGAGATGGTAGATTTAAGAGAATTAGATTAAGTACTAGCATTTCAATACATTTTAATGATTTATACTACTTTAAATATTGGGAAAATATGTAGAAACTTAAATGGACAAGCTAACAATATATTTTCCAATTCACAGTCACAAGAAATGACCAACAAAATAAGCAAAAGATCAGCACGAATAAGGGCACAGTTGATTGCTATTACTCCATTGACAGGACAGTGTTATTTATTTCTTCCCTGATCCTCTGCCAGTCCAACTGCTGCGCCTTTACTGCTGTAAGAGTTTAGAAAGAGGACTTGCCATTGTCTGAATCCTGGTCTTTCAAATTCCTTCTATTCACTATGGCTCTTAAAGTCTGAGTTCTGCCATCCCTAATTAACATTCATGTCAGAAGCCTAGGGTGCACTACAGGTAATCACAGTGGGAAGTGAGAATACCAGGAGAAAAAAGTGAAAAAACCTGGCAGCTACCATCAGAACAACGTAATATTTTCAAGAAAAGGCAATACTAAGGATGAGTGGTTTGTTAGGATCAAAAACTACCGATGAGATAATCTCCACATGTGCTCATCTATGGTTCTCTTGACTGGAAAACAAACCCCATTTCAATATCTCAAGACATCATTAAAAAAAAGGTACTTTCACATGATAGAAAATGAATAACTTTTAGCATCTGGAACTTAGGTTTTAAAGCACCAACAAGGGCGCCTGGGTGGCTCAGTGGGTTAAAGCCTCTGCCTTCGGCTCAGGTCATGATCCCAGGGTCCTGGGATCGAGGCCCGCATCGGGCTCTCTGCTCAGCAGGGAGCCTGCTTCCTCCTCTCTCCTCTTTCTCTGCCTGCCTCTCTGCCTACTTGTAATCTCTCTCTCTGTGTCAAATGAATAAATAAAATCTTTAAAAAAAAAAAAAAGCACCAACAAAATAGTGTAGCAGGCCTGTAGAGCAAAATTTCACCTTATTAACTTTTTAATACACCATGTTTATTATTTACTTTTTACTTTTTTTCAGGATTTAAGTGCATTCTGAGGCAATCTACAAAGTTTCATTTCCTTTCTTTGATATTGTTTTGCAAGATTATCAAGCAAAGACATTCTTCTGAATACCTGATTGACACATATACACAGATCCTTCAGTACTCTACTGCAGACATAACCACCACATTCTTAGTTGAGCAAACTGTGTTTATCTACTTTCAGAAGTAGAGCTACAAAGAATTTACATAACGTACAAGTATAAATAAATCTAAGCCTTTATTGGCCATAATTACTGTTCCAAGAAAAGTTTCTGTTTTTACTCTGTATTGACAGAAAATCCGCTGGGATTTGGGAAGATGAAAGGACATCTTTCTCCCTGAAATGTAATATATAATCATTTAAAATTATAATGAATCTTATAGAAATAATAAACCTATAGAAATAATAGTAAAATGTTGAAGTTAACTTTTAAGGAAAAGGTTAGAATTTTGCTAGTTGTGCTGTTAACCAGTATTTCAAGAAAATACTGATGTCAGAGCAATAAGGGTTTAAGGGAAGATTTGGGTTATGATTATCATACATATTTTAGTAAATACTGATCTGCTATTTAATTCTGCTACTTGACTGAATTATCAGTTTAGATCAGAGATTTTGGTTGTCATTGTCTTTCTACTGGTATTTGCAGTTTGGCCATTAAATATTTCATTAGATTAATTCCTAAGTGAATGAAGAAAGAGGAAAAGAAAAAAAAAGGAAAAAAAAATCCTCAAGCTCAAATCAATCAAATGTGCCATTTCACTGTTCTTCCAGTAAAAGGTTTGATGGGAAAGGAGACTGTACCTATTAGCTAATCTCTAAACTGCATCTCATCTCTGAATCTAATTTATTAGCTCCTTACATGAATAATCAAGGTTTGACTACACAAAAGTTATTGCCAACATCTCCATTCCTAGATGACTAAATAGAGCTTACTATTTCCCTTCCCAGGATCTTTATCACGCTCTGTGACAAGGCTAATGCCCCATCCCTTAGCTTTCATCTACATTCCTCAATTGTTCCCCCCCACCATGTAACCCACCCCCAATACACCTTATGCTTGAGTTTACAATGTTGTCATCTCTTCCTCTTCCCCATAGGTACAATGTCTCTCAAATCAGACTCTATAAATTTCCCATTCCATAGTACCCATAAACAGACCATATCTCACTTGACTCACTTTTTTGTTAAAGGGTTTTAGAATAATCCATCTTTATTATTATTATTGTTGTTGTTGCTGTTGTTGCTGTTGATATCTAAATGGTGAATATGGGGTTTAAAGAGACTGAGGTACCTAAGAAACAAATGCCTGGTTTGAGTGAATAGAAAAATACTGGAAACATAAACAGTTTGGAAATAGAGGAGGAAGAGGTATGATAAAGCCTGAATTGAAGGAGGTTTGATGAGTGTTGAGTTTGGTATTGGACATCCACTCAGATCAAAGCTGCAGCTAAAATTGAGATTGTATAATTTTACATGGCTCTATCGTGATAGTATCCTGACAATGGGAAAACTAGAGCAAAAATACTGCATTTCCATGTAGCTTGCTGTAGTAAGCTGAACCAGAGATTCAGATTCCTTTATTCATTGTTCCATACCAAACTTAATACATTATTCATAATAAAATAAGCTTCAACAAAATTACAGAATTGACAATGTTGGCAATGAAAAAGAATATAACAACAAAATAAAAATACTTAAGAATCTTTATTATGGTGACATTTGTAAAGTAGATTTAATAAAGAAGGATTAAAGAAGCACATATATGTGTATATTGGATTTTATGTGGTTAAAAAAAGGAGATGCTGGCCCCTTATAAAACCTTTAAGACCCTAAGTTTTAAACATTATGCCTTGGGGTACCTAGCCAGCTCAGTTGGTAGAGCATGCAACTCTTGATCTCAGGGTTGTGAGTTCGAGCCCTACATTGGTTGTTTACTTTAAAATAAAGTCTTTAAAAAATTATGCCTAATTTCACATTAAAACACAGCTTTCTTTCTCTGTGGTGCCACCACCAGTAGTCTTACGTTTATCTAGCTGATCTGGAGGTCTAAGAGAATATTAATAGTGATTTGAAATAAAACGCATTGAGCTATTAAAACAAGAATGAGAGAGAGAAATGTAATGCCAGCAGGTTCCCTGAAATAGAAGAAGAAATACGATAAGAAAAGGTGTGGTTGCCTTTGATCAAGCCAGTTGCAGGAGTAGGGTCAGAGGAGTCTGAGTTTGAATGAGGCACTCTCATCTCAGAGGTTAACATATAAGTAGTACTTGTGTGTGGATATTTACTATATCTTTCTTAAATTATTTTGATCTTATTATCTCCACAATACACGTTTAAAACTGCTTAGAAATGGTGGAAGTGTTGCTAAGAATGAAAATCTTTTTCTTTGTGAAGCTGCAGTGTCTGGGTTTCCAAGCCCTGATGCTAGCAACTTAAAGAAGAACTAAGTGCTTGACAGTCCTTCTGTAACAATGGAAAGAGAAGAATCTAAGGGAAAATGTATTGCAGTGGCAGATTTGAAGCCCAGGAAATCTGCTTTTGTTGATATTATAGAAGAAGCTGCAGAACCATTTAGGGGATGATTCGGTCATTTCATCTTTTGTACCGTAAAACCTTCCCATTGTCCTTGGAAGCTTGCTCCCAGATAAGCCTCCAGTATCTGTGGGCTTCAACAATACAGCTTTACAAGCCTAAGTAAGTAAACTGGATACTGAACTATATAACCCTCCAGGAAGAGCTACGAACATTTAAAAAATAAAATAAAATAAATAAGATTAAGTTGCAGATGCAAGCACATTTTTTTAAAATTCAGTGAGCAACCAAGGAAGAAAGAACCCCTGAAAGAATAAGTGATTTTTCTAAAAAAATAACCAAATTCATAGTCATTTGTACACTAAAGTGCTCCTAGCCACGAAGGGAAAGAACATGTACAGCGGCATTTAAATGTTAGTAATTTTTGATGGACAAAAATCAATTATTATACAGGAGTAGCACAGTGGGAAGCCCTCAACATATTTAGACAGGCCTGAAAAAATCTGCTGCAAAACAAGAACTCAGAGGGAAAACAGGCACTCCTTGTCCAAACTTACATACTCAAGTCACCTGATTCTGTCCCCAGCTAGTGGATCCTAACAGTAAGGACAACAGGACCAGATTATAAATTGAAGGTAAGAGCACATACTATTCTTTAAAAGCACTCTATGTAAAAATAAATAAATAAATAAATAAATAAATAAACAAACAAATAAATAAATAGTTTTAAAAAGTAAATAAGGGCGCCTGGGTGACTCAGTGGGTTAAAGACTCTGCCTTCAGCTCAGGTGATGATCTCAGGGTCCTGGGATCAAACCCCACATCGGGCTCCCTGCTCAGTAGGGAGCCTGCTTCCCCCTCTCTCTCTGTCTGCCTCTCTGCCTACTTGTAATCTCACTCTCTCTGTCAAATAAATAAATAAAATCTTTTAAAAAAAAGTAAATAAGAGCACTCTTTGTCTTGTTCAAAATGAGTATTTTTGTGTATTATTTTTGGCTATTAGGAATTTATATTTTAACATTGCTATGAAATAAAATCCTCATAAATGAAAAGATGATTCTAAGATTAAAATTTTAGTTACATTAATAACAACAAAGACAAAAAGCAAGGGAATTTTAATAGCAATTGAACTTATTTCACTCAGCATAATTTCCTCCAGTCCCATCCATGTTGATGCAAAAGTTGGGTATTCTGTATGGTGACTAACATAACACAAGTAAAAAAAAATAATAATAGCAACTAAACTTGAAATCTGAAGATTAGAGAGATAACAAGAAGTATATTAAGGAGAGGACATAAGTAGACTGAAAATTTAGGTCCAGACCTGCAGGTGAAGTTACATAAATTTCCAAATTATATGATATCATAAATCTTCATTCAAAATTAAAAAAAAATTTTTAATGTTTAAGGCTTTCTAAATATGCGCCTGGGTGGCTCAGTGGGTTAAGCCTCTGCCTTTTGCCTGGGTCATGATCTCAGGGTCCTGGGATGGAGTCCTGCAGCAGGCTCTCTGCTCAGCAGGGAGCCTGCTTCCCCCACCCTCTCTGCCTGCCTCTCTACCTACTTGTGATCTCTCTCTCTGTCAAATAAATAAATAAAATCTTTAAAAAAAAATATCCAACCAAGCGTAGTCTAATCTTGGCCTCTACAGAGGGAAATGTTTAGATGCTTGGAGACACACCCATGACAGCAATACAGTGCTCCAGCATATGTGGGATTTCTGGATAAGAAGTGTTGCTTTAGGGAAACAATTCTCAATCAAGATTTTATTTTGGTCATTAACTATAGTTGCTAGACTTTTTCACAGTTGGTCAATGGAGTTTTGATTTCATAGTATTGGTTGCTCAAGTTGACTAAACACATTGGTTTAGAAGTCCCACTACTATAATTTTTAGCTGTGTACCCATGACTGACTATTTCGGCAATCTGGACATTGGTTTTATCTATTGTAATAGTATTGATAATGGTATCTACCTCAAAAGGTTATTGTAACAATTAACCAAGTAAATACATGAGTAGTGCTTTGAACAGGGTCTAGCACATAGCAGGCATTCAATAAATGTCATACACACACACACATATATATATATATACACACATACACACATATGTGTATATATATATTTTTGTATATATATATATATATATATATATTTTTTTTTTTTTTGGTAATACACTATGTAATCTTCTTCTGTAACGCTAAAACAGACCAAAGCACCAGCCCCAACCATCCTGATCTTCTTTTCATTTTGCAAATTTTCCAAGATCTTTCTTGTTTTAGGGCTCTTGTGTATCCTGTTCTCCCTGACAAGAATACTCTTCTTCTCTTTCTTTACCTTGCAATTCCTTGTCAAGCTTCAGTATCTGCTGTCTACTCCTCTGCAGGGAGGCCTATCTGACTTGTCTTTTCACTCCTGACTTTCAGTATAACTCAGGATTATCCTGTAAAAGGCATTAACCCATTTATCTTTTTCTTCTATCTGAATCACAAGGTTTGGTGCATGTGTGTGTGCATGTGTGTAAATGTGTGTGTAATCCTCCCTCTGAATCCTTACCATTTTCTAAGCTCCCTGAGGGCAGATGCCATGTCTATTTTATTCATCAAACAAAGCTTTTAGCATGTCATCATCTTTCAATACATATTTGTTAAATAAAAGAATGAATAAAAATAAATTCAAGAGAAATGGAACTGATTATGATTAGCACACTGATAATGTCAAATCCTAGAATATTTCATTGTTTTTTCTTAAGACACACAATAAATATATATTTATTAATATATATTAAGACATATTAATATTAACATATATTAAGACACAAAATAAATATATTGAACAAGAAGCATAAGTGAAGTTCTCTTTGGTGTCTCCACAACTTCCCTTTGTGGAGATATCAATACTTATAACACAGCCAGAATCTTCTCTGAGATTTTTCCAAGAGAGAAAAGAACAAAATAACCAAATATAAATCAAATGATCATAACTTCCCTATAAAATATAAACATCAGTAAATTACATGAAGAATAACGCTTACTAAGTAAGGTAACTAATCTCTTAAAATCTGTTCTTTTCTTGATTGTGGATATTTTGTAATCAGAGTATCCAGAACAAGACTTTTTTCACTAAGTGATATAAAAACAAAGTGACTTTCCTTTTAATAAATATCAGAATCACTTAAAAAAGACAAGAGAGGGACATTCTCTAAAACAGAAATAACTTATCTTTCAAAATGTAAGCCTAGTGTATGGCTCCATAGTTGATCTTACATCTTAGTTATACAGAGTAATGATCTGAGCAGTTGTTCTCATTGTTATAGATCACAATTAACTGTGGACTTTTTTTAAAAATGAAGATTTCCAAACTCCAAGCTCAGAAATACTGTTTCAAAAGATATGGTATGGGCGCCTGGGTGGCTCCATGGGTTAAAGCCTCTGCTTTCAGCTCAAGTCATGATCTCAGCATCCTGGGATCGAGGCCCGCATCCGGCTCTCTGCTCAGCAGGGAGCCTGCTTCCTCCTCTCCCTGTCTCTCTGCCTGCTTCTCTGCCTACTTGTAATCTCTCTCTCTGTGTCAAATAAATAAATAAAATCTTTAAAAAAAAAAAGATATGATATGTGTTTTGGGTACAAGTGTGTTTTTAAAAACTTTATGCCTGGTTTTAATATGAAACTAAAGTTAAATATCACTTGTTTATCAATAGATGCAAAATTTTTATGATTCAGAAAAATATCTGAATACTTCTTATAAAACAACCCTGAATAAGATTGAGAAATTATATGGGTAGTCCTAATTACCTGCTTTGTTTGGACAAAAAGTTTGCATTAACCTTCACAGATGAAAAATATTAAGTATAATCATTCAAAAGTTGCTTACTTCTTCTAATTTTCCATTTAATTAAATACCATTTATTTAATTTAATTTGACAAATAGTTGAGTGCTTGCTATGCCTAGGGCACTCTTCTCTGACATTGAAATATCAAAAAAGTGTAAAATTTGATCATTGGCCTTACATAGATTCATGTCAAATGGACACACAGATTTTATATATATGTATACACATTTTCTAAGATAAAAAAACAGTGCATAGTAAGTGCCATAATAGAGTATTATGATACATAAAGTGTACATCTCTCCACCCCTAACACCTCCCATGACAACACACAACTTAATGGAGAGATCAGAGAGTTTCATGGAGTGGTTGTCATTTGAGATGGGTCTGGAAGGATGAATAGGATTCTCGCAGAGAAATGGAAAGAACTGAGCAAAGTTTTGGAGCCATAAGATAAGTGATATGTTTGGGAGTTTGGCTGGATCAAGGAGAACACAGAAAGAAGTGCCAACTGCTGAAGACTACAGATGTCTCTTATATAGCACTCATTATGAGCATTGTAGAGATACATATGAGGTAAAAATAGGAGACATAGATCCTATTCCTCAAAGAAATGTTCAGTGATGTTTGGAGAAATATTACCACATGAAATAAGCAAAGAATAGTGTAATATTAATTCTAAATAATATAAAGTACTGACAAGTACAAAAATATATCAGAAATGGAAAGAAGCATATTACAGACAAAAGGAACAGGGCTAACACAATCATGGAAGTGGGTTAACTGAAAGGGGATAATAGGAAAGGAGGAAGGAAAGGTGAGAGAAGACAAGATTATAGAAGGTCTTGAACATCAGGGTCAAAATTTGGGGCATTTTTTAATAGTCAGTAGGGAATCACTATAGACTTAAAAAAGGGAAACAGGAAAACAACAGATCATTAAAATGAAGAGTGGCATGCCTTGTAGAGGGAGAAGGATGTCAGCAGTAGGGATGGTTGCATGGTTACTGCAATAGTCCTAGCAAGAGGAAATGAGATCCAGGATACATACAGGGAGAAAAAAAGATATCTTAGCAACTTGTGAGAGCATTTCAAATGAAGAACAAGGCCAACAAATTGGTGGGTATTAGAGTACCTTTGAAAAAAGAGGGAGATATAAAGAGAACTTAGGAAGTTTGGATATGATGGATGGGGAGCAAGTATTCACTAAGGTTCTCAGCAAGGGAGTTATTAAAAAAACTCATGAACTTCCATCACTGTCATTTTATGATTACCAGCTTTGCTTCATTATCAAGAGTCTTTAACCCAAGCTATTTTATTTTGACATGCTTAGAGATCTGACATCCCTCATTGTTAATAAAAGGACAAGATTACGAATTCCTCCTGGCTTGATTTGCCACCATAAATCAAATTTAGAAATTATACAAATGCTGAAAGTGTGTGGTGGTTTGTTCCAAACATTAATCTCACATTCCCATTGACTACCTGGGAAGACACAAGAACTAGCATTGATAAGTTTATTCTGTAGGTAGAAAGCACTGCCTAAATAGTATAAGAGCTCCTTGGTTGTTCTAAAATTAAAATTCCCATTTCAAATAGCATTGTAGGAATAGGTAAATGTTACTATGTGATCTAAATAAAATGTGTAATTATAAGAGGCATATAAACATCCAGTGCATCAGTATTAAGTCTGTTACTGGTGAAAATTTTTCTGGCTTAAAAAAGCGCTTGTGATATTTAATTTTATTAAGGAGATAAATAAACTAAAAGCGATTTTCTATGATGAAAATGATTGAAATCAAGGTTGAAATATAACTGTAATAGAAAAAAATCCTGAAAAATAAATGACATGCCCTCTAAAATATATTTGCAGGAGATGAAAGCAGAAGAAAAGTTCACATGCAGTCCCTCACATAACTTATTTATAGATCTGCATGTCAATACATTTTTCAAATCTTAACACTGAAAATTCTTCAATGATACCCAATTTTGCAGAAATGTAATGATTTCTAGTAATACATAAAGCTGTATTATTAATCAACATAAACAGTCCAAACATTAGTACAAGTCACATCATTAAAGACTACATCATTAAAGACTAACACAGTTTTAGCCACTAAAACTGTGGCTAAATTAACCTTGACTCCTCTGTTATACAGTAATTGCTAAATAACTGCAAAATACATTACACTTTGTTTTTCACTGTTCAAATTATAATGTCCTTCTTAATCCACTTCCATGTTTATCTACATTTATCTGAAAAAAATGGAAAAACAAATACTTACCAAAATGGTGGTAACGATCAAAGAACGATTGGATAAGGAATCTGTGATGTTGGCTGGCTTTCCCTTTTGACTTTCTGTCATATTCAGGCCACTGGCTGGATCCCAAGTTCCAATCTATAAAATAGCATATGGACTTTGTAAATTGCCCATCAGGCACCTGGGAGAAAGTACTGCAAGAGAAAGTTAAGACGGCTAACACTTATTATTCACCTCTGCTGCATTATCTGCTGTCGTTAAAGTAAAGGCTGCTTGTTTTAAGCATGATTCACTGCTCTGTGAAGTGTGTCCAGTGAAGTGTGACATTAAAAGAACAAAATGATCCACTGCACTTCTACAGTCAGTATGGGAGCTTAATTTTCCATTCAAACTTTCATTCACCAAGATAAACCACATTTGATGATACCTTGATAGCTGGCTGGAAACTCATTAATAGTGCATATCTTTTACTGTAATGGATCTATCTCATCCTCTCATTACAAAGATAACATGCCATGTTATACAGATGAAGCTAAAAGAGAGAGAAAAACCTGGGGATACAGGATAAATTAATAGGTGAAGGCAAACTTAAGAGCGGCATTGATTGCTTTTTTGCATGACCTCCGCTAGGGCAAATTCATAACCAGAATTACCTTTGGAGCCGTTACGAATACACCTTGGAGCATTCAAAATACTCCAAGGAAAGATTAAAACACAATCTCATCTGAGCAACCCATTCCAATACTTCCACTTGTATGCTATTTAATGTGTACTTTAATTTAACTAATACTCTCTAATAATTAGGCCTCAGTGTTCAGATGTTTTATACCCCCCTGAACACAGCCTATGAGATGATACAGCACACCTCTGGGAGATATACCCAAGCACAGGATGCCACTAAATGCATACATTAGGTGGTTTATGTGCCCCGGCACCATTGCCCTGCCATATGATGATGGTCAGCACTGAAGAAGAACAGAGGCAAAAGAAGATTCGAGCCAGTGGTTCTTTTCTCCACCCTCTCAAACCTAGGCGTCATGGATAATCAACTTTGTTTTCCATATCCCTCTAGCCAATTACCCAATCTGTTTATTCAAAGGAAAGGAAAACTATCAATGATCAGTTTTTCTTTAAAATAAAGCTCTGTATATCAATTAAGTAATTTTAAAATGACATTGATTTAGCAGGTAATACTTACCGTGGTCTACCTAAACATGCTAACAAAGGTCTAATCCAACTTAAATATTATGATCCTTTTTATTTTTATTTTTTTATATTTCATCACACTCTTTTTTTTTTAATTTGTATAGTTTTCTTAGTAACCTATTAAGATGTCTATCTCCCTCCGATTGGCATACACAAGTAGAAACATTAGTAATTTCTGTACTTCATAAGGAGAATAGATATGCCATTCTAATAGTTGTATGTAAGTGCAAACCCAAGTATATTTTTTCAAAAATGCATTAACTATATCAGGGATTCCATATAATGTTTTTTAGTGACGTCTAAAAAAAACCTCTTGGGGAGCCTGGGTGGCTCAATCGGTTGAGCATCTACCTTTCACTCAGGTCATGATCTCAGGGTACTGGGATGGAGCCCTGCAGTCAGGCTCCCTGCCCAGTGAGGAGTCTGCTTCTCCCTCTCCCTTTGCCCCGCCCCTCTGCTCGTGCATCCACTCTCTCTCTCAAATAGATAAAGCAGATATTTTTTAAAAACTAAAAAAATAAAATAAAATAAATCCCTTACCATATTTTCTTATATTGAGTTAATTTTCCTCTTACCATTAAAAGCTATATACTTTTGATGTTTGTGTCAATATAGGAAAAACTCAGATAATACAGTGAGAAATAAAAGAAAAAAAAAATACTGATTTCAGCATTCTCTCCAAAGTAAATTATTTGCTTTCAATTAGATTTCTTTACTTTAGACAATGAGTACCATGATGTCGTAAAGACAGAGTCTAATTGTAATTTAGGGTCAATAATGAAAGGCCTTTGGGGGCCAGAGAGGTAACATCCATGTGTGAAGAAAAAGGGCATAAGTCAGAAGTAAGAATTTCCAGGCAAAGGTATGCCATATCTAAATTTTACAAAATTTCGGGCGCCTGGGTGGCTCAGTGGGTTAAAACCTCTGCCTTCGGGTCAGGTCATGATCTCAGGGTCCTGGGATCAAGTCCTGCATTGGGCTCCCTTCTCAGCAGGGAGCCTGTTTCCCCCTCTCTCTCTGCCTGCCTCTCAGCCTACTTGTGGTCTCTCTCTGTCAAATAAATAAATAAAAATCTTAAATAAATAAATGAATTTTACAAAATTTCAAGGCAGAATAGCAAGTAATCGCTACAATCCAGACCTGCTCTTCACAGCTGTGTACCTTGGGGCTGCATGCTCCCAGAGCAGGTGATTTTTTCAAGTTCTTAGTAAGGCATCACTAGGGCTAATAGAGGCCTCATTAGGAATCTGGACGGGGAAGGACAGAGAGGATACTGTATAACCTAGAATGCCTGCTGATCTGCTTAAAGTGCTTCAAATTCAAAATCATTAAAAAAAACACTGTTGGCTAAACAAGACACATCTGCAGATCCGATTTTGCAGTTACTGCCACTTTTTTGCCCCTGGTCTATAATTAATACCTATTACACATTTGTCCTCTTAGATTTTCTTTCTTTCTTTTCTTTTTTTTTTTTTCACCATTAGCTAAATAACTAGATTTTTTCAGACGTGTAATTCTACCAACCAAAGCACTGGCAAACATCATTGCCCACTGTCGTCTGCCTAATGACATCGTCAAGCTTGATCAATTAGCTTTTTAACTTTCTACCCAAATGACTAATATAAAATATCACCAATTTCATTTACCATCATCCTCCATGATTACTTTTATAAAAAAATAATTTAGCTAAATGTCCACTCATCTAAATATATTCATCTAGTTTCATTCTCTGCCAGTTGCTTTTCTAGTACTATTTGGGTGGAGGGGTTCTGGTTTATAGTATATGAATCGACAATTTCCTCTAATCATAAATATTAAATATCCCCTTTTATAAATCTTGGTTTCTGAATAGAATATTATAAAGTTTCATAAATCTCAGTGACATGAAATTTTAAATAAAAAAATTTGTATGATCCCTAGATTTTAAGTCTACAGGAAATGTATGATTCAAAACTTTTCTGTGATTGAGGGATTGTCACAAGTGGCTCTTTTGGTTTGTTTTGTTTTAATCATAAGAACCATAAGCTAGGGCGCCTGGGTGGCTCAATGGGTTAAAGCCTCTGCTTTCGGCTCAGGTCATGATCTCAGGGTCCTGGGATCGAGGCCCGCATTGGGCTCCCTGCTCAGCGGGGAGCCTGCTCCCCCCTCTCTCTCTCTGCCTGTCTCTCTGCCTCCTTGTGATCTCTCTCCCTCTGTGAAATAAATAAATAAAAATCTTTAAAAAAAAAAAAAGAACCATAAGCTAAGTCAAGATGATCTTTTTTTCTTTTAACTTATTTTCAGAACCATAATTTTTTCATTATATGATTTAATCAAAATTTTACAGTACTTTTTTTCAGCTCTAAAATGGAACAAAATGGAATAAAGATATTTAAGTACTCTTGACTTCACAGAGTTGTTTTAAGTAGAGTGATAACTCTCAACAATGTGGTATAAAGGGAATGTATCTCAATATAAAAAAAGATCATATATGACAAGCTTACAGCTAACATTATACTAAATGCTGAAAAGCTAAAAGCCTTTCCTCTAAGATGAGGAACAAAAAAAAAAAAAAACCAAGGATGCCCATTCTTGCCCTTTTTATTCAACACCACAGTATTAGAAGTCCTCATGATGACAATTAGGTAAGAAAAAATAATCTGAATTGGAAAGGAAGAAGTAAAAATCTATTTGCAAATGACATGGTATTATATACAGAAAACTCTAAAGATAGATAGATAGATAGGTATACACACACAATATTACACAGCCATAAAAAAAGATACCTTCCCATTTGCAACAACATGGATGGACTTAGAGGGTACTATGCTAAGTGAAATAAGTTAGACTGAAAAAGACAAATACTATACAAGTTCACTCACACATAGTAGCTTTTTTTTTTTTTTTTTTTTCCCGGGGGTACGGGTCTGT
>LNAC01000085.1:2065602-2263405 GCA_002007465.1 Ailurus styani
AAATGAATAATGAATAAAGAAACAAAAAGTAGAATCAGACCTATAAATATAGAGAACAAACTGATGGTTGCCAGAGGGAAGTTGGGTAGAGGGGTAGCAAAATGGGTGAAAGGGACTGGCAGAAACAGGGTTCCAGTTATAGAATGAATAAGTCACAGGTATAAAAGGCACAACATAGAGAATATAGTCAATGATATTGTAATACTGTTGTATGAAGACAGGTGGTAGCTGTAGCATAATGGTGCTACTTGTGGTGAGCATAGCACAATGTATACAGAAGCTGAATCACTATGTTGTACACCTGAAACTAATGTAACATTGTGAATCAAGTATGCTCAATCCCACCCCCCCCCAAATCCCTACAAGGCATTAACAAAAGAAATGAAAGAAAACACAAATAAATGAAGGGATATTCCATGATCATGGCTTAGAAGAATCAATATTGTTAAAATGTACCTACTACCCAAAGCTATTAACAGATTCAATGCAATCCCTATCACAATTGCAATGACATTTTGCAAAGAAATAGAAAAAATAACCCTAAAATTTGTATGGAACCACACACACACACACACACACACACAAACACACACACACACACACCCAAATAGCCAAAGCAATCTTGAGAAAAAAGAACAAAGCTGGAGACATCACACTCCTTGAATTCAAACTATACTACAAAGTTATAATAATTAAAACAGTATTGTTTTGGCATAAAAACAGACAGATAGATCAATGGAACAGAAGGGAGTCCAGAAATAAGCCCACATATACATGGCCAATTAATTTATGACAAAGGGGCCAAGAATATACAATGGGAAAAGTAAGTTCTTATCTCTCCGATAAGAACCAGACAGTCACATGCAAAAGAATGAAACTAAACCACTATCTTACTTCATACACATAAATTAACTCAAAATAGATTAAAGACTTGAATGTAAGTCCTGAAACCCTAAAACTCCAAGAAGAAAACATAGGCAATAAGATCCTTAACATAAGTCTTAGAGATGATTTTTTTTTCATCTGATGCCAAAAGCAAAAGCAACAAAAGTAAAATTAATAAATGGGACTAAATCATACTAAAAAACTCTGCACAGCCAAGGAAATCATCAATAAAATTAAAAGGCAACCTATTGACTGAAAAAAAAAATTGAAGTCATACATCTGACAAGGGGTTAATATCCAAAATATATAAAGAACTCATACAACTCAACTGCAAAAAGTAGCCCTACAAACAATCCAAATAAAAATGGGCAGAAAATCTGAATAGTCATTTTTCCAAAGAAGATAGAGAAATGCCAACAGGTACAGGAGAGTATTCTCAACATCATTAATCACCATCGATATGCAAGTCACAACCACAGTGAGCTATCTCACACCTGTTAGAATAGCTATTATCAAAAAAATGAGAAATTACAAGTATTGGCAAGGATATGAAGAAAAGGGAAGACTTGTGCACTGTTGGTGAGAATATAAATTAGTGTAACGATTATGGAAAACAGTATGGAGGTCCCTCAAAAAATTAAAAATAGAACTACTACAACATCCAGCAATTTCATTTCTGGTTTTTACCCAAAAACAAATACAAAAACAAAACAACAAGTTGTATGCCCACATGTTCCCTACAGCATTATTTATCATACCCAAGATAAGAAAACAAAAAGTGTCCTTCAACATATGAATAAAGTAGTTGTGGCATGTATCTGTCTTGAGCAAAGAGCCTCAGTGATACTTTTCTAAAGAAGATCTGCATGGCAATCACAAGCAACCACTCTGTATATTATGTTTAAAACAGTCTTAGCACAATGCAGTCTCCTTCATAAGTGTTCAAAAAATATTCCTAATAATTAGTTGCCTCCAATCATATGACACATTAAGTATAGTTTGTTCGAAGAGTATTTACCATTCCTTTTAGAAGAGAGGACATCCCTGATAGTACTATTTGAAGGGATTGAGAAATGGAAATCATATGGAAGGTATTGATATCGAATGCTAACTCATATTTGGGAGATGAGTATTGTCTCCAATTGATCAAATGTAGACTGGTGGAATGTATATTTTTTTATTAACTAGTATACCCATTCTTTCTAGATAATTTACAAAGTCAGGTTTCAAGCCTATATAGTGTGATGTATAAGAGTAAAAACAGAACTTTTTCAACACCGTGGTTGTTTTGCTAAGTGTTGCAGGCAAATTAGAAACCTCTTTCTCTTTACTTACCTCCCCCCTTCCAATGATGAATTTTTAAATGAAAAGTAGAGATAGTTATTTGTATTACCATCCAATAAAAGTACTACTAATAATTGTTTATTTCCACTGGATCACATATTAACAGATCACTTTAGAAGGAATTTACACATCATGCCCCAGAGATAAACATGAATCATTTCATAGCAATGCCTGCCTACCTGCTAGGTAGGTACCTGCCACCCGAGAGGAAGAACTCATAGTAAAGAATAGCTACTTGTGAACTGAGCTACCTTCATATGTAAATAATTTGACCTGGGAGGATCATGCAGAGAACCCCTCAGTTAATTACTTTCCTAAACTAGCTATCCACAATATCTGCAGGGTCTGGAATTTCACCATTTGAGAACTGCAGTTTTAATATGAGAACAATAAATCAATAAGTATATAATGAACTAACAGGAAGGGATGACCAATCCAAACATAAATTTTTCACCTTTAGGATTTTTATTTTTGTCTAGGGCAAAGTCAACCCTAGATATTAAGAGAGAGTTAGAGACAGGTGGTAATTTTGATTTTTTTTAAAAATAAAATTTGAAACATTGAATTAACTGTTCTCAAATATAACAATGTGATAACATTCAATTAAATAAGGGTCATTTTTCCAAGATTAAAAATGTAGTTCAGATTTACTTTAAAATCAAGGCAACACTGGGGCACCTGAGTGGCTCGGTCTTTAAGCATCTGCCTTTGGTTCAGGTCATGATCTCAGGGTCCTGGGATCAAGTTCCGCATCANAAAATAAAATTTGAAACATTGAATTAACTGTTCTCAAATATAACAATGTGATAACATTCAATTAAATAAGGGTCATTTTTCCAAGATTAAAAATGTAGTTCAGATTTACTTTAAAATCAAGGCAACACTGGGGCACCTGAGTGGCTCGGTCTTTAAGCATCTGCCTTTGGTTCAGGTCATGATCTCAGGGTCCTGGGATCAAGTTCCGCATCAGGCTCCCTGCTTCCTGCTTCGCAGGAAGACTGCTTCTCCCTCTCCCACTCCCCCTGCTCATGTTCCCTCTTTTGCTGTCTCTCTCTGTCAAATAAATAAAATCTTTTAAAAAAGTAAAATAAAAGCAATGCTTTAAAAATTATGTTTAGTATACATGTTTAATTCAAATTCAGTAGTTGAAACAAGAAAAGTCAATATTTGGTATTCTCTGATGGGCCAAAATAGGAAATTGGATGCTCTCAAATTTACTGATTTCCAAACATAAATGTCATCTGTAATGAGTTTTCTGAACTATTTCATCATTGTGAAAGTTAAAAGTTATCAAGCAAAATCACAATTACAAATGTACTGACACAACCCAAAAATGTCAGTTCAGTTGTGAGATAGGGCATATAATGAATTCTATATAAGAGACAAATTAAATGGTTAACATCTCCAAAGAAAAACACTAGGCTTGGATCTGGGCTAGGATGCAGTTTTGCTTGTTAAGAAGCAAACAACACATTTCTAACTAGTCAACATGACCATTAGCATTGCTTTCCTACAAAGAAGCAAAAGAAATCTCAGCTCCTGGAAAAGTTGGGGGTCACTGTTGTCATGGGGACCCGAATGTACATATCAAATGCCATCAAAGAGAGAAAGATTAAAAACTGCTATTCATCAGGTACCTAGAAATCTATCAAAGAAATAGTTCTCACCTACCTAGTGTGGATTTTCACACTTGGATAAATTTTGAAGACTGTAAATTCCATTCAAACACCTTTTTCCTAGGGAGTTAATGAGTACAGGATTCTACAGGCTAGAGAAAGGTCACTAGTAAAGACTTTTATAGAAATTACCACTTGTTCTAAAAATATGTGTGTTCTACAAAAAGTTTTTCTTTTTTTTTTTTTAAAGATTTTATTTATTTGACAGAGAGAGAGAGACACAGCGAGAGAAGGAACACAAGCAGCGGGAGTGGGAGAGGCAGAAGCAGGCATCTCACCAAGCAGGGAGCCTAATGCAGGGCTAGATCGCAGGACCCTGGGATCATGACCTGAGCCGAAGGCAGACGCTTAACAACTCAGCCACCCAGGCACCCCCAAAAAGTTTTTCAAAAAAGCAACTTGAAATGTGTTCTGATCCTGGAACATCTATGCCTGTGAACTCGGGCAGGCAGGATTTCACCACTGATTCTCACCCTCTCCATCTATTATAAAAATATTTGAGTTCTCCATAAGAAGCCTATGGATTATTGATACCAGTTTCTACTAGTGGGTCCAAATGCAGACAGTAAATATTCAGAAAAAAATGATGTCAAAAGTTGAAAGGAAGCTTCACTTGAAAGTAAAATATGACAAAGTTACACTTTAGAAAAGTTTGCAAATATGAATTATCTTGCTTTATGTTGTATATATAAGTTCTTAACTTTGTAGAAATTGGCAAACATGTATTCCATAAAATTGTTTTTTTTGTTTTTTTTTGTTTTTTTTTAAAGATTTTATTTATTTATTTGACACAGAGAGAGAGAGATTACAAGTAGGCAGAGAGGCAGGGAGAGGAGGAAGCAGGCTCCCTGCTGAGCAGAGAGCCCGATGCGGGCCTCGATCCCAGGACGCTGAGATCATGACCTGAGCCGAAAGCAGAGGCTTTAACCCACTGAGCCACCCAGGCGCCCCATAAAATTGTTTTTTGTAGCCACTTTTCTTTTTCAAAACTTCCCCTAAGGATATGTAAAAGTTAGGAGCTGATTTTATTTAAAACATGCCAAGGCATGTACAGAGAAATGTACTGGTTTTATCTTTATTTTCTTTCAAAATTAATAGAATATTGACACAAAGTCTATTTGCATGAAGATTAATTAGACAATTTCCATTGAGGAGACAGAGAATTCTATTCTCCAAGTTCTATTTTAATATAAATATCACCATTCAAAAAAATTATCAGCGAAATAACCAAAACAAATAGCTAACTTTGATGCTAGAAAAAAGACAGGAGAGGTACACAAGAGTGATTTTAGTTTAATACCTCTATTTAGAATTTAATATTCCTAATTCAATAAAAATCCATTTGTACAGAGATTGTTGTTGTTATTGTTGTTGTTTTTGAAAAGCACATGACATACATAGTGGTTGAAAAACACATTTGGTAAGAAAACTCAATCATGTGATAGGAATAAGTGATTTTATTATTACTATTTTGTTTTTTTTCAGGTATAATTAATATATAGTGTTATATTAGCTTCAGATGTATATTTTATTATTGTATTATCGTTTCTTCAAAAAATTACTTTTTAAGTATAAAGTGCTATTTTCTCAAAAACGGCCTCTAGATAATTCACCTTGCAATGGAAATGCAACATTATCATGGAGTGTCATTATTCAATTCAAACCTCTCTTATGTAAAAGGTTCCAACTGTTTTTGCTCTACACAGAATCCTTGTGAAGTTATATTCTAAGCATCTTTTCAATATTTCTTAACATCTTATGCCATTTAATCAAGTGTTTAGTTTCTAACTGAAGCTGGTCTTTCCTAAGCACATAGTTAATCTTCAGAGGACTAGGTAAGTAAGGTTAAACCACTTCCAGTGGTAAATCATATCCTAGTTACACATTCAGAGAAAAAAATATAAACTAAAAAGCTTTATTTTATTGTCATTTATGATGACGTTTTTACTTTCCTCATGTCAATTTTTCTTGACCTTATTATTTGTGCTATTTCTTTCTCTCCCTCCAAGTGACTTCAATAATTCCATTGACAGGTTGAGTATACAAATAGACAACAGTCTGACCATGTATGAAATAGAACTTGACCCAGAGCCTCTGGAGCAACTATCGGGGAAGCCAAACCACAGCCTCTGTGGCAATCTGCCCAAAATGGTCAAGATCTGTTCAATTATACCCAGCTTCCCTATTTTTTGCCAACAGTCCACATTTCCTCCTGCCAACAATCTCCAATCAGAGCACATCGGAGGCCTTACCTTTTTTCTACTGTAAAGCTTTTCCACTGACCTGACCTTCTTTGCATCTCTGCCAAATGCAAGTGCTACAGCAAGCTCTGAATAATAACGTGTGTGTTCTCATTTAAGTGGTCTATGTTTATATCTATAACATAAACTTAGATGATGAAAAATGGGAACTTGTATAAATAGAAGAATTATTTTTCTTCTTTGATGCAGAATTGGGGTGTCAGGATTACACTGCTCTATGTAGGGTACATTGGAGCTCCCTGTAAGCTCAGACTTCAGTGTTGACTTCATGGGTACTCTAAAATCCTGTACCCCTTGGAGCCTTGACTCACAACTCCAGCCCGTTGACTAATCACAGGATTTCTCTGTTCCTACTGTGTATGTAGGGGGCAAACTGGGAAAAATTAAAAAAAAAAAAAAAGCTCTGTCATAAGAAAATAAATTTGCACATGACACTTGAATAAGCATTCTTTTTTTTAATAAAAAGATTTTATTTATTTATTTGACAGAGAGAGATTACAAGTAGGCAGAGAGGCAGGAAGAGAGAGAGGAGAAAGCAGGTTCCCTGCTGAGCAAGGAGCCCAACTCGGGGCTCGATCCCAGGACCCTGAGATCATGACATGAGCCGAAGGCAGAGGCTTTAACCCACTAAGATACCCAGGAGCCCCTTGAATAAGCCTTCTATGGGAACTATTTCTTATGATTCTTACGGTGACCCTTCCTTCATTTCATAGTCAATAACTATTTCTTGAGGACATATTTTGTGCCAGAAACCTTGCTAGGCCTTGAATGTGTAAACATACTGGGAACATATATAATTACACATTGTGGTAAGGGCCAGGAAGGAAAAGCACAGGGCTCTATGAAGTTAAATTTGGTCAGGCTTAAAGGATGCCTATCTAAGGAGGAAAGATTTAATCTGTGACTCCCCTCCCCCAAGGATGAGTAAGAGTTAGCCAGGCAGAGGGCTAGGGGTGGGTTTTCTAGGCTGGGAAAACCCTACAGCCAGAGTAATAGAGAAAACTTTGTGTCTGTGAAAAAAATGAATCACAACCAGTGTAATTAAAGCATAGGAAACATCTGAGATGGTAGTGAGAGCTGAGGGGGAAGGTAGGCAATACTTTGTAAACCATGTTTGGATTTTAATCAAAATACACTGGGAGTAAGTGAAAGGATTTAAACAGAGCAATAATATGGGTTGATTAGCTTCAAAAGACACTGGTCTGGCTGCTGTTATCTGGCGAATGAATTGTAAGCAGGAATTAAACAGAGAGGTTTGTTGGGGCTCCAATACAGATGTCCAGGTGAAAGGTACCCTGGCTATGATTACAACAATGGATGTGGAGAGATATTTTGGAAGTAGAATACACAATATGGTCCTTGAACTGAACAAAAGAATTCAAGCTGGGAAAACCACTTGTTCTTATTTTCCTTTTCCTAGTCTGGAGTAGTGAACACCAGGATTTTAAAGAAAACAAAGTCGGGGCACCTGGCTGGCTCAGTGGGTTAAGCCTCTGCGTTTGGCTCAGGTCATGATCTCAGGGTCCTGGGATCAAGTCCCACATCAGGCTCTCTGCTCAGTGGGGAGCCTGCTTCCTCCTCTCTCTCTCTCTGCCTCTCTGCCTACTTGTGATCTCTCTCTGTGTGTCATATAAATAAATAAAATCTTAAAAAAAAAAGAAAAGAAAACAAAGTGTTCTATTGCCTGAGGTAGACAAAATCTGAAATGGCACCTACAGTTTCCCCCAACCCCCTTATTCCTCCTCCTCCTGTTCCAAAGAAAGTGCTACCACAGCCTAGAGGCTTATATGGACAGATGTGACCAGCTGTGTCTGTGATATTAGTGACCCTTCTTGGAAAATGGCTAAATGGGCTGAGCTCCAATCAAGGTTCTTGTCAAGATAGAATGGAAAAGATTCAATTTGATCTCTGGGTGCTAAGTGAGAAAAATGGGTTCATAGTCTCATTTCAACCCCAAACTCCTTTCCCTGAACATATAAACAAGTCATCTTTCTTTTTAGTACTTATTGTTGCCTAATCCTATATTGTACATTTGTACATCTATTTATTATTGGCAGGTTTCCTTCACTACAGTATAACCTTCATAAGGGCACAAAATAGAGGTTCACTCTATATTTGTTAGAGGATCAAATGAATAAACGAAGTGTTCAGAATAAAGATGACCAAGATAATGCTAGGAAAAGGCAGTAGGCATGAGAAGTAATGGATAAAACTATCATTTTACACATTTTTTTGTTCATTTTCCTCACCCTGACATGATAAAATAGAATTGAGGATAACCAAATTCTTAGCCTTGACCTCTATAAAGATTGTATCTCCAGGTTCTCTTAGAGGGCATGATATTTTTACTTTTGCTTGTCCCAGAGGGAAGTCCTTTGCACTCTACATTTTTTGAGATGAGGAATTAGGCAAAGAGAACTTGGGTGGAAGAGTGAAGTTCACACACTTGTGACAGAATTGGAATTATAATTTAAGCCTCTTGGATCACTATTGGTTGAGCCTTCCAAACTGTGAACTCTATCAAGGTAGGAACTCTGTCTTTACATCTATGGGTTGGTAACTATATTTTTGAGGACAAAGTAAAAGTAAAGTTAGCAAGACTCATTAGTCTTCATGAAGATACTGCTATCACCCCCTGATGCAGTTGAACACACTGTATATTAGAGAGGTTAAGAAAGTTGTCCATAAATAGTAAATGACAGGGCAAGGATTTGAGCCCAATTCTGCCTGAATCCATACTTGGGTCTCTTAACCATTCTACTATATTAAAAAAATGATTACATTTGGCTACTTAGAAGCACTTTATTCCTACTACTCAAAGTCAAGTCTGTGACAATGGCATTGCCAAAAAGTTCCCATTATTATTTTTTTTAAGATTTTATTTATTTGACAGAGAACAAGAGATCACAAGTAGGCAGAGAGACAGGCAGAGAGAGAGGGGGAAGCAGGCTCCCCGCCGAGCAGAGAGCCCCATGTGGGACCCTGAGACCATGACCTGAGCCAAAGGCAGAGGCTTAACCCACTGAGCTACCCAGGCACCCAAATTCCCATTATTCTTAAGATCTGACTAAACTAAATTCAACTGCCCTCTTTTAGTTGATGACTTATGTTCTAACGTTTTTTTCTTTTCCTGAGAGAGAGAGAGAGAGAGAATGCGACGAGGGGTAGGGAGGGACAGAGGAAGAGAGAAAGAGAGATTCTGAAGTGGATATCCTGCCCAGCGCAGAGCCCCATGAGGGGCTGGATCTTACAACACTGAGATCATGACCTGAGCAGAAATCAAGAGTCAGATGCTTAACGCTTAACAACCCAGGTACCCCCTTATGTACAAATTTTTGAAGATACTGAGAGCATTTGATTTGAGCTTTTAATTCCCCTTTCCTTTAGTCTACCTTCACCCAACTTCAGTACTTTATGTGTCTCCTTAGATTTGTTCTAATTTCTTTCTTTCTTTCTTTTTTTAAAAGATTTTATTTATTTGACAGAGACAGAGAAAGAACACAAGCAGGGGAAGCAGCAGAGAGAGAGGGAGTAGCAGGCTTCACGTTGAGAAGGGAGCATGATGTGGGGCTTGATCCCAGAATTATGGGATCAGGACCTGAGCTGAAGGCTGACACTTAACCAACTGAACCCCCCGGAACCCCTCCAATTTCTTTCTAATGATAATTTTCCTCACTAATTTCTTCACCAATCTTTGACTGATGCCTTTATCACTGGCTTCTACGTTTATCACATGGTTCTTCCATTACTCCTTAAAAGCATAATCCCAATGCTCTGCTATTCCTTGAACTAACAACACTGCTGAAGATTCAGTTACTGCCTCTGTCACTGTTTATTCATCTCTCACTCCCCCTCAGAATAGTTTGAAATTCATGGCTCCATATTAATACTATTCCAAACTATAATATCTTTCCACACATCTCATAGGCCTCCAGGCTACTCTTCCTTTGAATTCATATTATATACTAATACATTGCAAACATCTCAACATGGTGCTCAGTTTATGACTTAAATCTAGCATTTTAGCTGTCTCCCACTTCTGTGAGCCTATCTGGGTGTGTGTGTGTGTGTGTGTGTATAAACTGATCAAATCAAACACTAGCTATGTCTTTCCCCATATTGTTACCTCCTGCAATGACTCAATCTCTAATTGAGATTGGCTAGTTCTAGGTACCTCGTACAGGGCGCCTGGATGGCTCAGTGGGTTAAAGCCTCTGCCTTTGGTTCAGGTCATGATCCCAGGGTCCTGGGATCAAGGCCCACATCAGGCTCTCTGCTCGGCAGGGAGCCTGCTTCCTCCTCTCTCTCTGCCTGCCTCTCTGCCTACTTGTGATCTTTCTCTCTCTGTCAAAAATAAAATAAAATAAAATAAAATCCTAGGTACCTGATACACCATGACTCTTTACTTAACTATATGCTTTTCCAGAAATATTCTTTTATTGCTCTTTTAAAGCCTGAATCAGTTTTCCATTAGTGTGTTATCTGATCAGTCTCTATAAAAAGCCCCTTGAGGATAAAGATTGTGTGTAATTAATTTATCAAAACAAAATTTCAAATTTCAGAGGAGTATACAAAATATTTTTGAAAACTCAAGGCAAAATGTATAACTCACATTGTTGTACCTTGCTTATCAGTCTGGCTGATCATCCCAAGTACGTGGTAACCATTATATTCAGGGTCTTTCTGTAATCCCCACTATTGCCTAGAGAAAGGTTCTCTATTGTTTCCTTTACAGGGGCTACCATAACAAGAAAGGCATTGTCATATCTCTACTGATGTGTTGAAATACAAACAATGGCCAAAGCTCATCCTAGTGACTTGTAAACTTCCAAAGATAAGATAAGATAAGATAAGATAACAACATCTGCAGTAAATACTGGTATAAAACCCATAAGAGCTGATGAAACCACACCAGTATCAATTCCAATCTTGGGAATAGAATAATATTCTCATTGTGGGAGCAAGGCAGTTAGGAAGTGACTGCCTCATGAATATTTGTTTTGAAATTTGTTATGGAAAGATTCCTGACTTTGCATGGTCTTTCAAAGGGTACAATCTGGGGTGCCTAGGTGGCTCAGTGGGTTAAGCCTCTGCCTTCGGCCCAGGTCATGATCCCAGGGTCCTGGGATCGGGTCCCGCATCGGGCTCTCTGCTCAGCAGAGAGCCTGCTTCCTCCTCTCTCTGCCTGCCTCTCTGCCTACTTGCGATCTCTCTCTGTCAAATAAATAAATAAAATCTTAAAAAAAAAAACAAACCAAAAAACAAAGGGTACAATCTGAAACTCCCAGTGGGCAGAAATAATATTCCTGTCAACTTTAGTCATCAGTTGGTCATGATGTATTTCTTCCTAACTTGGTAACATTATCAAAAATGTATGTTTTCTCTCTCTAAAATCATTTGAATCAACATTCATATACGTTATTGTTTCTTAGGTTAAAGGAGCCCTTCTTCTGACTCAATTTCTTTCTTCAGTTTCCATTTATAAGTAATGCTTCATGTTTAACTGCTAAATGAAATGTAAGACACCTTACTATCTTGGAAACAATATTATCGCATATATAATTTTCCTTAAATTCTTTCTTTTTTAAAATAGTTTTTTTTTTTAAGATTTTTATTTTATTATTTATTTGAGAGAGAGAGCACAAGCAGGGTGAAAGGCAGAGGGAGAAGCAGACTCTCCACTGAGCAGGGAGCCCCATGGGGACTCAATCCCTGACTCCAGGATCATGAACTGAGCTGAAGGCAGATGCCTAACCCACTGAGTCACCCAGGCACTCTTTTTTAAAGATTTTATTTATTTATTTGAGAGACAGTGAAAGTGAGAGAGATCACAGAGGGAGAGGGAGAAGTAGACTTGCTGTTGAGTGGAAAGCTTAGTGTGGGGCTCAATTCCAGCACCCCAGGATCATGATCTGAGCCAAAGGCAGTCATTTAACTGACTGAGTCACCCAGGTCCCCCAATTTTTTCTTAAGTTCCTATCAAAATATCACTTTAATAAACTTTCAATGACTCTATCAGAAAAAAATACATTAATGCATATATTACAAATATAAACAACTTACACTAAAAGATTTCTAAAGTAAGCAGATGCCCAAATTCTGTAATCATTGCCTGACTTTACCCTAGGAATAGAATCAACTAAGATAAACCAGTGTAATGTATTTATGTTTACACCTAATTTACTTTATGTACATTAAGCGAGACATTTCATTTGAATATGAACCAGCAATGGAAATAATGCTTCTGTATTTAATCTTTTTTTTTTTTTTTAAAGATTTTATTTATTCATTTGACACAGAGAGAGAGATTACANCGAGACATTTCATTTGAATATGAACCAGCAATGGAAATAATGCTTCTGTATTTAATCTTTCTTTTTTTTTTTTTTTAAAGATTTTATTTATTCATTTGACACAGAGAGAGAGATTACAAGTAGGCAGAGAGAGGAGAGAGGAGGAAGCAGGCTCCCTGCTGAGCAGAGAGCCCGATGCGGGCCTCGATCCCAGGACCCTGGGATCATGACCTGAGCCGAAGGCAGCGGCTTTAACCCACTGAGCCACCCAGGCGCCCTCTTTCTTTATGACCTGATCCAAATAGGAAAGTCTATGCAAACACAAGTATAAATATTTTTAATTACTATATTAAATCTTAAGGCAAATAAAGATCATATCTATTTTGAAACATAAGAAAAACTTGGTGAAAAATAAAATACTTAATTGTCTTAAGACACTTTTTAGGGGCGCCTGGGTGGCTCAATGGGTTAAAGCTTTTGCCTTCGGCTCAGGTCATGATCTCAGGGTCCTGGGATCAAGGAATCAGGCTCCCTGCTCAGGGGGGAGCCTGCTTCTTCCTCTCTCTGCCTGCCTCTCTGCCTACTTGTAATCTCTCTCTCTCTCTGTCAAATAAATAAATAAAATCTTAAAAAAAGACACTTTTTATCCTTGAATACTAATCCTCAATTATTATATTCAATATAATGAATCGAATATGTATTTTAAGAGTTATTCAATAAAGTTAAATATTAATGAAATATGACTACAAGAGGGACTATTTCCCTACTTCTTCATTACGATCTGTTTCATTTAATAATTAAATAAGTTGAATGACTCAAGTACCTTTTCCAAACCTTCTTCCTTGAGGCTGATCACATCCAAATCAAAATCTGTTCGTAAGCCATTGGTTTTGTTGAATGTTATTCTGCCTGTGAGACCTTCCCAATGAGCCTATAGGAAAATAAATAAATAAATAAATAAATAGGATTAGCAAACAAGTAAAGGAAAATAAAAGTTCTTCACATAAAAAACTGTGAAACATTATTTTCATTACTTCTTATAAGTTGACATCACTATTGATTTTTAAGACATTTTTTCCTCTTCTAAACTTCGGAAGATTATTTTTTTTAAGATTTTATTTATTTACTTGACAAAGAGAGACAGAGAGAAAGGGAACACAAGCAGAAGTGGGAGAGGGAGAAGCAGGCTTCCCACTGAGCAGGGAGCCTGATGTGGGGCTCAATCCCAGGACCCTGGAATCATGACCTGATTCACAGGCAGATACTTAACTGCTGAGCCACCCAGCTGCCCCTGGGAGACTTTTCTTTACAGACGTTGCCTTAGTCTCAGTATAAAATTTATTATATAAATTTTTCATTTTAAATAATGCATTTTCTATGTATAATTTTTATGAGAAATTTAAAGATTGTTTTATTTTTATTTTTATTTTTTTTTTTAAAGATTTTATTTATTTATTTCACAGCGGGAGAGAGATCACAAGGAGGCAGAGAGGCAGGCAGAGAGAGAGAGGGGGAAGCAGGCTCCCTGCGGAGCAGAGAGCCCGACGCGGGCCTCGATCCCAGGACCCTGAGATCATGACCTGGGCCGAAAGCAGAGGCTTTAACCCACTGAGCCACCCAGGCGCCCTAAAGATTGTTTTAAATAGCAAATCTCCTTTTGCAAACTGAGAATAATTTAGTCACTTATTATAATACATGAGATAGTGAATATCTCACTGGAGATTGCAAATAGAATTACTGTTATAAAATATCACTCCTAAATTCATACTAATATGAACATAAACTTATTTTATTACAGAGAAAGAAACTGAATTTAGGAAAACCTATGTTATACAACTTCAATTATACACTTTCCTCTTAGAATAATTAACTTATTATTTTATTTTCCCTTAAGTGGGACTGGGAGAAATATATCAAAATTACTTCATGTCAAGCTATACTTCCTGTAATAGGAGCTTTCCATGAAGAAGGAAGTGAAAATGTAATAATCTAACTACATAACGAATTGAACCCATCACAGGTGAGCAAATTTCTGAGGATTTTGTTTTGTTTTGTTTTAAATACAGAAAGTTTTCTCATTCTGCTGGCTATATAGAAAAAAATAATGTTTTCCATTATTTGCCGTTTGGAAATAGCTTGGGAAAATAGTTACATATGAAAATTTTATGTAATGTAACATATACTCACAGCTATAATGTTTCAAAGAATATACACCAAGATCCAAAGAAATGAAACCAAATAGATTATGGGTAACCTTTCAATAAGGACTACAAATGGATATCATTATTACTATATTTGTTAGGTTCCATGCATTTCTACGCTTATGTATAAAGATTCTAAAATAGTTTTAGGCTAACAAATTACAAGTAAAATAGAAACAATTATAATACATTTCTATATATTTATTGCAAGATGTCATTACTGAATTTAAGTATGTGTTAATTGGTCTCCATTAAGGAAGAAAAAGATATTTAACCCATTCTCTTCCAAAGAAAATACTTTCAGGTGTTTAACAAAAATGCATATTAGTACAAAAATCATCAATTTGATCAAGAAGTACAGGAGTAGAAGTAGAGAATAGTTAAAAAAAAACAATCTGAGATAGAGGCAGCATAAAGAAATGTTTATCGGGTAAGAATGCACAACTAATAAAATACTATCACAAATTTAATTCTGAACTACCTAGCAACCAAAGCAATGAGGTAAATGTGATATAAACACCATATACAGGGTCCATAATGTAAGACACACCAACTGCCCAGGAGCTCAGCTCTTCCTGGCATTGAAACCTTAGAGGAATGTCTCTTGTTGGTCCTATTAAAGAGGCTCACCATGTGATTTAGTGGACAAGGTCCTCGACAACACCTTACAATAAATACAATAGTGAGTTTCATACAACAGTTTCTTATAAGACACACACGTGACACACACGTGAACACTCAGGTGCTGCATTCAGAAAGCAATTCCTTAACCAGGCAGACCTGTGCACTATGTGTGCAGCATTCTGAAGTTCGGTTTTAAGCCAGACATAAACGTAGAATGTGAAACAAATAAATGAACTACATATTCCTCAGAGAGTGTTATTTCACCCATCTGAGAGTACATTCAAAATCACACAAGGAAAATTCATGCATATTCTTTGCTAAGGACCTGGAGATTCTTGATTATGACCCTATTTTCACTTTTATTTTTGAAATGAATAATTTATTATATGCTGAATTGATGATTTCTTTAAAGCCATTAAGAAAAATCTTATATAGGGATAATCCCTGTGAGCTTCCTAGCGAAGATTATATTTTCATAGTTACACTTTCATATAAAAACTGCTGTTATAATTAAATGAAATGTATCCTAAGCTGGCAGAAGGATTTCCTTCATGATAGGACAACTAGGAAGAGTGTGTGTGTGTGTGTGTGTGTGTGTGTGTGTGTGTGTGTGTGTGAGATATCTTTAGAATTTTGCCTTTTTTTCCCTCACTGTGGACATCCTTAGTCTATAAGCATAACAGTTGTAGTCAGAAATTATATATGGCCATAAGAATGATTGCATTACACAGTATGAAGGAAACTTTGTACTTTTTCGAATCCAGGTATTCTGTTTTATGTTAACTGCTAATATAATGAAAATAACTAGGCATTATATTTAGGAACCATAGATCTAAATAACAATTCTTTAAGACGTGTGATTAACTGGAATGCAAATGGCATTCATGTTAAAAATTGTTGCCTAAAATACAAACATTCTTTAAACTATATCTCCACATAAATAAAAAGTAATACACATAAAGATTCAGGGAGGTGAAAACAATGTCATAAATCATAGGCCACAGATTTTCATCTGTTTACACAATCATAGATATTCTGAAAGATACCCATTTACTTGTTATATAATTTCCCTTTTGTCCCACATCATTTAGTAAAAATGTTAATTTTGCCTGTATGGAGGAAGAAAGAAAGTTGAATTCAAAAGATAAAAGTAAAAGGTCACCTGTGAGGAAGACTGAAATAATCTCAATGCATTCACCTTGAGGACAAAAGAGACTAGGCTGATGTGCTTCTCCTGACATACCTCTTTAATTAGGCTCATAAAACGGGTCCCGAAGCGCCAGGGTTTGTGTCTATTACACTGTAAGGAACTGACTGTCATCTGGGGAAACTGTTGGACGCCCACAGACACCACGTGCACGGCGTCATACATTAGAGCAGCATCAGTCTGAAAGCAGAGAACAAGGAAATATGGAGTCAAGACAAGTGAAACCCATGGGAGGAGGTTTGAAAGGGGACCAAAGGAAGGAGTAAGAGAAATATATACCATTTTACCTTCCCATAAGGGAGACAACAGTCTTTCTGATGCTCTGGTTCTCTTAAATAAGATACTGTGATCAAATTACTACATCGGCTCCATTAGAACATTTGACCCACCCTCCCTTACCTGAAGTAACCCAGTTTCATATTGTCCTAGTATCTCTGTTAAAGTAGGAAATATGTGAAGACATTCATTGCTTTATTTTTTTGTCATCCCCTCTGGTTCTGTTTGATTGTCTCACTACACACATACACACACACATATGCACACACACAGAATGAATGCAACGGGGAACATTTTGAATGGTTACATAAATGACATACTGTATATAAGAGTAAATAAACAATTTCCTTGCATAGGAAGAACAAAAGAGATTTGAAAGGAGATTCACCTAAAAAGGTTAAATATAATCCCCAATCTTTTCTTCAACTTAATTTTTCAAAAGGTTCAATCTCAGAAATGATGCTACAGTTTTGAATCTCAATACATGTATTAATCCCTTTTTAAGAAACTTAGTTTAATCCCCTGTACTGTTTTCTTTTCCCCAAATTTCCATATGAATAAGTTTCTTTTGTCTTCTCAAGTAAAACGGATATGAATTCTACTGTGTTTGCACCTGCTCAAATGACTGACCACTTTAGAAGTTGATGATAAAAAATAAAATGTTTATAAGTCATAACAAACCAGAGGCTCAGTGACGGTCAACTGCTGTGTTAAATGGACCCTCGCATTGTGTCTGACGGATGGACGCCAGGCTCACTACCTACGGACGAGGGCCACACTGGCTGGAATGCTATCAATGAACTTTGGGCCATCTGCTTGGCATGCTTAGGAATAAAAGCATATATTTCCTCTTCTCATTCACACAATTAGTGAGCTGTGAAATGAATTCCAAAATGAACAGGAACCCTGTAGATTATAGCGTTTGCCACAATACAATACAAAATGAGTACACACAGTCGCTTTCATGCAAATGGATCCTAAGGAGCTTTACCACATAAAATGGAAGACAGCGAAAGAGCACAATGCAGTGACAGAACATAATAATAATGCCATTTTATAGTTCATAAATCTTGGGGGAATATAGCTCAGATTCCTAACCTTCACTTTGTAAATACCAACTGACTACTTTTGCATCCTCTGATGGCTGCAGTGTGAAAGTAGGATCATGGAGTTGAGACGGGCATACATCATGAGCTGGAGGATTAGACTGATATTTGTCTTTGGCCTGAGGTAACATTCAGGGGACATAACTTCGATACCACCCAGGTGGTTGTAAAAACAGTTACCAAGCTATGAAAGACACATTTGATTCCAAAATAAAATGAATTTTTAAAAAAATATCACTGTGAACAAAGGCATGAACACTTTCACACACTACTCGAGGGAAAATAAAGGACAATTTTACAATTTGCACCACAAAAGAGACTTTAAAAAAGTCCATGTTCTTTTTTTTTTTTTTTCTTAAAGATTTTATTTATTTATTTCACAGAGGGAGAGAGATCACAAGGAGGCAGAGAGGCAAGCAGAGAGAGAGAGGGGGAAGCAGGCTCCCCGCTGAGCAGGGAGCCCGATGCGGGCCTCGATCCCAGGACCCTGAGATCATGACCTGAGCCGAAAGCAGAGGCATTAACCCACTGAGCCACCCAGGCGCCCTAAAAAATCCATGTTCTTTTTAACCCAGTAATTTCTCTCTGGAATTTGCCCTAAGCAAATCAGAGATAAGAACAAATGCTACATACGTGATTTATTTTTTTATTTTTTTATTTTTTATTTTATTTTTTTTTAAAAGATAATATTTATTTATTTGACACAGAGAGAGATTACAAGTAGGCAGAGAGGCAGGCAGAGAGAGAGGAGGAAGCAGGCTCCCCGCTGAGCAGAGAACCCGATGCGGGCCTCGATCCCAGGACGCTGAGATCATGACCTGAGCTGAAAGCAGAGGCTTTAACCCACTGAGCCACCCAGGCGCCCCATGATTTATTTTTTTAAAGAAGTGGAAACCTACCAAATGTTAAACTAAGGAAATACAGTAAAATCGCAATGATGTTTTATATAACCACTAAAACCCATGTTTTGAAAAATAATCAGTTTGATGAGAAATTGCATGTGATATGATCCTAAGTGTAAAAATAGATTATACAGATCTGTATGTCTAGCATAAGCCTTTACTTATCTTTATGGGTACTTCATATGTATTACATAATTTATTTAACTCTCACAATAATGGTTAAATAAAAGCGCTACTATTGTTCCCATTTTACAAACGATGAAACCAAGTTTGAGAGATGTTAACTAAGCAAAGCCACACAGTTAACAAGTGGAGAGGCTCCAGACTCAGCCTCTCTGCTCATAGCTAGTATTCTTAACCACCATACAACATGTTACATGAACAGCAACAGCAAATTAAAAAGAAGAAAATACACTAAAATGAAACCAATGATTACTCTTGAAAGTTAGTAAAGAAATTTAAATTTTTTCTTTTTATTTATTTTCTACAGTTTAAGATAGAAGTTTGCTAAATACCATTCGATAATTTTCAAAATGAACATTTTGATCTATTTCTACAAAATAGCTAAAATAATATAAATATGATATTGCTACTGTTATGCCATGATTTACTGACTTACATGATCTTATATGACGTATACGAAAATCTTAGAATAGTAATCTAATCTAAAATGACAATGTTAAGAATGAATTTTGCCAAATTAAGAGTTCGAAAAATTGTTTTTGGTACATAGTTTCAGTGTCAAGATCAGAGGACATACTAGTTGACAATAAAACTATTTGAGATCTGTGATTTTAAATGTAATTATAAAAGAAGGATAGTATTTTTTAAATAGAAGATAAATATTAGAGAAAAAAAATTGTAAGTAGACAAAAAGTTGCTGATCAAATTACTTCTTGAATTTCCAGTTTAAAATATGCTGATTTATGATGAAGAGATACGCAGAATTTCTGAAACTACTCTCTATGATATTTTCATCAGTTTAGTGTGTTATTTTTGTTCTACTTTGTTGTTTTTGTAATAATTTGTTGTTGTTTTATGTAATAATTTGGAGTTATTTTTGTTGTTTTATGTAATAATTTGGAGTTATTTTATGTAATAATTTGGAGTTATTTTCCATTTATATTTGCTATCCTGTCAGATTCAACTTTATTATCTTCCTTGCAAAACCATACATATGCAAATTCTTCCACCTTTGAAAAGTTGTGAGAAAACTCTAGTGTTTCAAAAGTGTTTTTCTTATTTTCACAAGAATGCATATGCTTGAAAATCTGTCTTACACTAGTAATAGTATTACTTAACACTCATTTAGTATTTATTACGTATGAGACATTCTCTATAAATCATTCCCTTTAAATTCTCGCAACCAACCTCCAGTTGAAAATCCATTGAATTTGTACCAAGTAGAAAACTGAGTGAGGCAAAGAACAGTTAAGTCAGTGGCCTAAGCAGCTAGCACGTAGAAGTGGAGTTGGAATTGAAGCCAGACAATCTATCCAGAGTTCACAGCTTACTCTCTGGTTTTTGCTCAGAGCTCTACACTTAACAAAGCAAAATAGTTTAAATGATTTTAAAGTTACAAAGCAATATCATTAAGTACTTGAATGTATTAATCTACATCATATTTTGATAAGTGGTGAATACATAACAAAAATGGGCTGCAAAGTAAGAAAATGTATAGATTGTGGAGAATGGATAAATACAACCTCACAAAAAAAGGACTACATCAACGCATGGGGTTAAGTCAATAATAGGTTAGTCAGGAAGTAACATTAACCAGGAATGACTTCATGAAGGTAGATTTCTTCTATGCGGTTGCTGCTCAGGGGGTTCTCAAAAGGAAAAGGTCCTAGAATGTCTTTCAAGAGCAGGCTTAAGCGGCATCTCTTACTCCCAACTCTAAATTGTAGAGATTGAATGAGCTGCTCTTGCTAAATCGTCCACCCTCTCATACTGACTTTATAATCCCTTGCCTTGACTTTTCTCTTGATGGAAAATAGGAGGGGGAAAAAGGGACGGGTAGAAGAGAAGAGGAAAAAAGTACAGGACACACACAGGTTAATTGCTTTATCATTTTTATAATATTATTTTTACTATCAAGTTATATTGCATGCTTACACTATACTACACAATGGTATCAATTTCTTTACTGGCATTGTCTCATTTAATTCCACCAAGACCATATATTTTAGGTGATATTACTATTCTGATTTTATTTTTTTTTTAAAGGTTTTTTTTTATTTATTTATTTGACACAGAGAGATCAGATCACAAGTAGGATGAGAGGCAGGCAGAGAGAGAGAGAGAGAGGAGGAAGCAGGCTCCCTGCTGAGCAGAGAGCCCGATGCGGGCCTCGATCCCAGGACCCTGAGATCATGACCTGAGCCGAAGGCAGAGGCTTTAACCCACTGAGCCACCCAGGCGCCCTACTGTTCTGATTTTAGAAAGAAACTGAAGCTTAGCAAGTTTCAAGTAATTTTCTCAAGGTTTTGTCACCTTGAGAAAGAAGACTCAGAAAACAAGACTCAGGCAAAGCTTGGCTCTTTGAACTACTGTCCGAACTATCATAACATGACTGGCAGAAATAAGACTTAGAAACAAGACTCAGGCAAGACCTAATTCTTAGACCCCCTATCTGAACTATCATAACCAACTACCTCTCGTAAGCTTATTCCTACCGAAACTATGAACGGCAACGGAGGATAAACTGATGGCAGTAGGTCTCATATTTTTGGAGGCTCTGCTGAACACCCAGACAATTATGTCCCCAGGTCGCAAAGAGAGTATGTCCCTGAACTGAGATACAAATAAAAGTTCCTTTGGCTCCCGAGTCAGATTTTTTTTCTTTTACAGGATAGCTACCTCTAAAGAAAGTTTCAGGGTTAAGCATAACTGTAATTTAACCAGTTAAATTAAAATGGAATATGTGTACAATTTGGTCATTAAAATCCATATGAGGGGTTTAGATAAAATTGTAGTCACTCACATCCTAAATTACAAAGACAACAGCTAAGCAAAGAAAAAAAAATCAGCAATGAAGATAAAACAATCTATCCCTTTTTCTCTCATTAAAGAATAATTACTTATATATAAATAGATCACTCTTATTGAGCAGCTAGAATATCTCTTCGCCCTGGGTATACAGCTCAGAAGGAAGTGCCGACTGGGTAGGTGTAGACGGATCTAAGTGCAAACTCCCATGCTTCACCGCTAGGTCAAGTATCTATCCATAGTAACAGGAGCACCCTTGAGAGACTCTCTCAGACTAGACTGGAGTTGGAGCTTTATGTTTCTTTCCAAAATAAGTTAGTTAACCTACAAAGAATGTCTGCCAGCCAAAAACTTGCTTTGCAAATCTTTACAATTATGTGATATAGTCCTACACATTTCAATAAAACTGTAGTGATCTAAACGGGTGGCCTGAAAAGATCATGAGAAGTGGCTTCACGTACATTTTAAATATGCAGTAACCATCTCCCTAAGTTATTGCTGAATTTATCTTATACCTAGTCTAATTACTTTTAGGCATGGGGTGTGTACAGGGAATGCAGGTGGAAGAGTGACAAATGCTAATTTCTATGGTTGAGGTATTGCCACAGAAATTGGTTTAGTCACCCAGAATGATTTCATCTATCTCAAGTAACCTCAAGTCTGATGAGACTTTCAAATATCGAAAGAACAGTTTATATTTCTTTTATGCTCTGAAAAAGTCCACTATGCATTTGTAAATAATTGAAGAATCAGGGGAATTAGATACTCTCAAAAGTTTCAAATGACAGAAATTACCATTGTTTAATATCTTTGATTTGGTATGTATAATTGAAACATTTCATAACATATAAAAGCAGGAATGATCATAGATGCTGTGAGTGGTCAAAATGTTTCTATATATTTAGATTTCATTTACAGAAGCATTTAGTACAAAGCAGTTGTTACCAAGCATGTCCATGTTGACTGCGTTTGTTATTTCTGGTTTTGATCACTATAATCATCATCATTAAACATCTCCTTTGTAAAGTTCTGAGAGAGATAGGAGCTACAACAAATTTAAACATAGGTTTTATTTATGTGAAGCATGAAGCAAATAGCTAGAAATGATCAATCCCGAACTCCATGTAAACATACAAAGGAATATTGGTACATAAAATCTCTCAGAAATACTAAAGACCCCTCTTAGCAAAAAAAGGGGGGGAAAAGCTATCAAAAGTATTTATTTTTCTTTCCAATGAAAAGAGCCTGCCTCTGTTCCCCAAGTAGTTTGGGTTATGGGTACTCCCCCGAATTTTCATGGGGGGAACATGGAACATAACCTTTCATAATTTATTTTCTCCGTTGGGCCAAGCAGAGTTACATTTGTGGCAGTGTTCATTCTGCTTGAGCACTTTTTGCCTATTTGGGCTCTTGGCCTGGGTTCCTAATACACCCAATTTTGAATGCAATAGTTTACATTTAAATATAATTCCTCGTTTTTTTTAAGATCTTATTTATTTATTCATGAGAGACGGGGGGGGGGGGANGAAAAACAGCTCCCCACTGAGCAGGGAGCCCAATGAGGACTCCATCCGAGGATCCCAGGGATTGTGACCTGAGCCGAAAGCAGATGCTTAACCATCTGAGCCACCCGGGCACCCGAAATGTAATCACTCTTAAGAGTGATGTGATTAAAAAAAAAAAAAAAGAGTGTTGTGATATATGTTTATATCTTGATTTAGTGATGGTTTCATGGGTACAAACGTATGTCAAAACTTATAAAATTGTATAATTCAAATATGGGAAATTTATAGTATGACAATTTTACTCCAGCACAGCTATTTAAAGTTAAAGAGCGATCATGCATTTTTCTAAAAAGGTGGTTCTTAGATTTCATTTTATTCTAGAAGTATCTAGAATCCTCCCAAACTAAGCACCACTGATATGTATCTTCTTTCTTCATTGTACATTCTAGTTTTAATAAAACTGCTTATGCTTCCTCATTTCTTTTCTTTCCTTCTAGACCATAAGCATCTTTTCAGTAATAACCATGCCTATCTTTGTAATGCCCTGCACAGTACTCCATACATTGTGATGTCCATAGTAAGCACATAAAAGCATTTTTCAACAAATTGACAAATTCAAACCAAAAGTTCATTTGAATTGTAAAAGAAATAGGTATTAGGAAGCTCTGAATAACAGTCACACTTTGCCACCTAGCTGGAATGTATTACCTCCCAGAGGTACAGTGAACCAAATCTGCCAGCAGCTCAGACCTGAGAGGAATGTGAGTGTAGCCTCTGTCCCGTTTCTAAATGAATTTATAGCAACAGTTCTGTGAGCACATTTATCTTTCCATTAAATAAGTGCAGGCAGGTCCCCTCTGAGATCTGAATGCTAGCTGGCAGGTGGCAGATCCATTCTGGGACCCCTATGTCTCAGATTTTGCTCATTTCTGAATTCCCATCTGAAGTATAGTGCACAGCACAAAGAGCAGCATGGTGTAACAAACGGAATTTAAGTTTATGAATTCTGGCTCTTTCATTGACTCGATCCTTTATTTAAAACAAATAAAAAAATTAAATCCCCTTTGCCTTGTTTCCACATTTTATAATTGGACATAAAAAAATGAGGATCTGCCCTATTTCATCCTTGTTGGAAAATCACTTTTAAAAACCAGATAGTTCCAGGAGAAAAACAATTACAAAGATGATGCTTCGATTAGAAGATATTAAGGACATTAAGGGCAGGGGAGAAAGCGTGGATTCTGACCTCTGGAGCTCCCTCAGGCAGTCAGCACCAGCCGAAATGGGACAGAGAATCATCCACCCCTCTGAGCAAGGGTGAGGATCACACATGGAAGGCAGGCTGGTGTTCAGTCATTCAGCTGGCACAGTGCACCCAGCACTCTGCCCGGCTCAGAGCAGGTGCGCAGTGGCTGCTAACTGAACGGAGGGGACTGAAGAAGAAATGCCCTCAGACCCAGTCGGGAGCCAATTGTCAGAGACAATTCTCCCAGTTACACTGCAGCTGCCATCATGCTTTCTCTGTTGCCGGCTCTTTGTACTACTCTGAAACAGAGTTCTTTACCAGCAGCTGCGTGGACCGCACAGACTGCATGAGATAATACATTAAAGCAGTGTGCACAGTCTCTGGCACATGGTGCATAGGCAGGTGTTAGACGATGATGATGACGATCACCAGAAGAGCGGTAATCTCTTCAAGATGGCTACGATCCAAAACAAGGAACTGGTTTAGAAAGTATAATGTTTCAACCCTTCTGCACCCACTGTTACCCTAAATGAGGGAACAGAACTCATGCTGTTCAAGAAAGCAGACCAAGTTCTGAAAGGGAATGGAGCAAGAAGGACATTATCATACAACAACAACAATGTGATCCCTATAAAATGTGATGTGTACACAATGCCACAATTCAAAGCTAAAAAAAGTCACAAAAAAACTTACATACACACATGTTGCCTGACAAATTTAGAATTTAAGAATAAATAGAAGTGGTAAAGTATGACAGTGTCTTCCATTTGTTACTAAAGGAAGGGCTGTTGTTGGGCAGATACACAGCAGACGAATCTGTCTGGTATTTTTTCTTGTCTTCAGGTTCTTCATCTGTAAGAAGAGGGGCTGGAGCCAGCTGGATTTTAAAGTGTTTTGTGGCTTACATTCCTATTCCTAGGAAACTTACATTTCATTCCAATTTTATTTTGGCCTTTGTAAAACAATCACGATTTTAATTTATCTATCTTCTTCCCATAATTATTTATGTGCTTGTTTGATAAACTTTTGCATCAATATTTCATATGAATTAATAAATAAGGAAAATAAAAAGTCACTTTTCTTTATCCATTGTCTGTGCTCCATACTCTACCCAATTCCTGTGTGGCCCAATAAAGTCTTCTAATAATTGTATTATATTTTCTTTGTTGTTTTAACTTCCCCGTTAAAGTATCCACCCACACTAAACCCCCCCCTCTTTCCTCCCCCCCCACCAGCTTCCCAATACTCTGCAGAGGAAAACTAAAACCCTTTCTCTCCTATCCAAATTCATTCACCAAGATCCCAGGATTTTCATCTTCTTTTGTGTCCTCTCACCCCCTAAGAATATGGATATGCTATACTTCACATATTTTAGCTGACCAGAGAGACTCCTCCATTGTGGATTAGTTGGATAAAAAGAGATGCCAAAAACTACATGATGAGAGAGCTTTAAAAGGAATATGAATTTTTGTAGCTACCCATATGGCATTCAGCACCTATGAAGGCTGAAAAGGGTAAGAGTTTAAGGGAAAATATAAAAAAGAGAAGGGAAAGGAACAGAATGGGTTTCAGCTGAGTTACAAAATGAGTTACAACATTCAATGTTCTGAAGGTGAGGTGAAGAAGAGGGTACTGGATGGTAGTGCTGCTGGGATTCAGCAAAGAAACGGGTCTGGGCCAGGAGTAAGGCCATGAGGGATTAACAGATTCGTTTGCTTTATGTCCCTGTGAATTTGTGAATTTGAATAAATGTCTATGTTTCTTCAAACCAGTGCTCTCTGGCTTAAGCTAAAAGCTCCCAGAAAGTAATGACACTTACTTAACCAATTTTGAATAGCAACTAGTAAAATACAATCTAAATGTGATCTATGCTAATTTTGACAGTAAGAGTTTTCATTGGCCCTTGATGTTTATATTATTCAATTTTGGGCCATTAATTTTGCAAGAACTTTTGCTTCGATGACATTTTCCTTAACAACACTCAACAAAATAATTTTACAAATAGCAGTATTTTCCTGTGAACTTTTAGAGCATTATAAGGTCTGAAATTCAGTCCATGTAGTTTTAATATTACAATTGTGAAAGTCTTAGGAAATGACTATTTGCATTATTTCCAAGAATTATATGTATTTACCATGAATATTTCTATATAATTTTCTTTCTTTCCTACATATATCTTTAAAATGCACCATTTCTCAAGCAGAAAATCCTAATTTTTTTTACTGCCACACTTTCTAAATTCCCTTGAACTTTTATATATAATTCCAGGATGTTTAGATGTTTCTCAAATGCCATGTAGAGAAACTCTTCCCTTCTTAAATATAAATGATTAGGGAAAGCTGTGAAGCAGGTTAGAAAATGCCGACAGGTTTTCAATTAAAAGTTTCATTTCATTAATGTAATTATTCTTACCTAATTAAATTTTTTCAACTAAGATCTGTCCTTTGAGATATCTCATTCTCTTTTAAAATGTTCCATGAAGCTCTTACTAACGTCCATGAAGAACGCTGTATTGATGGGATTGTTAATGAACTCTCTAGCAACAATGCACTAGCCTTAATAATTTAGGCCCTGTTAAATCTCGTCTGCTTTTTACTACATTTGGAACTACTATTGATCTAGAGAAGAGTCAATATCGAGGGGAAGTATTCTTTGTCCTCCTAGCTGGTCTCCAATATATCCAATTATTTTGATATTCGGAGCTCAAATTAGTTTCTTGCACTTAAAAATTTATATTCATCAATATTGTTTATATTTTCTCTTTTCAATATGATGAATTAAAATTGATTTCTATGTTGTTAACAGACTAATTATTTCTAATTTGAGATCTAGAAATATGCAAACCAAAAATACACCAGAAATTTGGGTTCATGAGTTTAAATGTTCATGTAAATACTAAATCCAAAGCCTATAAAAATTGAGAACCTAAAACTTCATATATCATTTATTCAGACCAAAAATCAAATTATAGTAAAAATCTATTTTAAGCATGACCTGAAGGGTAGTGAAAAAATTAATAAAGACGTTTCTGGAAAAATAAAACAATAGAAATGCACATCAATCATATTCATATATATCCTTTATAACTTTTCATGTCCTCATTGTGTTTTTTGTATTGTGCTTATTTCTCTATAAAAAATTGTAGTAGTAACTTCTCACAGAAATGTGAAAAAATATAATTTTCATAGAAAGCTAATGGGACTTAGTACTTTTATTCTGTAACTTATTAGTCATTATGGGAAGTCATGTTATCTTTCTTAGTTTCATTTCCTCATCTTTAAAATAAATAGAATAGTAATCTACCTTATAGAGTTGTGAGTCTTGAATTGGATCAATTTACAAAAGTGTTAACTATAAAACTCTTTATGTCATAATTTATAGAGAAGAGTGAGATTCTCAAGTACGTTAGCAATTCATATCAGTTTAGATGAGGCAAAAATCTTTGAGGAAAACAATAAGGATTGATTTGCAGACTCATATTTTACAGTGTATCTTAGGTCCCTAATTTGAGGACTTCCCATCTCTTCACTATTTTAGTTAACATGATTATTTTCTACATTGGAGAATACATTGATTTAACTAATTATTGTTCTAGTACCACAAAGAAATGCCTTTGTTTCCTCATTCTTAGGTCTCTTGAATCTCTTTTCCCATATGAACATACACTCTTCCAATTTTATTTTTTCATTTGTCTCTAAGTGCTTTACAGTTTGATTCACTCATTCAACAGCATTTATCAATGTTATTATCATGTTACTGACATTAAACACAATTATAAGCTTGAGCAATAAAACTGAGAAATCAAAGATGATTTAGATCCTTCGGGTATTCATCATGGGTGAGTAGAACAAACAAGTAAACCAAAATTCTTTATAATGCCATATGCAGGCCAATATGATGGGATCTAGTCTTGTCTGAAGTAGTACCTGCTGTGTTAGAAAGTAGTCATCATTTGAAAGAGATTTCTATTAATATCCATAGCTTCAAAGAACAAAGGAGTGGGGAAAAGCTAAGAAAACAAAAGCTGGAAAGAATGGTGGGACCAAGGGAAAATGTCAATCGGAATTCTCATAAGCTTTTTTTTAAGATTAAACTTTGTTCACATTCTGAGATTCCTATCATCTCCTTTCAGACATTAGAATATGTTTGTCCTTTTACGGGATAAATATTAAGGGATTTCCCTAAAGTTGAGTCTTTATATATCATTTCATCTTAGACCTGATCTACATGGAAGACTAAAAGAATAACACGGAACTGAAGACCAAAAATAGGATTCCAATTAAGTCATGAAACATCTTTGATGGAATCTATTGTTTCTCTTCCTTAGCATCTCTTCTTTTGAAGCAAAACCTCTTCTCCCGGAATCCATTCCCTGACCCAATATCTTAGCTTCAAGTGTCAGGGGTGGTAACAAGCACTGCTTCAGGCATAGCCAAGGGACAAGGCTTCTTGAGGGAGCCATTTGGGAAAAAGGTACATTCTTTCTCCTGGAGTTCTGTACCGGTGGTTATAAACCTTGATGTCACCTCTGCACTGTTGCCCAAGAATGAAGCCAATATAAACAAAAGAGGAGGTGAGAGAGGTAGAGGAACCTGTTTATGACTTTCTTTGTGCACCTGAATCCAAAGGTACCTGAAGACAGATTATCCTGTACGTTACAAGCTAGAAGACCAAAGTGCTTTCTTTTTGCTATCAACTAAAGGAATTTTAGACAACTGGAATTGAAAGAATCATGAATAATACAGCCTTAGGCTTTGGTTTGCCTCAGGGCAAAATGAGATTATGATTTTTTTACCTCCCCACAGAGTTGTGATACACATTTAAAAAAATAAGAAAATATACATAAAAACATGCCATATACAATTATACCTATGAAAATACTAAAAAGATCTGTTATATTAAATAAATTCACCAAAATACCCTTATTATTTCTAATTATTAAGACACTTAATCCTTTGTAGAAAAACATTTAATACGGTAGGAAATTTTTAGAGAACTGCTAAGATATCTGTATAGTGTTGTCAACTGATTCCACTTACAAAAGCACAAAATGGGGCAACTGTGATATGACACAGAAGTATACACTATGCCTGCCAAAATACATGGATCAAAATTTTGTCTGAATCAACACTACCCTTCCCACTGTGAATTACACAGGTTGAGGGACAATCAGAATGTGAACTGAAGCAAAAAACTGTAATGGTACACTGCTGTGAACATTATTAAGGAAGAAATCATAGAGGACTCTAAAACCAAATGCAAACTAATACTCTGCGCCGCCCTTTTAGTCAGCAGGTTAATAGACTGACATCAAAATTGGAAATGACCGATTAAGCAGTATCAGTTAACTCTTGACATTTACACTTTTGAGTTTTATACTTGATCAAACAAATTACAAATCACAAACCAGGACATAAAAAGCTTTCTTTACAACATTTTTTAAAAAACTGAATCCCATGCCATTCAGGAAATTAATTCAAAGTAGGCAAAGAGAAGAGCAGGAGGTAAGGGTGATGCAACTTTACTCAGGAGAGAAAATAGGTTGATAATCTTCACCTACTGGATTTGAAAACTGAACAGATGCAGCCAAAGGAAGAATGGAGAATGATAAATGGCAGGGACTCAGGGAAAAGCCAGAAGGAATAACAATTCCACAGAGAAATTAGCAGTAAGAGGATGTTGGAAATGTTTTAAAAGGCATTAAAAAAATAATCACCAGAAAAAAAAACAAAAAGCAGTTTAAGAGATGATGAGGCAGTATTCTTTCCTTGTTTGTTAAAACACAGACATTTGATAAAATTTTAAAAAATTCAAATTAAAAAACATTCAGAATGTGTTCAACCTTATCCTTGAGCTTTTGGCTTATGAGCTAGATTTGGGGGTCTTGTGGAAAGGAGTCTTATAAAGTATGCATTGACTCAAATCTTACTAATGAACCTGGGTATGTCCAAGGAACCTCAGTACAAGGCAGTAAACTTGAGTAGATTCCAGTGTTTCCAGAGTTTGGGGCATCAGATGATATTTCTTCTGCTACTTTGCATTTTAGATCCTAACTCTCTCCATTTCTCTCTTACATAGTTGTATAACCTTCACTGTCTTCTCTTTCGTTTCTCTCCACTTCAATATTGGCCCTAAGGAATATTCACATTTGGTTGCATTTTGAAGGAAAAATAACTGCAAATGTAAGAATCATATTATGTTAAGTGCTGAACAAAATTCAACACATTTTATACTTAGGCATTTGCACCTACTTTTGCTCCCAAGGAAACCAGTACAAAGGTTTTGCACATATCCATCATGTAAAGAAGAGTGAAGTTTACTTTAATTTCATTATTCTTTGAAATTAGCTGAATCACAAGGACTATCCTTGATCAAAAGTTAAGAGTGAAGTTTCAAAGCAGATATGAAAAACCAGAGTAATAAGCACATCAGCTATAACTTTAGCTGATCAGATCTGTTTTTAACTGTATGGACAATTTTGCCCCCTTTTTTCTTAAATCAGAAAGAAAATGAATATTTCACAAAGAAGTTATTTGGTCAAAAGATTGGTTTCTATAACAACAACCAAATGGCACAGTGGTAGAAACTTTACAGATACTATTTAATTGTCTTTAGTAATCTAATAATGTAAGTAATAGATCCCAAGGAGCTGAGGTTCAAATCAACCCAGTAAAGGACACACCTGAGGTCTGAACCCAAGCTTATCAAATTTCAAAGATTCTATTTTTCCTCCTAACCATGATAATTTATGATAACATAAATTGCTGCTATATATAACATGCTTAAAAACATAAATTAGGCATCTATTTTAGAGATTAGCTCCACCTATATTAAGATAGTGCAGAGTACTCCATAAAACAAACATCATTGAGGGGTGTCTGGGTGGCTCAGTCAGTTAACTGTTTGCCTTTGGCTCAGGTCATGATCTTAGAGTTCTGGGATCTAGTCCTTATTGGGCTCCTTACTCAGTGGGGAATCTGCTTCTTTCTCTCCGGCTTCTCCCTGCCCAGTGCCCTTTTCCCTGCCTGTGCTTTGTTTTCAAAACAATACAGCAACCTTAAGTTTCTTCATAAAGTTAAGTACATTATATTTATACAGCTAAACACTATTATTGTCCAGAGGTATATTTATTGACAAGTAAAGATGGATATCAAAATTTACATATTCACATTACAAAATAATAATATTCCTATTATAATAGTACAGAATTACATCCAGTAAAATATTTTAGAGTCCACCATCTACGCTCCAAACTTCCTAAGATGTAATTATTTTCAACAACATAGATCTAAAAAGATACATACACATAGATATTGTGTTTATTTTTACATAGATCTAAAAAGGTACATATAGCTATTGTGGTTATTTTTATTGTTTTAATAAAAAATGTGATATATTACAATTTGCTCTAAAATAAACCCCTCAAGAATATGCCTTTTCAAGTTAGTATTAATAGACCCACCTTACTTTTAACAACTGAATAAATTTCAATTATGAACCTTTTTAAGATACATGTTGTTTTGGTGTAAACAGAATATAACTTATGCCCTTAGTTTTAACTTAAATATATCTATAGCTGTCTAACTTCATAAATACATACAGAAAGAGAAATAATAGGATTATAGAAAAGTTTACTTTTCTTCTTTATATTTTCATATTGTATGAGAATACTCTGTTAGGTAGAAAAAAGGTTACAATTATTATTCTTCAGCATAACATAAAAATAAAGCACAATTTTACTCATGCTTGATATTTAAGTATTATGTGTTATGCTTATAAACAGCAAAATTAATGGACCAAAGACAAATTTGAATTTCTTTTTTTTTTTTAAAGACTTTATTTATTTATTTGACAGAGAGAGAGAGAGAGATCACAAGTAGGCAGAGAGGCAGGCAGAGAGGCAGGCAGAGAGAGGGGGAAGCAGGCTCCCTGCTGAGCAGAGAGCCTGATATGGTCCTCAATCCCAGGACCCTGAGATCATGACCTGAGCCAAAGGCAGAGGCTTTAACCCACTGAGCCACCCAGGCGCCCCAAATTTGAATTTCTTTCTTTTTTTTTTTTTTAAGATTTTTTATTTATTCATTTGACACAGAGAGAGAGAGAGATCACAAGTAGGCAGAGAGGCAGGCAGAGAGAGAGAAGAGAGGAGGAAGCAGGCTCCCTGCTGAGCAGAGAGCCAGACGTGGGCATCGATTCCAGGACCCTGGGATCATGACCGAGCCGAAGGCAGCGGCTTTAACCCACTGAGCCACCCAGGTGCCCCCAAATTTGAATTTCTAATTAAAAGGAGCAGTTGTTTCTTCTGAATTCTAGGTAATACTCATGTTTACCTGAGTCACTTCTTTTTTTTTTTTTTTTTAAGATTTTATTTATTTATTTGACACAGAGAGAGATTACAAGTAGGCAGAGAGACAGAGAGAGGAGGAAGCAGGCTCCCCGCTGAGCAGAGAGCCCGATGCGGGCCTCGGTCCCAGGACGCTGAGATCATGACCTGAGCCGAAAGCAGAGGCTTTATTTGTTTTTTGTTTTTGGTTTTTTTTTTTTTTTTAAGATTTTATTTATTTATTTGACACAGAGAGAGAAATTACAAGTAGGCAGAGAGGCAGGCAGAGAGACAGGAAGAGGAGGAAGCAGGCTCCCTGCTGAGCAGAGAGCCCGATGCGGGCCTCGATCCCAGGACGCTGAGATCATGACCTGAGCCGAAAGCAGAGGCTTTAACCCACTGAGCCACCCAGGCGCCCTACCTGAGTCACTTCTAATTTCTCTGAGGTTAAACTACAAATTATCCAACTTCTCATATATAAACCCAACCAGAAGTAAGAATCAGACCCAAGATTTCCAGGTGAGTTTAAAAAGGTGCCTGGATGGCACATTAGTCTTGAAGACAGCCCCTTTGGGATGTCTACAACCAGCCAGGACATCTCCTGCATCAGGGGACATAGAGAATTATTTTCTAAACATGGACATCAAAAGGAGTAAGTGATTAATCAAGCAGTATCTTAAAGCTTTTCTGCAAGCATTGTTCTGTTAATTAACATGGTGTTGGCTTCCTGCAAATGAAGCCCTGAGCTATTACATAAAATTACAGCAGTGCTCACTAAGAATGGGGCTCATTTGGAAAGGCACTAATATGCTTGCTTTCTGTCTTGAGCACAGTCGTTAGCAGGCAGCTCAGTTCTAGAGGATGACACTCCCAGAAGTCATTTGGTTATAAAGACATGCTGTATTTACCTAAAACACAGTTCGACAATTACATGTCATGACTAGATGTTTTCAAACATAGTTGTTTGATGTATCTTATTTATACCCAACTTTATTAAAAAAAAATTTGCAGTAAACAGAACAGATCTTATTCTCTCAATTGAATGCTATAGAAATCCAAAATGTGTTCATTCATGTCAAACATGACTCTGAGGGACGTTTAAACTGTTTCAGGAACTGTTGAGGATGTCATTTTGATAACAAATTGTTAGCCACAAGAGGTAGAAAAAAATACTCTTGAGCAATTATTAGAAATATGAAATTAACAACATGGCTATTTCACTTTTTAAAAACATCTGTTAAATATTAAGAATGATTTTCTCAGTCTTTAAAAGCCAGTCTCCAAATCATGAGCAGCTATATAAGAATAAGTGGAATAGGGCACCTGGGTGGCTCAGTGGGTTAAAGCCTCTGCCTTCAGCTCAGGTCATGATGTCAGGGTCCTGGGATCGAGGCCCGCATCAGGCTCCCTGCTCAGCGGGGAGCCTGCTTCCCCCTCTTTCTCTGCCTGCTTCTCTGCCTATTTGTGATCTCTCTGTCAAACAAATAAATAAAATCTTAAAAAAAAAAAAAGAATAAGTGGAATAAATACAAAGAGTCTATCAGGCAAATATAGGTCTAGTGATGACTGTCTATATCACTTTCTTAGACAAATAATCTCTTCAAGCTAAAAATATTTTAAATGGATATTTGCCTCATTATTCTAATCAATGCACCTTGCAAAACAAAGGTAATTTAAAATGTTTAAATCGAGAAATGTTTAATTTATATTTTGATAGGATTAAATTTCTGTATAACATTTAAAAATTTAGCCTTTATTTGTGATGCAAAAAGAAAGAATTTCATAAAAATGACTCATAGCATTTTTTTGAAAAACTAAGTTTCAGTAGATGCATAGGAAAATCCAAACTTGCCATGTTCTTAATTTCCAAATAAAGGGCCATTTATTATATGCACCTAAATTAACTTCATTTAAAGATAGTGTCTGCCATTTCTATAGATTTTCAAGAATAGGTTACAAGTTTAATTTCTGCTTCAGGGACAGAGAGGAACTGATTTCTTAAGAAAACACTTCCTGAAGGATGAAATATCTTGCCTTTGTTTTCTTGTGCCCTCTCTAAGTAGCATATCAGATCTCTGCCTCTGTGTTAGGCTGATTAACTTCAACACTAACCCAGGTAGCTCTTGCAAAAGAGGCAGTAAATGTACCCTCTAAAACTAAAATGCAACTGGATCATTTCACTGTTCTTCCTAGAAAAAAATACCAATGATGAAAAACCCAATTTGATGTGCCCAACTGCTGTCAGCATTTGTATTTAGATAAGACTACATTAACATATATATAACATCATTTAGATTCAGAAAGAAACCCGAGATAGACACAAATAAATGGCACACATACAATTCATAATGAGCTGCCCCATGCTAGGCACTGTGCTAATGCTAGAGACAAAAATATAAGCAAGATGGGGGTGCCTGCGCGGCTCAGTTGTTAAGCGGCTGCCTTTGGCTCAGGTCATGATCCCAGGATCCTGGGATCAAGCCCCACATAGCATTGGGCTCCCTGCTCAGCGGGAAGGCTGCTTCTCCCTCTCTCACTCCCCTTGCTTGTGTTCTCTCTCTTATTGTGTCTCTCTCTTTAAAAAAATCTTTAAAAAAAAGGATATATATATATATATATACACACACACACACACACACACACAAGATGGATATAGTGGCTGTCTTTATAGACTTTATACGCAGTAAAATGTAATTGAAGATACACTAAAAATAAGATGCATTACATGCTAAAACTGAAATGGGGGGACAGGGTGCTATAGCAGCCCCATACAAGAAACCCTAATTTAAATTGGGTGACTCAGAGAAGGCTTTCAGAAGAAAGTGATATTGACACTAAGGAGGTGTAAGAGTCAGGTGAAGGGGGGAGAGGAAGTATGATGGCTCAGAAATGAGAGATCCGCAAGACAGTTTTGAGGAACCTGAAGAAAATTCCCTATGGTTGAAGCACCATAAGGATGGGGGTTTGTAGTGATGAGGAAGAGATGGAGTTACTGGCAAAAATCAGAAAATTGAGCATTTTGTCAGCCATGCCCACAAATCTAGATTTTATCTGTAGGCTAAGGGAAGCCATTAAAGTGCTTTGAGGGGAGACACATGACTAGATCTACTTTCAGGAAGGACTACTCTTGTGTCCTTTGGTGCAAACCTTTGGTGCAAAACTAGAGACCGGGGGACCTTTAGACTTGTTAAAATAATCTCAGTGGTGGATGACCGTTGTTTAGATGAGCATATTAAGAACAGAGAGAAAAAAATGGATGAATTCAGGTAATATTTACAAATAGATTTGCTCATTGACTTTTGGGGAGATGAAGGGAGTGGTGATAAACAGAAAGGAGGCTACAGTAACTCAGGTTTATTATCCGGGCTAATGAGAAGATGGTCATGATATTCATGGAGATAAAATAATGTAGATCAATGTTACCAAAAATATGCCTTCGATTGCTCTTTATTCTCTTATCTTACTTTTCTTCAGAGCACTTATCACATTCAAAGGATTATTAGCTTCCCCCTCCTTTAGAGCATAATCTCCGGGTGTATAGAGACTTTACCTATTGCTATATCCCCATCAGTAGACAGGAGGTTCCAGGGGGGAAGATGATGATACACAAGCTGAAGTGTCTGGTAGATGGGCTGAATGTATGACTTCAAGTCTTAGGAGACAGGAGTGGGCCAGGGATATTAAGTTGGAAATTAACAGGTCAGGGAGAAGGACTGAAGCAGAGGAGCAAATGGAACCCAGCAGCAAAGGTAGAATGAGAAGAGCACCAACACATAAGGACCGACAGAAAGAGGACTATAAAGGCGGGGACCATGAATACAGAGAACCAGGAGATGGTGGTGTCAGAGAAACCAAGGCACAGGAATTATTTTTTTAACTTTCTGAATTTGTGTTGATCTTCCTTAAAGGCAAATGTTTAACTGTCCCACTGTCAAGTCAGACAAAAAATCTGAAGTTTTTGCTCTTCAACTTAGTTAACTGTGCAAATGATTCTACTTAAATACTAGCAGCAGTCAGGACTGGTTATAAATTTTGCAGAACCTAGTAGAAAAGAAAAATGCATGGCCTCTATTCAAATATTAAGAATTTCAGGATGGCAACAGCATAGCATTAAAATGAGCACGGGTCCTTTCTAAGCCTGGGATCCCACGTTACTGCACAAGTCACATGCCTATGAAGGCAGTCCTCAATACAACATTTATCTTGGTTTCATTCAGGTTTAAATCAATTAAGGGAGAATATGCTATTTCCTATAAAATACGCAATTTCATCTGGCCAAATTTCTTAAACCTTGTGTGAAAAATGGAAAAGAATTCCCCCTGGTTACTTTAAAGTTAATAGCAGCGCAGGAATATGGCTCCATTAATAAGGAATTGATTTGAGGAGAAAACACGGATGATTTTGACTGGTTGAAGAAATTGAACATGATTATAAGATGGTAACTTCCTTACATTAAGGGAGGGAAAGGGGGAAAGGAGTCTTTATCTTCTGGGGCACATAAGCATTTATAACATATCCACAATGCCAGGTAATTTGAGTCGTTGAGTCAGATAACTGGCAGTGAGCAAATAACAGACAGTGACTAAATAAGGCCAATATTCCATTTCTAGAAACCTCCAACTCAGAGCCATTTTCAGGATCAAGTGAATTAGGACAATTACATCGGCTCAGAGCTTTGGCGCCAGGGGAATCATTCAGTTGTTAAAAACAAATCCTGCAACTCCAATGTTCTTACCACACTGTCACTGAATCAAAGCAGTAGGGAGAGCCCCTTTGATTTTCTGCCAAGACCCTCGATCTGTACATTGTCCTTTTGTCATTACTTGTTCCTCTGGAGGATGGCTCTGATGTTCTCTGGAACATTATTTCATTTGTCCATGAGCGTCTCCAAGGAACGCCCAGCATGATTTGTCCTGGCGCTGCAGCTTCGTGCAGACAGCCCCAGTACCTGCGGCTGACACCAGCCAGTCTGACCCTAGGAGATGCACAGTGAAAAGCAAGCTCTTCATGTCTGATGATTCAGTTATACTGAAGTTTCTCAGCCAAACGATTACCCAAATAAGAAGGGCAGAATGTATTGGAAAACATTATACTTTGATGGTGACTTTGGTCTGCTAGATTAACCTCATGGGTGTCTGAAATTGACCCATATGACATATCTACTTTTTAGCTGAATATTAACTGGACAAGAAAGTTGTAATTAGCGTCTTGAATTTGGACAAACTTCAAATTCTGTCAAGGCATGTACCTAATGACACCATTTTAGACTAAGTCATTTATCAAAGTAGACCAGGGAAATGCTGCTCCTGTCACCCTCAATACCCAGATTCAGAGGCAAATATGAACCCAAGTCATCCCTTTTAATTCTGAGGAAGATTAGGAGGTACCTAATTAAAACAGGAAATGGGGACATTATGGAAAGATGTGATTAAGTAAAACCTTTGCATCTGGTTTTGTTAAAAATATAACCCTGAAATATCCCGGCCAGAAAAGCTTTTACTGTGAGGATAAGGAAAGGCAAAAGCTTAAGGTCATACTCTAGTGAATGATTTTCTAAGATATAAGTTTGCTGCTACAATATGGAGTTTTGCTGTACTCTGGAAAGGAATATCTCAGAATGAAGGGGTAAAAAGAAGCACAACCAACAGAAATAGAGCATGTGGGCTATCAGGAACCCTCTGGAGAAATGTGGGGGCCACATTAACACAATTTTGTTTCCTACCCCATTTTCTAATGGGTCTGTTATATTTGTCTTGAGGGTACGTGTTTTTTTTTTAAGATTTTATTTATTTATTTGGCAGACAGAGAGAGAGAGATCACAAGTAGGCTGAGAGACAGGCAGAGAGAGAGGGGGAAGCAGGCTCCCTGCTGAGCAGGGAGCCCGATGTGGGCCCAGATCCCAGGACCCTGAGATCATGACCTGAGCCGAAGGCAGAGGCTTTAACCCACTGAGCCACGCAGGCGCCTGAGGGTACATGTTTTAACTTAAATTGCTACTGAAAAAAATAAATGGTAGATAAAACCACAGGAGTCTCACAGATGTTAAGTGCTCCTGCTTCCCTTTATTTTTTCCTCTATAAGTGATCAATACAAGATGTAACCAAAAAGACTGTCCAACAATTTATACTATTTCTGTTTGTGGCCATGGAATACAACAACACTGGCCCTGGAGGCAACTTTCATGTGCAGGTATGTTTTAAAGACTAATGTGTGATCTGCACTCCTCTCCTGGCTGCCCTCCATGATCGCTCTACCTGAAGTCAAAAGAGGACACTCACTATGTGAGTTTGGGGAAAATTTGACTGGCTTTGGACAGTTCTGTTCAGATGCACTACTCAAGTATCACTGAGCCTTCATGTTGTCTGTCAACTAACAGCTCACATTTGATTCTCATTATTGCTTAACATGTATTAAGTATCTCATGTGGGACAAATATTGTACCGATGATGTAAAACACGACTGTCAACATCAAGAGATGAAAAATTAATTTTGTCTGACTCTGTTAATTTTCTCAAAAATTGCACTTCCTTAGCAAAAATCTCAAAATAAAATGATACACAGCACTACTGTAATTTGTGTTAACCTTGTTGCATTTATTTTTAATTCTAACAGTTCACTCGTGTAATTAAGTATAGGTAAATTCAGATCTAAGTAGCTTACCTTCACAGGTGTATCATCAACTCAAGAATGTTAAACAGTTTAAAATATGTTTTTGTTTAAAAGTAAAGTGCTGTGGTTATCTAGCTAGTGATCACCGAAAGACAAATCTTATTCTAATAAAGTGATTATCGGAATTGCTCAAGAGGTTTGAATAATCACAAATAAAATTATAACTCAATTAAAATGATTTAAATCCTCAAAAAATAATGATTTTAATTGTTTTTAAATGTTTAAATGTTGCTGTTTAATATGTAGCAAAGAGCCTTAATAATGTTTTTATAACTTGAATTCAAATGACCAGGACAAAATCTATTCTGCACTTAAAAGCCTCATGTCCTCTGGTAAGTCATAACCTCTCCAAACCCCACTTTTTTCAGCTATAAAATAGGGGCAAAGATATGGACGTACCCTACTTACTGCACCAGGGTGTAATGAGGCTCAAATGACACAATGTGTGTAAAAACACAGTTAAATCTTTACACAGTCATTAGCTGCTATTTTGTTATGAAAATCAGGAGACGTCCAGCTTTAGGAAAGCCTTCTTTTAATCAGAAAAAAAATCTCCAACTCCCAAAATGAAAAAAAAAAAAGTAGCAATTTTAGATGCTCTATAGGGGGAGATCTTCTTACATTATATTTTTAATAGCATGTTTAAATCATTTTATACTTCTTTAAATAAAATGAAAGGTAGGGAAAAACAAAACAAGCTTTAAAAATACAGTATTGTCAATTGCTAGCAAAACTTTAATAGAATTGATCATTACAGATGCAGAGAACATGCCTAAGAATTTTTTAATATGCTACTTGACATGCAAATTGACACTACTCGAAACTGCAATGTTGTCAGGCATCATTTAGTTTGGGGGCACTATAAATGGATTTAAAAAATTGGCTAATTCTCCTTGAATACAAAATATTTTAACTTGCAGTTTAAAATATTTCAGCCATAATCTCGTAAGATTTCAGTAGGATAGTTTCATGGTTTTGAAATTAAACAAATAAAGTTAAACAAAAGCTTTCAGTTTTTTCCCAACTTATTTTGTTTGCAAAAACCTTTCCTATGTAAGTCAATTATTTCCAAACAATGAATTAAGAAGAAATAGCTCGAAAAAAAGAGAATGATTTCTCTACTTTATCAGGTAATAAAATCTATTACCCCTGAAATCATTTCACTTAATTCTCACTTGCTCTCATATCCCATACTCCATTTTGCTGAGTGAAATTTAATAAATCTCTCAGTCCAGGATTAAATTTTACTGTTTTATGAACTGTTAAATTGCATTGTATGCTTATTAAAGCTGGTGTTCTCTCACTTCTAGACACATTCCCATCTCTACCCTGGGGCACAATTAAACAAAGAGCAGAGATTTTGTTTTCACCATTGGAGTGTCTTCCAACCGGGAGCAATACACGAACAACAGCAAGTCATTTAACTATAAACAATGTGCACCTAATAATTTGCGTATGTCTTGAACTACATAAACCATACTTTAAAGAGGATAGTACATCAAATGAATAATAATACCCGCATCACAGGCTCTGACTTAGCTAAGACACAATAGTTACTGAAATGCTTTGTAATATATTAAAATACTTTACATCACTTATACATATTTTCATGCAACCTACTGTGATTTAATTACTTTTTCAAACTCATACAATGTGCTTGGCTTTTAATGTCAGGAATGAAGCTAACATTTATAATTCAGATGCCAATTATAAATTGGAAATTCTATGAAAGATACAGAATTGAGTGAGTAAAAGACAAAACTTTTAAAGGAAAAGCATTTGAAAAAGAAAATGCATGAAAATATTATTTTCCCTCTGTAGACTGTTTGAGTAGACTTTCCAAGGAGAATTACAATTCTATTATGGCAAGGTCTCCACAACTGATGTCTGGACTTAGAAGAAAGGGTCCTTAGAAAGTCAGATTGTGAGATAGGAGGGAAGACAGGCTTCATTGTTTAAATCTCAGGCTATGTGTCTTAGGCACGTTGCTCATGCCTTCTGAACCTCAGGTGTGCTGACCCATGAAATAAAAATAACGACTGTGTTTTCCTCTACTGGGTGAGGAGAAACAAGTGAAATTTAGTCCCCATTTGAAAATTTAAATGAAATAATGCACGTAGTATGCTTCATTGGACCATCCACTCAAGAAAAGTTAGCTATAATTATTGTCATTACATGTAATAGAAGAATTGTCTGATTTTTATTTAATGTTTACATTTTAATAATTCTACATCTTCATGACTGTATATACTTACTATATTGTATGTTCAAGGAAGAACTTTATTTCTCCCATAACACATTAAATGCTATATATTTATTGATTTAACCAGAAAACAGTGGCCTAAGCCTCAGTTCCCCTGCTTAAAAATATATTTCTTTTGACAGATAATGTAACATACTCAATGTCCACAAAATCATGAAAATCATGAAAAGCCAACATGATATCAATAACTGAACAACTGTTCTCTATTTTCCTTCCCTGACAACCCTCTGTCTCACCAGCCATTTAAGACAATTTTTTTTAAGATTTTATTTATTTATTTGACAGAGAGAGATTACAAGTAGGCAGAGAGAGGAGGAAGCAGGCTCCCCACTGAGCAGGGAGCCTGATGTAGGCCTTAATCCCAGGACCCTGAGGTCATGACCTGAGCTGAAGGCAGAGGCTTTAACCCACTGAGCCACCGAGGCACCCTATTTAAGGCAATTTTTTTTTGAAACTTGAACCTCAGCCACTGAAGTTCTTACCAAGTAATTATTCACAACATTTTGGAAGATCAAAATTCAATGTGCATATGTACATTAAGTTACATTATGTTATATGTAAATATATATTATATATTAATGTTATACATTATATATTAATACTATATATCAAAGATATCGTTGCCTTTAAAAACTTCCATTTTGTTTAAGAATTATAAGAATTAATTATTAGTAATTGTAATAGCAAAAAGTTAATGTCAATTGGTTGACTAAGCTTGATGAAAATCAGATAAACTCATGAAGAATGACTGTCGGATAAGACAACTCTGTATTTTAAATTAATACTGTGACTAAGCCTACTTGCCTAACAAACTCTAGTACTCTGATATTTTCAATTAACTCAGAATTGAAAAGAAAGACAACTCTTAGAATTCAAACATTGGCCAACTAAGGAAATTGTTTTCTTTTCTTTTTTTTTTTTTTTAAGATTTTATTTATTTATTTCACAGAGGGAGAGAGATCACAAGTAGGCAGAGAGGCAGGCAGAGAGACAGGGAGAGGAGGAAGCAGGCTCCCTGCTGAGCAGAGAGCCCGATGTGGGCCTCGATCCCAGGACCCTGAGATCATGACCTGAGCCGAAAGCAGAGGCCTTAACCCACTGAGCCACCCAGGCGCCCGGAAATTGTTTTCAAAGAGGGCTGAGTATTTATTTTCATACCAAGCCCTCCTAAACCTGTCCTTTGTTAAGAGTCTGTAACAACCTTCCAAATGAGGATTAGAGCAGCCTCTGAGATTCATGATTGGCATGAAGCCTTTGCCTAGGCGAGAACATATCTTTTAAGCAGTACTGAATAAAATGTTTAAATTTTATAAATGTGGCCATTTATAAATGTACATTACTGTGGGAAGAGGAAATTTATTTTCCTAAGAAAAATTATCACCCATGTTTCTTTTAGAACAGTGGTGGGAAGGCCACACAGCAATCTTGGTTCTCCCATGATTCTTATTGTTCTTTTTTGTTCCTGCATGTGTTTGGTCTTGACTCTAATTTGTTTTCTAAATATCCCAGTGCCTCCCTCCATTTAATTAATTTCCTAACGACTCCCTTAGGGAAACTTACCTCTTCTGCTAGTCTTGTCTAAACAGTGCAGCAGTGGTACTAACAAGGAATGGCATCACGGTGGCCTCAGATGTTATTAAGGAACACAAAACCTGGAGGGAGGGAGCTTTACATCTCCTATAAAAGTCTTCTAGTATAAAACCTTTCAAACAAAGTGCCTACAGGTCCTCTCTTAACAGAAAGTATTCCATATAAACATCTTCCCCTAAGTGTTAAAATCTTCATGTTCAACAACTAATTGAAAAAACACCATTTCCATTATAATAATGTTTCATAAATTGCTTTCCCAGGGTGAAATGCACTATATAAATCAGTTTTGCCAATAAGCTGGATATACTTATAGGTTGTAAGAAAATATTTCACAATACTTAGCTATTATTTTGTCATATTTTATTAATGTTATTCTAGTGTTACATCTGCTACTACTCTGCTCCAAATGACTGAAAACCTACCATACTCACTTGGTAGATATCATTTTCAAATTAGGCTTTTATTGGTGTGCAGTATGATTTCTGATATATCTGTTAAGCGAGGGCAGATAACACACTAGTTTATCTGGAAGATAGAATTAATTTCTTCTTATCATGTCTCTATGGAGAAAACCTTTCTGAACACTCTCTAGCATCTACACTAGTTAGAAGAGATTTTGGATTCATATAGTGTTAGGAGCAATTTCGGACATGATTTATGCCAACCCTGTTGTGAGGCACTGCGAGTTTAAATGACGGGTTGTCCCTTGCTTCTGGTATCAATTTGCTAGAATCCATTCTCCACATGTTTAAGCCTGAGTGAATCTTAAAACTCTTCAGAAGTGCCTCATTTCTGACAGGCTCAAGTCCATATTCTTCCATGTGGCTTAGGAGGCACTTCACAGTCTCACCTCTCCTCACCTGGCCCTTTCCATGTTGTACTGCCCCATCCCCTTGATTTCTATGATCCAGCCATACTGAATAATGTTTCACTTCCTCACAGGACCCACATTTTCTGACCTCTGAGCCTCTGCATATGCTATTTCTGCTACATGGATCACTCATCCTTTCTCCCTACAGCCTGATTCCTAGGTAGCAAGGCCTTACCTCCCTGATCACTCAGGATGTGGAGTAGGAGCCTCTGCTATGTGTTCACCTGGCACCCTGTCCTTCCTTTTCACAGCATTCATCACATTATATAGAGATTAATCGGATATTTGTCTGTTTCCTTCATGAGACCTTAAGTGCTATATAGAGAAGGGCTATGGCTCCTTTGGTTACTGTTATATCACGGCCGGGTATCACAGGTCTGGTGTATGTAAGTGCTCACTAAATGTTCCAACAGCAAGTTGGAAGATCCTAGGTGAGAGAGCTAAGTGGGCCAGAGAATCTGAAGTAGAATCCAGCCCCTGTAACATAATGCATTGCACTACCTTCTATACCACAGTATCTTCGTTATCTTAAGCAAATTTGAGGTGGGATAACCAATGGTATACAAAACATAACTTGGGCAGCTATTCACTTTTCAACAAAAATTTACTTTGATACAAATTAAGGTACATTTTTGAAGTGAGATTATCATTAAACATTTGTATAGGCTAATTAGAGTACAGAGTACTTTTACCTAAATCCTAAATTCCAAAAATAATCCTAAAAATATACAATGGATCATTTTACCAACATAAATTTGGTATCATGAAGATCATATGCTTATAAAAGGAGTATTCTGTATTTAACTGTTCATTAGGTATTTTCTTCTATTATTACTCCTCATTCCATAACTCAGCTATAATATTTGATAGCCTCAATTTATGAAAGCAAACAAATTAAATGAAAGTTTAAAAGGTACCATGCAGAACATTCTTAAAAATTAATAAAATATTAACAAAATTACCGTATCCAATAACATAGGGCTGTTTTTCAATTGATTTACTTGTGCTAATATTTTAATGTATTCTATATTATCAATATTCTATATCACTTCACACTGCAGAAACTCCCAGTAAAACTCAATATTTAAGGAAACTATCAACTATCATGCAGTAGAAATACAAGCAATACAAGAAATAGAAAAAATAGAATAATTTTCAATAGAGTTCTGGTCCATCTCTTTCTTCTTTTTGTCATATAAATACAAAACTAAATGATTAGTAATTATTAATGGTCAGAGTCTCCTAAAAGTGAATACATACAAAGAAAATAAGTATTATAAAGTATTATATCTGAAAACAATTATTTATCTTTTATGGGTAGATTCATAAGTATATACCAAGTTCAGTTTCCCTATAGACTTTGGGCCATCAGTAATATCATGTTAGGAACATATCAGATTGTATTGTGAATTTAAGTTCTTGATCTTATAAAAGAAGAACAAAATGGCTTCTCCCCTTAAAATAGAATGTCTTCTTTCTTTGGAAATCTTATAATACTTATAGAAATATCCCAACAAAGGGTTTTGGAAGTGGGATGATGATGATTGTCTTACATTTTTTCTTTTTTTTTTTAAAGATTTTATTTATTTATTTGACAGAAAGAGAGAATGAGAGCATGAGAGGGGAGAAGGTCAGAGGGAGAAGCAGACTCCCCATACAGCTGGGAGCCTGATGTGGGACTCAGTCCCAGGACTCCGGGATCATGACCTGAGCCAAAGGCAGTTGCTTAAATGATTGAACCACCTAGGCACCCAATTGTCTTATATTTTCTATATTGACTTAAAATGTTCCATTTTACAATGTTGCAGATTTACAATGAAAAGTTCACCTGCTAATATAAGTTCCGTATCAATATATGTCATATATTTAATGATTTTTTCCCTTTGGAGACTTTGGGAAATACTTCCCAAGTATGTTCATGATTCTATTTAAAAACAACTTATCTTTGTACAGAACTTTGGATTTACAGAGTACTTTTACACATAGAATATCATTCCTCGGGGCGCCTGGGTGGCTCAGTGGGTTAAAGCCTCTGCCTTCAGCTCAGGTCATGATCTCAGGGTCCTGGGATCGAGCCCCACATCTGCCTCTTTGCTCAGCAGGGAGCCTGCTTCCTCCTCTCTCTCTGCCTGCCTCTGCCTACTTGTGATCTCTCACTCTCTCTCTCTCTCTCTCTCTCTGTCAAATAAATAAAAATAAAATATTTAAAAAAGAATATCATTCCTCATATTTATTACCATTTCATGTGTAGTGTTAGTATTGGTAATTCCAAAGTTAGTATGTATGTATGTAGGATAAAACAAATGACTTGCTAGATAATATTCTAATTGTATCATTTCTGGTATCATTGAAAAACTGATTCTCTCTGTTGAGAAAAGGAGATATAGATGTAAAACTGAAGAGAATAAATAAAATTCCTGTAGCTCTAAATCTGAATCATCAAAATAAACTCATGATGTGTTTTATTATAATTAAGAAGAAAATAAATATTTCCCACCTCTACTGAAAAGGCCTAAAAATAAGCCCAACTCAAGAGCAATGAGTGCCCCTAGTATTCATATTATAATCTTGATATACCACTTCCCAATAAAAGAAAATAGGCTCCTTGGCTATATTGTTGATTCTAGGGCTGATGCAAAATAAGATACAAGATAAACCTGGAAAAGTTTGTCAGTGCTTAATAAAGGATTCTACTGATGAGAAGTAGGTCTGAGTCAAAACTGTTTAGAGGTTGTGTCAAAGAGATTCAGAATGGACATAATAAAATAACTTTCAAATCAAGAAGAAGAAGAACTAAAATGGATTTAAACATAATAAATACATTTCATTATAGTTTGTAAAAATACAAAAAATAAACTAATTGACCAGAGTTGATAGAAGATAATGAGTCAATTTCTTATTTTGGAAACTGGTATATAAAGGGAAATAAGCACGTATCTTTCCTTTCCTACATGAAATTGTATAACTGGGAAACAAGAGAGTAAATAAGGAAGATTTTTCTTTCATAAGTATCCCAGCTAACACATGAGAAAAAAATGAGAAAAAAAGAATCTCTCCATTTGGCCCCTTTGAATGAATGGATCTGAGCATTGATCATCACTGGTTCTTAATATCATTAGAAGCAACCAAACAGTAAATGCCTTCTGATAGGAGAACACAGTACCATCTAAAAAGCAGTTTTCCCCAAAAAACAAACATGCAAAACCTATACGTGATTAAGATGAACCACAAATTTACAGAAAATACAGAGGTTAGAGGAACATATTGAAGAGTACCATGGGGATAATTTAGCAAAATCCAGACAGTGGAATAATGTTAGCCTATTATAATGAGCAGATTTTATTTGGATCCCAATTCTAAAAACCCAACTATAAAGAAAAAAAAAAAGAAATCTATGAGATGATTGAAAATTAAAACACTGTATATATGATGATAAAGAATTATTAGTTAACGTTAGGTACTGTAGAGTTACTTCAGTTATATGTGTTATTTTAAAAAAGTCACTTTTCAGTGATACATAATGTAATATTTAGGAATAAAATGATATAATATCTTGGATTTACTATGATATAACATGGGAGAGGAAAACAGAAGCAATACAAATAAAATGAAATGGCATGATGAGCTGATAATTTCTGAAGCTATACAGAGTACATAAGGGTTTGTTATGAATATTTTGTCTGCTTTTACACCTATTTAAAATTTATCATAATAAAAAATTTAAAATGAAAAATAAAAGAACAAAAGAAATTTATGACTTTAGAGATTTACAGTTAGTAATGGTAGAAGAGAGTCTCACAGTTTCACTTCCAAACCCAATACCTTTTTCCCTTTACCACAGTAGTCCATCATGTTCAGAGAACATGACATTAAATGACAGTATCCTTTCAGAAGAAAAGCCTTGAATCAGTTGCCCTGTTTAGTTTAGAAAAGACAAGAAAAGTAAGTGAAAAAGCAGTGAAGAAATAGCCAGCCCGCCTGTGTGAAAGAAAACATGAGGAGTCTACCATTCTTCTACCTATCCTATGCCCAACAGCAGCTAATCTACAAGCCTTGACCCAATTATATGCAGTTGCAATACTTCTCTCCCTCTGACCATTTGGCTGCTAAGCGTCCAAAAACACGATGCTTGGAACTACAGGAAAATAATTGCATCATTCTTCGTGAATGCTTTTTCTTGCCATAGCATCAAGACATTGATGAATCTTGTAACTATAGCTGGTGCTATAGATACGTGCAATAGCCCTGTGGCTTTGGGTGCCATTAATCAGCCCCCATGGAAGAAATACTGGTCATGCCATCGAGAGCAGAGAGGATTCTGATACAGGGTTTGATATTTTTATTTCCATCCAATTTCCAATGGATATGATTGAGCAGTTTTCAAACACATTTATCTGAGCTTCTGTGAGGAGGGTAAAAAAAGAAAGCATCATGTCCACATCACAAAATCTGGTTCTTAGGAGAAGGAAAGTAGTATTTATTGTGATTACTGAAAAATGGGTTTTGGATTTCAGGAAACTTATGTTCAAATCCCAGCCCTGCCTCTTACCTACTGTATGGAACTAGCCAACTTAGTCTCTCCAAGCCTAAGTACATACAATTGCAAAATGACAAAAATCATATCTCGACCAGGAAATTATGAGCTTTATGAGGCCATTTTTGATAAAATATTTATCATAAAAGCTGGCATACATAAGTATCCAATAAATAATTGTTGTCTTGTCTTGCTGTTGCTCTTGAAAGAAACCCAGAAGTAAATACACATTGAATAGTTGCTTTTATAAGTCTTATTTTTTCACCATGAGAGGAAAACCATTTTTCTTTACATAGATCATACAGATATAAGATGCCTAAATATATGAAACAAGTCCAATTTTTAATCCTCACTGATAGACAACTGTGAACAAATATTACCATCATTCTCAGTTGAAGGGAAGCCACACGTTAGGGGCTTCATTATCAGGCAGGTTTTAGGTCAGGCTCTGGAGCTAACTTCTCAGAGACTCTGCTTTGAAATCTGTTTAGCAGAAATAATACTTCTTTTGTGATGTGTAAATTTATAAACTTAGCCTTTCTTATCCAACCACTTGATAAACATTGGTCCTTTTCCTTTGCCCTCATTCAGCTTCTTCAAAATAAAGTACGAAAAGCGAAATGGCCAGATTTAAATTAGGTCAATGGTTCTTTTTAAGCACTTGTTGCAAATGCAACAATTACTTTTAGACCAAATTTGGGAGTTTTTCTAAGCCATTCTCCTCTTCTTAGATCAAAAATTTTCAATACTTGCATAAATATTTTATCATATATATAACATTCTAATGAATTAGAACATAATTTGTAACTAAATATACATACATTTAAGGCATAGTCTATCAAAATGCAAGAGATGATTATCCTGGAAATCAGGTACTGTGATATATCCTGGGGGCACATACCTCAATAGTCCTGCCCTAGCTGAACTCACAGTCTGGTGAAATGGAAGAAATTTATATAAATATTTATAATGTAAATAATGTATTAAAACTATTTAGATTAAAGCATTTGAAATTATAGAAACCAACCATTTTTGGCTTATAAAAATGGCGATTTCATGTGGCTTAATGAATATATTTAATGTCCTTCTTAAAGTCTTCAGTTGTACCAGAGTTCCCTAACATTAATTTGTCATTTAATTGAACAAAGATGATTAGCTACCAGAATACAAATTTTATCAACACTAAATAATTTTTATTCAATTATCTGCTTTGTGCTAAAATGATCAAAGAAATGGTGGAACAAAATTATGACTGTATTCTATAACATTCAGTAGTAAATAATACATTTTGGTCTATTTTATTTCTAACAACTCAGAATAAGAAATTGCTAACTCTGAAGTATTCATTTATTTTGCCTGTATGAATATTTCTCATTTATATGCTTTCCTTTTCTACATCATGCTATAACTTACATTAATTCAAGCAGAATTTGTCCCTAGTTTTATATGGTAGGTACTATGGTAACATCATTTTGTTTATTTTTGCCTAAAATATGAACATTTTTAGGAGAGATTCTAGCAATTACAATGCCAGATCCTGTTGGCTGGTGTCTCCTTCTGACTTGGCAGTATCTGAAATCCTCCTGCAGAGACCCTGGCTGTGGTCTCTATAGCACATGGCCTGCCAGCCATAGAACAAAGTAAGATATAATTGTTGTTTAATAATATCCAAAGATAAATTCTGTATTGCAGTTTTCTCTCTTAAATGCACTAGAGATGGTCTTTCTCTCTTTCAACTGAATTTAATTAGTATTCAGATATAATTTAAACAACCCAAATAATAGTGAATGATAGGTCTACCAATATTAATGTCTATATTATTATTAAAAATAGTATTACTAATCTTTGAATTATTTTTTGAAATATATTATTATTGGCTCAATAAATTAAGATGTCCATGTGTATATGAACTCACAGAAGCACAGACATTCCAAAAGATCTAAGGAACCAAAAATTAATGACTTAGAAGGAAGTAACTATTTTTCAAGAAAGAATGAAAGCCATTTAATTGGATAAAGCCTATCATTCACCAAGAAGGAAGAGTGAATTTTATGCAGACTTGATATGGCTAAATACAGAGTGCAATGTCTTTCTGGAATATACACCAAGGACATAATGGGGAAAAAATGCAAAGATTATCTATCACACCTGCTGACAACTACTCATGCCTGCTGGTTCATGCAGATTTGAATGATGCCATCATGATAAACATACAAACAGTTTCTAGAAGCTATAATGTCCTAGGCAGGAAACTAAAGGGCTCCCAGGACTCAGGTGCTCTTTTAAACTCTTTCTCTGATATAACATGTAATTTTAGAAAGGAACAAATGCTGAGATGCTAGTTAAATAAGTGGCAGCAAATCCATGATTTAAGATACCAAAATAGGTGGGCATTGGTTACGTATGCAATACATTTCCATATGGAAGAATATTAATTCTCTGATCTGCTGATCTAATTCAGAGTATTTTAAAATAAAATTTATGGAGAAAAAATACATTAAAATACTAACACAGCTTATAAAAATTATATTAGCTATGACAGAAAGAAAAACATTAGGAAATTGCCCAAGGTGTTCATAGGAGAACATCACTGGATATAAAAAATACCTGTGTCCTCGGGCACCTTGGTGGTTTAGGTGGTTAAGCGTCTGTCTTCAGCTCAGCTCATGATCTCCAGGTCCTGGGATTGAGCCCCATGTAGGGTTCCCTGCTCAGTGGGGGTCTGCTTCTCCCTCGCCCTCTGCCTCTCCCCCTACTTGTACATTCTTTCTCTCTCTCTCTGTCTCTCAAATGAATAAAATCTTTAAAAAGAAATACCCATGTCCTCAGATGTCAGATGACTATATACGAATGGCCAGAGGATTACAATAAAAAGATATGTGTGTGCATGTCCATTCACTTGAGTGCATGTGTATTTGCCAAGGGAAATTGAGAGATTCAATATTAGAATGCAGCAGTGCAAGGGCATAGTTTGACTGAAGAAACAAGTCTGTTAGAAGGAAGGTTAGCACAATGAAATCTATCTTACCTGCTGAGATAGAAATTTAAAGGTAGCAGGATGGTGACAATAAAAGTAGACAGGATTGTAAGTGGAGCCATTTGTGAGGATAATATAGACTATGCAGGTACATGATTGAAATGGATGATTATTCCATGTTCACATACAAAAACGCTAGAATGATGAGTTATACAAATGATAGGAAGGAGGGAGGAAAAAGAGTACTCAACTCTCCTTGGAGTGTTATTCAACTCAAGAAGTTATTTCTTTGCTTGCCTGGCTGGCTGGTAATTTAATGTCTCAGATGCTAGAGGAAGCAGTACAATGACTGAATCAATAAGAAGAAACTGGTGGCCAAGTTGGAACAATGGGACTCCATATGACTTGGCACCCAAATATTCAGGATAATCTTGAAGAAAGGCAGTTAAGAGATGAGAATTATGGGATTAAATTATAATTTAGTCCATCTTTTAAGAAATCAGATTTCAAAACTTTCAGAAAACAGAAAGATCGGGCGCCTGGGTGGCTCAGTGGGTTAAAGCCTCTGCTTTCGGCTCAGGTCATGATCTCAGGGTCCTGGGATCGAGGCCCACATCGGGCTCCCTGCTCAGCGGGGAGCCTGCTTCCCCCCCCCTCTGCCTGCCTCTCTGCCTCCTTGTGATCTCTCTCCCTCTGTGAAATAAATAAATAAAATCTTAAAAAAAAAAAAAGAAAACAGAAAGATCTAAGATTCTGATAACTCAATCAGAAAGAAATAAAAAGAAGTCCTCTGAAAATCTAAATTAAAATGTTACAATGGTAAGTGATCCTGATGAGGAGGGATACTGGGAAACATCTAAAAATGTAGCTGCATGAGAAACACCCTGAATAGCTGAAATTTTTTGTTTGTTTTTTCCTAGATTATTTATTTATTTGAGAGAGAGAGTGAGAGCACAAGCAGGGAGCAGGGGCAGAGGGAGTAGCAGACTCCCCACTGAGCAGGGAGCCAGATGAGGTCCTTGATCCCAGGACCCCAAGATCATGACCAGAGCTGAAGGCAGATGCCCAACCAACTGAGCCACTCAGGCACCCAACAGCTAAGTTTTTAAAAAGAAATTTGCAAGAGGCAGAAAAGAGAGGATAGGACTAAGAAATTTTTCTTTCCTTATTTTTAGTTTTGTAAGTAGCATCAAAATTTGAGACTCATTAAAAAAAACACACACCAAATTTCACAATATAATCTCATATTTCTATTCATAAGTAAAATGTTCCTCTGTCCACTTGGGTAAGAATACTAATCAGCCTTTATAAGTGCATAACTTTGCCTAAGCACTGACTCTTCTGGTAATCAACACTTGAATAGCAGACCCACCATGTTCAGTTGTTTGTTATGCTGGTGCTCTGAAATGGAGAGGACATAGGGATATGGGATCTACTCACTGTGATGTACCCCCTAGGTTGTAGATATCTAAAATTTAGATTTCCAAAATCTAGTCTTGTTTATAATACTCTTTGTTACCAGAAGATATTCGTTCATCGAATAATATGTTGATATTATACCTGCAGCTTTTATCAAAAGCTGAAAAAAATGAAATAACTCTGAAGAATGTTACATGCAGTCTTTTAAGATCATGTTGTTTAATGTTCCTTATATAAGAATTAACTTAATAAATTTCTCTTAAAATGTGAAAAAAAATCTTTGCAAGTGAACTCATAAAATATTTTTTCCTTTAGCTATGGGAATTGCATAAATCATTTTGCTTGCTTTTTCACCTTTCCTACAAGGAGACTCAAAATTAACTTAGTTCCAGATAAAGCAACTATAATGTCTACTCTAATATTTCCTTAAGTAGCTCTTCCTTTTTAATTATTTTTTGAGTAAGGACAAAAAAATAGAAATAATGGAACCTACCATATATGGTACTTGGTATCCTATGTTGAAGGTTCATGTTGATGAAGTTGAGGTCATACCACCCTAAAATATGGCACCTTGTCATACTGCACAGTTTAAGCTAAAGGAGTTTGGAAAAAATGGCAGAAGCAAGAAGGTCACTTTGACTTCCTCCCCTTAACTCCCCATCTTTCTTCTTTGAAACACCTCATAAAACCCTCATATGAGAAGAGCCCTCCCTACACCTGAAGGAAAGGAGCACCCTTATCTCAGAAGCCAAAGGGATGTCAAGAAAACCCTAACAAACAGGCCTTGCTAAATTTCTCCCACATTATTACAATTACCTCATACTTCTTAACCTATCATATTCCTCCACAATTGTCCACACTTCATCAAACCTAGCATAAATATACTCAGGTCTGCTTCTTCTGGTCTTTATGTCTTTACGAAGACTGCTGTACCACATAAAATTTATATTAAATATATTTGTATGCTTTTCTTAATCTGTCTTTATCAGTTTAATTTTCAGACCCAACCAAGTACCCTAAGACAGTTGAATAAAACTTTTTCCTCCCCCACAGAGCGTGCGTTAGGGACCAGAAGGAAAATAAGAAACCACAGAACTCCAATTTTAATTCCCTTTTCTGTGACAAAGAGAACACAATTTAGATGGGAAAGGAGGAAAAGATATGGAAAGAGGCCTCTGAAGGCCAAAATAGCATTAGAAAGACAGCTTTTAAATTTCTATACTCAAGTGAATTGCATTCTGGTGTGCTGAGAAAATTTTCAAATAAAATGATCAGGCCCCTCTAAGATGCTAAAAACTGTAAAAAGACCTAAATTTTCTATTTCCAGATATTGGAGAAGGTATTTTCTGATAATCATTCCTAGTAAAATTTTATGACAGCTTATTAGACTGATTAGACTTATTAGACTGATTAGAACTCTAAGGAGATCAGTGATTACTAGGGAATATTAAGAATGGCAGGGTATAATGAAACGTTCACCTTGGAGTTAGGCGAACCTGTTTTTTTAATCCTGGCTCTGCTGTTTATCAGCTATTGACCATGGGCAAATTATTTGGTCTAGCTGAGTAAAATTAGGACACAGTGAGCACTCAGTTCTGCCATACAAATGTAATTTGTTTTTTGGATGCAGTTATGGGTCATTCCATACTTGCTGGTTTTAAGTTTTCAGGTGAAGGGATCACAGCTTTGGTGTACAAATTATTTTAAAATGAAACATCTGAACTACAGAAGATACAGAAAGAAATCTAAATCTGCCTCATCTGACTCAAGCAGAGCCCACTGAAAACCCAGCTGCCATTAATTCCCCTCCAAGGAAGTTTCTTAGGAATTTAGCTGCTGTGGAGAAAGCCTGCCCATTCCATTAGCTTCATAAAGTCCACTGGAGTCTTTGATAGTTTCCCACTAAAGCCTGAAACCTCTCCTCCCTTCTTTGTAAGGATGTTATATAACCTTTACTTCTGGCTATTCATTGAGTTAGTCATCACTGAGTACAAGGACACATGTCGGAGTCCTATCTCCTGTTAAGGTTTGTATTGTCAGTTATTTGCAGGGCCCAACCACTTGAACCTAACAAGGCAGAGGAAAAGTTTCCCTTCCAATAGACGAATTCTGTGGACAAGGTATGTCTGGATTTCAGAAGGGTGCTATTTGGAAAGCCTAGTAATATCCTTGTAAAGAGAAAGATATCTGGGAAAGATGGTCTATTTTAATAGATTCTTTACTATTTGAATATACAGTAGCTGTTGACAGCTTCACATTATAATCATCTGGTGAATTTTTAAAAATGCCAACACCTAGTTCATTCCCCAGTCCAATTTATACAAAGGTTGAGAACCACTGCTCTAAGGGGAAATCACCAGTTGGATACTTGTGGCTCTCCCTGACTTTGTCCTCCCCAGTGTAGTAGTTGGTTTTTTTTTTTTTTCTTTTTTTCATCTAGGATGAGAACCCTTAAAGCCAATTAAATTTGCAGATGACAGGCTGAAACATGGAGTCAACTCTAACATTGTAAAAGGGAAACAGAAGCAATGGTCAAGCTCTGAATATAGCTAAAAAAATAAAAGGAAAATAACCATTCCACAAGAATAAAGCACAGTGGTGTGACTTAAGAACAGTAGTCCTCCCACCCTTCTTTTCCTTTTCTATTTTTGCCTGTTGTTATTAGGGATAAGTGATAAAGAACACGCATGTTAATCATTTACCATGAATGGCGCTAAGTGATTTCTAATTTTTTTTTAATTTTCTTTTTTAAAGATTCCATTTATTTATTTGACAGAGAGAGAGAGAGATCACAGGTAGGCAGAGAGGCAGGCAGAGAGAGAGGGGGAAGCAGGCTCCCCGCCGAGCAGAGAGCCCGATGTGGGACTCGATCCCAGGACCCTGAGATCACGACCTGAGCCGAAGGCAGAGGCTTTAACCCACTGAGCCACCCAGGCGCCCCGCTTGCTAAATCTCCTCGCTTACTCCTCACAATATTAAGAGCAGCCAATATAATGTGATTTTATAGCCAAAGAACTGTTCAGACATCAGGTGACTTCAGAAGAATACACCAGTCTGGAGAGCAGGGGCTTACCATGAGATCCTGCTAGCTGAGTCACAGTCTCCCCCACGTAGCCAGGGTAGATCTGGACTGGAGGAATCTGCTAAAAAACTGCTGGGAATGTAGACTCCAACTTAAGAGTCTAGAGACACTAAAGCCTGCATTCTCAATGACGGTGGGGGTGGGGGTGTGGGGGGAGGCGGGCTTTGCCACATCACTCCCAGAGGGCAAAATTGGTTCTTGAGCAGGAACAAATGTATGCCATTAACGTTTCCTGGGGTGAGCAATTAGGAAAACAATGTCTCAACAGGCTCCTTGGGGGTTGGCAAGTAATAATGAAAAAGAGAATCGCTGCTCTAGAACAAAAGCTTTAAGGGCGCCTGGGTGGCTCAGTGGGTTAAAGCCTCTGCTTTCAGCTCAGGTCATGATCTCAGGGTCCTGGGATCGAGGCCCGCATCGGGCTGTCTGCTCAGCAGGGAGCCTGCTTCCCCCTCTCTCTCTCTGCCTGCCTCTCTGCCTCCTTGTGATCTCTCTCCCTCTGTGAAATAAATAAATAAAATCTAAAAAAAAAAAAAGGCTTTAAGAGTTTCCCCAGTTTGCTGGGTAAGCTACACCTACAGAAAATTATGTTAAGCTTTCAATAGAACATGCTAAATACGTTAAACTGGAGAGAAATTCACCAGAGTAGTACAAAAATTTATTTATTTTTTTAAAGATTTTTTTTTTTATTTGACAGAGATAGATCACAAGTAGGCAGAGAGGCAGGCAGAGAGAGAGGGGGAAGCAGGATCTCTGCTGAGCAGGGAGCCCAATGCGGGACTCGATCCTAGGACTCTGAGATCATGACCTGAGCCGAAGGCAGAAGCTGAACCCACTGAGCCACTCAGGCACCCAGAGTAGTACAAAAATTTAAAAGGCTAAGCAGTTTAGATGAGAAAAAACACGGAGCAATGGGAACAGTGACAATTGCTCTCCCTCAGTTTCAAGAGTATCTGAGAAATACAAAATTGTCCTTAATAAGTTTACCTACTTACAAAATACATATATACACATAAATTATTTATTCATAATATTTTTACAAATGCTTTTACATTTACTACATCATTTCTTCATAGAAAGCCATGAAGTAATAAAGTGTAATCGTCCCCTTTTAAGAGAAGATGCCCAAGGGTAAAATGATTTGTCCCCTTCCCCTTCACTAGTCAATAACAGAGCCTGAATTAGAGTCCACATTCACTGATCTTTGATTTATTGAGCTATTACAGCCTCTCCCACTCAGACTTCTGACAATTCTGAAATCAAAAACTGCCAGACCTGCTTTCAGATAGATGAAATAATGTAATAAACAAAAATTAACGAAGTGGTTTTAAATAACTATACCTTCCAACCACCCACTGAGGGCCTATGTGACTTATTGATCCTCATGTTTCCCAGTGGCAGAAACAGGACAGCAAAATCAATAGCAGGCGATAATCCATTTGAAGTTATAAGTGCTCTACACAGTTGAGGTACTTACTTGACATATTCAAAAAAAATCTTACTGTGACTATGGCATTTTGTAAATAATCAAGAACCAGAAATAATTTAATCGTATAAATAATATAGCAGGCTCTTGCCTTAATTGACAATTTCTTAGGCAGACTCTCAGTGAATGATAAGCATCTATGAAGAGAGATACAGGGCTTCCTGTGTCTGTGTACCCTGTGGACTGCTTGATGAGAAACCTTTAGAGCTCTTGCCCCTGCTACCTCTCTTACCACAGTCCTGGTTTCTGTGATATTTCAACGGCACTTATCACCACTGATAGGATGTTTGTTTATTGTCTATTGTATTGTTTATTGTTTAGAGAACAGTGGTTCTCTAAAGGGGTGCTTTTGTCAAGTAGAGGGCATTTGGCACTGGTCTGAAGACATTTGAGGGGGTGCTAGAAGCATCTATTGGGTAGAGGCCAAGGATGCTACCACACATCTGATATTTCACAGGATATCCCCCAACAATAAAGAATTATCTAGCCCAACTGTCAAGAGTTTGGGAAACCCTGCTCTAGAATGCAAGCTCTGTGAGAGTGGAGACTTCTCCTTTTGCTTAATAAATATTTACCACATGAATGAATGTATAGGTGAATGAGTGAATGGTGCCAGTATCTCAGAGGATAAAGAAGGTAGGAGGTCACAGAGTTGTGAAGATAGAGCAGGTGGAAACACCAGAACAATTCTCAGGGAAAAAATACAAAACTAAAATCTGCACTACATCATCAAAGTACAAATTCTAAAGCGAAAAAAAAAATGTGTTATCAATCTCTTAAAAATTTACCTCCCATAATTTTAAACTAATTCTGAAATTAAAAAGGGGTATGATTTTTTGACTATATATATGTGTGTATATATATATATAGATATATATATTCAAAGTACTAATCGTATTGTATTTTGCCTATAATGTTATGATTTTCCAATTATTCCACCCAGTTTATTTCTAATAAACCAGTTTATTTCTAGGTTTCAAATGAGAAGAATTTCTGTTCCTTTCTCACTGTGGGGAGGGGGAGAAGGTAGAGGAAGTCATTCATACATTTCAACCTCTATCTTCTTGGACCTGATATTTCTGAGTAATCAATAATTCATTTGCCTCTAAAGCTCATTTAATTATTCTCATCCTAAATACCCTGTTGACATTGGAAATTTTTCCTGATTTTAATCGATTCTGAGGTAGATTGATTTTTGCTCAACTTCTTCCACAGCATGTATGCCATCCACTTTCACATCTACGGCCAAAGTAGACCTTCAGCCTGTAAAACCCTTTTGCTGACAGGTGCAAAAAAATCAACATAACAGCCATAAAAGTGGAAACTCATTAAAACATGACACAAACCTAGAGATCAAAGGGAGTCGTGGTTTCTACGCACTTTTCACCATGATACCATTTTTCTTCCGGATGCTGATATTTCTGAGCTATGAATGTTGACATATTGAATAGAAGTAAAGGACAACTGAGGGTGCCTCCAGTACCCCCTGCTCTGTCCATTAAGTACAGGATACCTTTTCATTAAATATTCTTTTTCATCTCAACATCTCCTCCATAGGGACTCTGGGCCACTCACAGTGAGTAAGATCACCCCACACTACACATCTGGACCTCATACCTGCACCACTCCGATGTGATCACCCGCTCCTCAAACTTCTTCTATCTAAAACTGCCTCATTGACCTAAAACTTCCCTCAAAACTTACTCCTTCCTTCACTTTCTCTTCTTTGGTTAAATGGCACACCATAAATATATTTGCTAAAGCTGAAAACTTGGTAGCCATTGTTGACTCCCCTCTCTCTTATATTCCACATCAAGTCAGTCTTTCAAAACTTCAAAACTTTCTATTCACTTCAGAGAGACAACTTGAGATCAAACCACAATTTTGAACTATAGTATTTACTACCTTGTTCCCTGTCTTTCTTCACAACAACCCCATCCCACCTCATGATCTTTTGCTATTTTATTTTACTTTTTTATGATCTTTTGCTATTTTAATCAAATTACCTCTCTCTCCTCCTTCAAATTCTCCAGTGACAAAAATCAATTCTTTAATGTGTACTTTAAAGCCCTATAAAATCTGCTCCAACCTCTTTCTACCATTTTCCCCTCAGGATCTTTATCTCTAGTCTCCCTGTGATGGTTAATTTTATGTATCAAATTTGACTGGGCCACAGAGTGCTCAGATATTTGGTCAAACATTGCTCTTAGTGAGTCTCTGAGAGAATCTGCAGATGGGATTAACATGTAAATCATTCAGAAGACAGAGTAAAACATATTACCCTCTCTGAGGTAGGTGGCCCTCAATTCAGTCAAAAGCCTGAATAGAACAAAAAGATAGACCTTCCTTTGAATAAGTGGGAATTCCTCCTGCCTCACTGCCTTGAACTGGGACTTCAGTCTTTTCCTGCCTTTGGACTTGAACTGAAACATCTCTGGAGAACCCTGACTAATACAGATGATTTTGGTATTGAGAGTGCTACTCTAAGAAATACTTTAGCATGTAGAAGCAGCTTTGAAACTGAGTAATAGGTGGAGATTGGAAGAGTTTGAAGATTTATGCCAGAAATATGGACATTAAGGGAAATTTTCTGACTGAAAAGAGGAATACATTATTGGAAACTGTCGGAAAGGTGATCCTTGTTACAAGGTGGCAAAGAATTTGGCTAAACCGTATTCTACTGTTTTGTGGAAGGTGGAACTTGCGAGAGATAAAATTGGATATTTAGCTGAGGTGATTTTTAAGTAAAATGTTGAAGGAGTGGCTTGGTTTCTCCTGACAGCTTACAATAAAATGCAAAAGGAGATGAATTGAAGGAGGAATTGCTAACAAAAGGAACCAGACCTTTAAGATTTGAGAAATTCTCAGTCTATCCATATTGCAAAAAAGTGAGAAAGTTTGTTCTGAAGAAAACACTAAAGGTGTGCCTGAACAACCACCTGATAAAAAGTGGGACTCATGGACTTGATCAGGACTTAATCCTCAGCAGAGACCAGGAATAGAGATAAAATTATACCAGCCAAGACACTGCTAGTTTGAACTAAAAGGGAAAGAGAACATGAGACAGACTCAAGTACAGTTGTTGGACTTCTTGGTTTATATACATCTGGACCATAGAGCCATTCAGCTACTAAAGAGGGCTATTCTCCAAGAAAAGGTAAGAATGATCCCAAGGCAATACAGAGACCATCAGGGTTTCCTCCTCAGTTTCAAAGGGTGGGACCATCACGTCAAAGTCAAAGGCCAGAGGGTTTATACCTATGGCCTTGGGGACAGGGCTGCCCAGAGCCTTGGGAATAGGACACCTACCTAGAATAGCCTTGTGGGAGGGATGCCCACCTTGCAGAAACTTGGGGGAGTGACCTCTACCCAGTAGAGCTGCAGGGGCAGGACAACTGCTCCACTGGGTCTGGAAGACAAGACATTGAGCCAAAGATAATTATTCTCGAGCCTTAAGATCTAATGGAATTTGCCCCTGCTAGGTTTTAGACTTGTTTAAGACCTGTCGCTTCTTTCTTTTGTAGTTCTTCTTTTTGGAATGGGAATGCCTATCCTATGTCTGACTCATTATGGAATTTTGGAAGTATATAACTTGTCTTGTTTCACAGGTTCACAGCTAGAGAGAAATTGTTCCTCAGGATGAATCAGACTTGGTCTCACCCAAATCTGATTTAGATACTTAGATGAGACTTTGGAGTTCAGCCTTTAGAGTTGATGCTAAAATGAGTTAAGACTTTTGGGACTTTTGGGATGGAATGAATGTATTTTACATGCAAGAAGGACCAGAATTGGGGGAGGGGGACCAAAGGGGACTGCTATGGACTGGATTGTGCCCCTCCAAATTCATATATTGAAGCCCTAACCCGTAATGTGATGGCATTTGGAGGTGGGGCCTTTGGGAAGGAATTGGGTTTAGATGAGATCATGAGGGTGGGAACCTCATGATAAAATTAGTGTCCTAATAAGTGAAGACACCAGAAAACTTGTTCCCCCTTCCCCCTTCCCCACCCCATTTTCTCTCTCTCTCAACCTCTCCCCACTATGTGAGAACACAGGAAGAAGATGGCCATCTGCCAGCAAGCCAGGAAGAGGGCTTTTACTAAAATCCAACTATGTTGGCACACTGAACTTGAACTTAAAGTTGCCGCAACTTTGAGAAATAAGTATCTGCTAAGTCACCCAGTCTATGGTATTTTATTATGTCAGCTACAGGAGCCAAGTGTGGTCCTCCCCAAGATGGGCTGCTTTGGCATGAAGATTATTTCAAGTTAAAAAGCAATCAAAACCTGGCAGATTCAGAAAAAGCTGGTTACCTCCCCTGTTCAATGCCTAAAAGGAATTTAAAGGACCTGCTCCAGGAGGAGAGCTATCACCACAAATAACTACATTATGATATGAACTAGGTATAATAGACAGGGAGGAACCTAGTAAGGCCAGTTTGATTAAAGTCCTCTGTGTCCCATTGTTTCCAAGGCCCTGCAAACGCCTGTTTACCAGTCACTCCTTTGCACCGTCCTATGAACTACATCCCTATGCTTTGAAGTCCCAGACCCCAATCCCCTTTCCCTTAGTTCAAATGACAGGTATATACCTCATCTTGCCTGTCTCTGGAATTTATGTGTCTGTGTGGATTCCCTTTACATATGAAATTATATTTTATTTATTCCCGTTAACCTGTCACATGTCAATTTGGTTCTTAGTCGACTTATAAAGATCCTTGAAAGGAACAAGAAATTCTTGCTCCCTGACACAGCCCAAGCAGATTAGGACATTCTCCAATTACATTAAACCTCTATTTTCTCAAAAACCTAAATTCTTTACTACCTCAAAATATTACAAAAATCGATTTCCTCCATTTAGATTGTCAACTTCAACCCATTATTTGTGATGCAGCCTAAATATTAAATGTTAAATGTTTCTTCCCTCTTCATTTAAGTGGGATCAAATATCAATAACTCCATCCTTTTTGGGGAAAAAAAGTATACTCTAAATGGAGAAAAAGACACATGTTATTCAAATAAATTTCCAAAACACAGTGCTCATCACTTAAATAAAAGAAAGTGAACTGAATTTCATGCAAAGAAATACGAACTTAAACATGTCACAGGCAGATTACTATTTGCAGAAATTTTATGTATATCATTGCTCTTCTTATTCAAAGGTAATTAGATAATTTAAATGTAAAAAATTATAATAATACAGGAGCCATGGTGTTTCTGTATAGAATTTTCCCACACTTCATTTATTTCAATTCACTTGAGATATCTTTTTTAAAGATTTATTTATTTATTTTAGGGAGAGAGAGTACATTCATGAGCATGGGGGGGCGGGGCAAAGGGGAAGGGAGAGAGAATCTCAAGCAGGATTCCCACTGAGTAAGGACCTGGAAGTAGGGATCCAGCTCAGGACCCTGAGATCAAGACCTGAGCAGAAATCAAGAGTCATGTGCTTAACTGACTGAGCCACCCAGGCACCCCTCACTTGAGATACTTTTATTTGTTTCTAAATATTAAATTTAAAATACACCTATAACTAATCCATTATATAAAATTGATAACTTTAAAAGCTCATCTTGTTCATGTTCCAAAATCTTTAGCATCATTTTCTTCCAAATGGTCTATGTGCTACTGAATTTTTAATATAAATAAGCAAATAATTTGTAGATACAATAGGTAGAAAATAATTTGATATGAAGATATAAAGATTTCTGGTAAAAGTTCTTCAGAAATTAGTTATTCCACAGAAATACAGTTCACCTGGTGAAGTAGTTAAAACCAAATACTTATCTAAGTCAATAAAAGTTTTGAAATTAGTAATCACTAGTTATTTTAATTAATACCATGTATTCCAAAGGAGTAATGAAAACAACTCTTTCAACAATTTTCTTTTGTGGGTCAATAACAGTCACTACTTTGGACATAAAATTACTAATAGACATTTTAATTGTCATATCACGTTCAGAAAGGGAATTAATGTCAAACACTACATTCATTTATTAAACAAATATTTATCAAGCACCTACAATATGGCATACATTGTGTTAAGCACTGAAAATAGAAATGTGAGAGGAAGAGACAAAGTGTCTATTCTCTGTGTAGTTTAATAGTACAATGGAGAGAGTAAAGAATTATCAAGTAATCTAACAAGTGAATATAATTACAAGCTGCAATAAGGGCTAGGAAGGAAAGGTCAAGATGTTGTGATTGGGATGACTGATACGGAGTGAGACATCAGGGAGGTTGTGACTTTAGGAGATAACTTCTGAAAATTCAAATGTAGGATGAATAGTTGACTAAGTAAAGGGTGTGGGCCAAGATTAGGTGAGAGAAGAGCTAAAAGGCTCTAGAGCTAAAAGACACCTGGAAGACAGACAGTATTTCTGCAGGACAAAATCAAGGAAAGGATGAGCAGATAGGGAACCAGAATTTGCAGAAGCCAGAGGAAGCAGAGCCTGGTACACCTCGGTAAGGCAGGTGACTAAAGGGTTTCCAGCAGGGAAGTGAATGCTCAGATTTGTTTGACTTCTTTTAAAAAAAAAATTAAGAGATATGCTTGGATTTAGGCATGTTTCTTTCCAAAATACAAAATAAAATATTATATTCTAATCAGAATCCATTATAAAGATAATGAAAACACAGAAACCGTTAGATTATGAGTATTCATAATTCTCTGTAATATGTGATTTTGTTTGTCTTGGGAAAATTCCATAGAGGATTATCTGAATTGGAGTTAAAAGAAATTGAACCACAAAATGATATATGTGTAGTTGATGTATTGACAAAAAACTGGACACTTAATAGTATCTTTAAAATGTTAGGGAAAAACAACCAAGTATCCTCTCTGTAGAAAAGTGAAGAAATAAGATTATAAGTATTTAATGCAGTCTCAACAAATGATAGTCCCCCAAAATAGAGCCTAATTAACTAAATAATTATACCATTTCCTTTACTTCAAAACAGATCCTGTAACTCTACCATTAATCAAACCTTTACACATTTCTTTTAAAGATCCAGACAAGAGGTTAATTTGTTTTATCCAGAGAAGAAAGAAAACACATCATCCCAGAGGACTAGATCAATTGATTAGAATAAGTGAATGTTAAGTTTCCCATAAAAGCATAACCAAAATATGAAGCAATTATCACATTAGGGGAAAAAAGGGTGGGTGTGAGAAAAATGTGTTATATAAGACAATAATCTGTATAGTTAAGGTTTCTATCTTTTGTAATGTTCATGAGATGCTGTTCATATTCACTTAGAGATGATGCAATGAGTATTATTAAGGTTCTCTTGGTTCTTGATCTTACTATTTGAGAAAAAGCATTTGTAATTCAAAGGAAAATTATGTATAGCACCGTTGACATTGGCAGGCCTAGATTATGATTCTATGGAAAATAGTTTTTTTTTAATTTTTTTTTAAAGATTTTATTTATTTATTTGACACAGAGAGAGAGATTACAAGTAGGCAGAGAGGCAGGCAGAGAGACAGGGAGAGGAGGAAGCAGGCTCCCTGCTGAGCAGAGAGCCTGATGTGGGCCTCAATCCCAGGACGCTGAGATCATGACCTGAGCTGAAAGCAGAGGCTTTAACCCACTGAGCCACCCAGGCGCCCTGGAAAATAGTTTAAAAGTCAGTAAATTTTAAGAATCTGAGAGACATATAGATACTGTGTTGTCTGGTAGAGGATCCATTTGACTTTCTTTCCCCTCTTTGTGGAAAAAACAGTTTTGCCTCATTTTGTATATTCTTGAAATGGTGCCACATAGGGTTGAAACTAGTAGAAAGTTTAAACCTTGTTTTTCAGAGAGTTATTTCCCCCTAATTAGCTATTGTCTCTTTCCGGACTCCACTCACAAATCTACTAGCTCTCTCTGCAGAAGCCTGGATTCCAGATTCCAGCTGAGGAATAAATAAGCAAGGCCCTGCATTTCTTACCATAGATAACAATACAGAGACCCCATCCAGTTTGTACCGGCTCTCAGTGCATGCCCATAGCCCCTTCTCCTTGTCCTGACATAACCTCCTGACACAGGGGCCGAATTTTACACAGTTCTGAGGTTTAAGTCTCCATCCCAAAGTAAACATGGGATTTATGTTACACAGATGCTTTCTTCATGCTCATGCTCCATCTTTCCTCTTGAAGAGTCATAAATTTCCCAACCCTTTTCACCAGTATGTATGAAATCTTAATGGTTATATGATTATAAAAACCCTGTTCTCCCCCTCTTCAGAGAGACAAGGCGGTTTGGGGTGCCTCTGGAATAAACCTCTTCCTTGCTGCATACTCGATGATAAGTGATTGGCTTGGCTGCACATCGGGCAGATGGACTTGGGTTCGGTTACATTCCTAGTCTATAATTCTGTCCTTTGGCTTCTCTTTTTAACCGGTATTAACATCTACCTGGTTCTTTTGTGAGCTAAATAATATGTGGAAAATGTGTTCATTTTTATATCTGTGTGAGACTGATTTTTACCTTTTTATTTAAACACCATTATCTATTTTGCTGCTCACATAAAATATGGGTTTAGGTTCTTTTTTGCTAAACTCCCTGAAAGAACCCTAAAGTGTGAATTTTTGTCATGAGTCTCTCCAGTTTTTTTATTCTAAAATTTACACAGTATTTAATTTTTTTTATTTACAGTCTTTGAAATTATTCATGAGTTGTATCATTGTGTCTATCTTGCTTTCCCAATAATAGTGAACTTAGTAGACTTTGTGCACACTTTATGTTCAGTCCTTCCTAAAGTTCTTAGTACAAAGAGATTTTTCTGGTGGTCCCCTTTCCTCACTTGTCAGAAAAGTAATAAACTAACTGAGGGCAGGGATGAAAATTCAGTGAAGGAAGCAGAACAGTTCCTTTGGTAACCGAGTTAGGGTGGGAATTGCCTATTTATAAAAGAGACACATTTCACTTTTAGTTTTAAACCCATTCCTTCCTTAAAATGTGTAATGCTCTCTTCACTCTTCACTGCTGGGATAATTTCTAAGACTTGTTAGCTACTGGGACTGAAACCACATAGAAGTACTTGAAGATCTGCTTGTAAAGAAAGTTGAAGGGCTATGAATAGTAATCAATCATCTACTTTGCATTTCAAAGCAGTGATAAGATATGATAACACTTTGAAGAGGAACACTGAAGTAAATTGCAGTATGTGAGGAGCATGGTTTACTAACACTTCAGACTCCAACTGCTTTTTCCTCCTCTCTATTTCCCTTACTCTTTTAACCATTCAGTATCAACTGCCCGTCTTTTTCTCTCAAGTTCTAGTGGATCCTCTCATCCGTGCTTCTTTTCGTGTGGCTCTTTCCCCTCCGTAGGTTAGCTGTTTTCTCTCCTTTTTCTTGTTGCTCCTCTCCCTTTCTGTTCTCTTCTCCTCTCTTGTTTTTCCTCTCTCACAATTCTCATTTTTCACTTGCTTCTGACTCATATTAAGAATGGGGGGAAAACCCAGAACGGGGCGAAAGGCAAATACTACACAACAACTGTACATATGAAGGGTTTAGTGTACGCTAGTGACAATTATTTTATAATAACTCTTTTTTGTTGGTTGGCAAATAGCACACCTCTAAGCACTTTTTATACCTCCAGGAGTCCTTGCGGGAGAAGAGTAAATGCAATTAAAACATCCAGGGAGGAAGTAAATAAACTCCAGTCAAGACAGACCAACCCTGACTTCACGAGGCTACCTCTGGCTGCTCAAAAGAGAGACTTGGAGCAGGTTTTATATTATGTATTTTCAATTTATATATAGTCCCCATCATATTCTCATATACATGTTAAATACGCTTCAACATGTGGCTTTCACTCCGGTGTGACTGTGGATTTATTCTGCTCTTTAAAGATCAAGAGTTCTCAAGAGAAAATGTTTCACTGCCTCTGATTCAGACATGATCTGGTACATCTGCAGATCTAGATTCTGCAGAAGTAAACAGTTTCTTATTTCTCGTAATGAAAAGAAAAAGAAGGTAATAAAAGGTTAGTTTATCCTTAGCTATTCTTATGAAGACTCTGACATTTCATTTATTAAAATTTATGGATCTAAAAAACCTAAGGCTATTTACAAATAACTTGCAAATAATTATGTAAACATTGACTGCATAGTCAACCGGTGGCAGTTCATATAGTTCATCACTGCTGATAATAAATTAAAATATAATGCCTGCCTTCTTCCAATGTCTTTTAAAATACCATTATTATTATTATATTAAAAGTAAAATGACTATAAATTTCAAATGTTCTATTACTGAACAAATGTCATTAGATAAACATTTTTATAGTATGAAAACAACAGAACATATCACATCGAAACTATGAGTCAATGATCTTTTATGCATGAGAAAGATCAGAATTGGTTTTGTTTTGTTTTGTTTCATTTTCTCTTTCCACAATCTTACTTCATTCATTGGTAAACTCAGTAGTTCAGGATCTGACAAATGGTATCTTTCCATTTTTCATTTCTTTGGAATGATAATCAACAAATAATATCTTAGTATTTTAAAAACATTTACTAATGTAAAATAAAATACATCTAGAAAAGCTAACAAAACAGGAAATTGGTTTCTGGGTTATCCCTAACATAAATTCTATAATTTTATAATTATTACTTTCTATATATACACCATGGAACAATTAGCCAAGAATCTTTAACTCTTTCAAAGCAATAAAATTAACATCTAAGAAATGCTTTGTATAATTCTGTGGGAGTGTCTGTGTGTGTGTGTGTGTGTGTGTGTGTGTGTGTGTGTGTAGATAGAAAGGTATGTAGATAGATCGATAGAAAAATTAGAAAACTAGGGAAAAGCATACTTTAATTAAATGCATAATCATGGATGCTGATCCATGTTACTGATGCTAAATGGTTTTCACTTTAATGAGCCATTTTAAATGAAATGGTTGCCTGCAATTAGACATCTGCAATCCAAGGAAAGCAAGCCAACTCTGTAGTCTGGCTGCCAGAATTACAGTGCATTCCTCAGCAGGACAATGAAGAGAAAGGATAATTGTAATTATAACATATACATTTTTGGTGTTCTGTGGTTGAAAGAGTGTGCAAAACAAGGCTTCTTAATATATTTAATTACTAACTATTAATAAAGGGTTGTCAAAAAGAGTCGCTTTTAATGTATCTATATTCCATTAGCAATATTACTACCCCATAGTCACAAAGTGCATATTTCAACACAGGAATCTGCATAAAAGGAAATAACAATAGGCTCTCACATTTTATGAGCCTCAGCTATATGTTTGGGGTCACAATTAAGAGATCAGGTAGGTTCGGGGCACATGGGTGGCTCAGTTGGTTAAGTGTCTGCCTTTGGCTCAGGTCATGAATCAAGGGTCCTGGGATCAAGTCCCACATTGGGCTCCCTGCTCAGTGGGGAGTCTGCTTCTCCCTCTTCCTCTGCCCCTCCCCCTGCTCAGGCTCTCTGACTCACTCACTCACTCACTCTCTCAGATAAATAAACAAAATCTTTTAAAAAAAGATTGGATAGGTTATCATGTTCCTAAATGAAGAAAAATAAAATATTTGGATGAATATCAAGTGTTGTATTTGTCATGGATAACTGAGTCAGTAAGGGCAACATATCCATCCTAACATTAAAGGTACTGAGTGTTCACTGTATGAACTGTTATCCACATGTTTACAAATGAGGGAACTCAGGCACAACTGGGGTAACTAATTCACCCAAGTCCACACAGGTACTTCCCACCAGTGGTAGTCAGAATTCAAACCTAGGTCTGGGGCAACTGGGTGGCTCAGTCAGTTAAGCATCTGCCTTTGGCTCAGGTCATGATCCAAGGATCCTGGGATCAACTCCCACACTGGGCTCCCTGCTCAGAAGGGAGTCTGCTTCTCCCTCTGTCCCTCCCCGATGTTCCTCATCTCTCCCTCTTTTTCTTTCCCTCTCTATTTCACGCACGCATGCTCTTTCTCTCTCAGATACATAAATAAAATCTTAAAATTAAAAAAAAAAACCACAAAAAACAAAACACAGGTCTGGCTTTTTTTAAAGACCTATACTGCAACCACTCTAATTAATTAAGATAATTTCATTTTCTTTTTTAAAAACAACTCCTGGTGTCAGAAATGTGGATGCAAATCTTGGCGGTGCCACTTCACTGTGTGATTTGGATAAGTTGTTTTACCTTCTAAATGTCAGCTTCCTCATGTATTAAATAGAAATGCAAATACTTACAATGGGGAGTTGTTTATATAATTCAGTGAAATAAGGGGCATATTGTATCTAGCACATAGTATGTACTCAATGCGCTGATCTATTATCATTAGCTGATGACAGCTATCTGACTCACATCGTTTAATTCTCATAACTGCCATGTCTGTGGTAAGTTAATCCTATTAATTTCAAATATCTTCTTTCAGATTAGATGCTTTTTATTACCTCAGCAACATAATTTATCGAAATTATTTTTAAACCTAATGTTACTGCATTTGGGTAAGTACCATTTGGTAATTTATTCACAACCATCTGCACATTTTATCATTTCTGTTTTAGCTATTGCTTTGTGTACAGTTCTTAACCTCTAAAATACGTACACATATATGCTTCATGTGCACATAGATAACTCTGAATTATCTATAGGCTATAAGTTTGCTTTACATTTTTAAGCCCTCATCTCTAGAGGTGAAGCCACAGGACCTTTTTCCCCTTCCCATCTCACTTCACACTCTCATCTCCTCTCTGGTCGTGTATATTTTGTATTCTTTGCACAGCTCAATGGGAAACGGACTAGGCCCTCATTATAGTGCAGTCACAAGGAAGAGCTTTAAAACCAAGATTTCAAATAGTTCCCCTTTCCTCTCAGGAAAAGTAGAAATCAGCCAGACAAATCATTAAAAGATAAAAAGTTGAAAGAGAGCTTGCAACAAGTGATGTGCCTATCATGGACCGGTTTGGTGAGCAACACCAGGCAAGCTGTGTGGAAGGGAGAACAACCACAAAGGAGAGCCAGGCCAGGCCACCCGCATGGAAGCTTCCCTGACTCACTTTCCTGGTGAGGTTTTTATGCACTCCAAGAACGTCAGATGTACCACTATTGGGCTTTATTCTTTAAAATACACTCTCATATCAAATATCCTGTTCTATTTTCTACTAGCTCTGCATCATTCAGGGCAGTATCACTTGAAATATGAAGTAATATTCATTTTTCTGTGACATTTTCCCCCAAAGGGTTGTCTATTGCTATATATCAATATAAAAAGCATGTAAATCAGAATTAGTTGTCTCATATTGTTGGGCATATTTGGAAAGAATTTATGTTTCAGTTGTTAAATATAGCTTAGTGTCTAGTGTTCAATAAATAAGTAATTGTATATATGTGAATGAATTGATTAAAAAATGCTTGTATTTTATTATATACAAGATAATATTTAATATAAAATGTGAGATACTGAAAACAAAGAGCAAAATACAGTTTAAGGGGCGCCTGGGTGGCTCAGTGGGTTAAAGCCTCTGCTTTTGGGCGCCTGGGTGGCTCAGTGGGTTAAAAGCCGCTGCCTTCGGCTCAGGTCATGATCCCAGGGTCCTGGGATCGAGGCCCACATCGGGCTCTCTGCTCAGCAGGGAGCCTGCTTCCTCCTCTCTCCTCTCTCTCTGCCTGCCTCTCTGCCTACTTGTAATCTCTCTCTCTGTGTCAAATGAATAAATAAAATCTTAAAAAAAAAAAAAAAATAAAGTCTTACTATGAATCCATATTAATTAAACCTNTACAGTTTAAGGCAAATATTGTTAAAAATTAATATCTCGATACTTTCAAGCAAGTAGTAAGTTTCCGTCTAGGCAAGGTGGTGGGCAGACCAATAAAGAAAACAAATTCAAAATCTAATATTACTTTGCTTTTCTGGCTGGTTCCTATGTTGTGGAAATGTTATGAATATAAAATGATTAACAAGTATAGGCTTCCATTTCAAAACACAAACGTGTTTTGTTCCATCTGTATTTTTTCAGTTTTTAAAATATGTAAAAGACATATAATTCAACCAAAGAGAAGACAGTTGTGCACATAAAATGCTAAAAATACATAGCACTCACATGATTTTATAGTCTCTTTATGTACATTTTTCAAATATGCAATCATTACTTGGTATTTTTGAAAATATGCTGCTTTGGATATATGATATAATTTCTACCAATATAAATTCCTATCTTCATTTATAGGACTGCAGTCATCAATTAAACTGTCACAGGTTTGGTTCCTATCAAAGCTAGTGATTATAAATGTTTATGCTCCTCGCTGTCACAGTTGATTCCTGCTTGTATGCATATCTGAATTACAAGTTTATTATCAAAACAGTACTATAACCAATTCACAATTATATTATGCATTCAAGTTTTCTTTAAGCATTTAAAAAATGCACCAGTTAGATTATTGATTTGTTTTAGTACCTTTCATTGGCTTCTAGAAAACACTGCTATAATCTTCTGAATCAACAGACACTATCTTTGCACTAGCGAGTCTTGATTTTCCATTAAACATAGAGGCTAACCAAGCATAACCACTTTTAATGAGGATTAGATCTTTTCTCTGGACACTGTTTGGATAAGAGGTTATCCAATACACAAGGATTATTCTTCAAATCCTCCTATGAAGAGAAAATTGCAATAATTATCTAAGGGCTGTCTTAGTGTTATTATGTATATAAGTGCATTTTTCAATCTTTAGGAGGTTTTAAAAAATCCTGAAAAACCAAAGGCCGTATTTAAAATTGAGCGGTTGACTTTAAGATTTAGATAGTTTCATTAATCAAATTCTCACAAAAGTATTGCAGCAAATAAACTTCAATAAAAACTGGTTATGTAATCATCATATAATTTACATTACGAAAACCAAAGACAAATATCATTTATCTTTAGAATGTATAAAATAAATACTCGTTTTCGTTGTTGGGTGGAAGAGTACAATGTGCCATGTTAAAAACAGCAAAATCAAAGCAGTCTTTGGGCTCTCAGTGACCAGTGTAAAGTGATGATCTCTTGAATTATGTCCAGAGAGCTGGGGAGTTTATAAACATTGAAGATGAAAACTGTACATTTAAAAAATAATGGTATAGCTAAGGTAAACATGCATTAAAGCCAAAATTGACTACTGAGTCATTCTTCTGACGATACTACTTATATAGCAAAATAAAAATATTATATCTTTTCCCAGATGATTCACTCATGAACATAAAAGAAAAAATGTCTTCTGAACAGAAATAAGTAAAAGATAATCAACGTGTCTAGTGTCCACAGATGTCAGTTCAGATTCAGTAGAGGTGATTTAGATAAAATATTTCAGAAATTACAATAGTTATGACTCTAGGTTTCACATTTATGGAATCCCATAGAACTAAAATCAGACAACCTTCAAAATATGGGACAATCAACCACTCAGATGTTCTTCCTAATGGTTATTCTTTTGGGAAATCGGGCTTTGGGAAAAGGTCAGACAAAAGGAAATAAATCCATAACTGTTTAAGTTCACTTTGAAGGGCCACATATGTTGGGTATAAGAGCAAACATTTAATATATGAATAATTGTTATCTGTGAAAAGCCATAAGCCTGGATCACCATCTAAAAATACCTACTTGAGGGCGCCTGGGTGGCTCAGTGGGTTAAAGCCTCTGCCTTCCGCTCAGGTCATGATCTCAGTGTCCTGGGATCGAGGCCTGCATCGGGCTCTCTGCTCAGTGGGGAGCCTGCTTCCTCCTCTCCCTGTCTCTCTGCCTGCCTCTCTGCCTACTTGTAATCTCTCTCTCTGTGTCAAATAAATAAATAAAATCTTTAAAAAAAATACCTACTTGATACACTGAATTCACAAAGGTGAAAATAGCTTTTATGGAGGTTAATACTGAAGGAGATGGAAGATAGCAGAGATATCAATATAGAGAGAGCAAATAAAATAAAGATAAGATAGATTGTAGGAGTCCTTCAATGAGATACCTATGGGATAAGGAAATATCAGAATAGAGAGAAGGGGGGATCTTCCCATCATTTCAGTTCCAGTTTCCCACTTCCCTGAGCTCTTATATTAATTGATCATATCACTTATTCTGTTGCATCATTAGGTTTGTCTTAACCATTTAAAGTGTCTCCTCTTCCCCCAACTAGGTACCAATTTCTAAATACAGGAATTGTGACTTGATTATCTTTTGTTAATGCCTTCTCACCTAGCCAAATTCTCCTATGCACATTTTATGTGCCCAATAAATCCATTTTGACTGCATGTCAGAAAAAAAAAAAAACTGTACCTAAGACAAGAATGACCATACAATTTTTTATCTAGGCGGAAGCATTTTTGAGAATGGGGTAGGAGGACACATTATTAACCATTACTCTCTGACAATCAGGAGTATCTAGGACAAAACAGAATATATGACCACCTAACCTAAGACAAATATGGCCACTGTGCAACTTCACTGAAGGTTAATATAAAGTCAAGACAATGTAAACAGAACAACATTTACTGACCTACATGAAGGGTACATATGCTTTCAATATTTTTAAGACCACACCATTCTCAACTTCAGTGGGAATGTGATCTGCCAATGGCAGGCAGATTTTCTCCACTGAATACCATCTTAAAACTCTTTAAATAATGGCACTGATTCTCCCACCCCCAGAACATATTAAGTACTAAATGATCCAAGAACTGCATTTAAGCTGTTCCATTTTTTTCAGGATTGACATTGGCTCAGTCCTGGTTTTTCTCAAGAGAATCAAAAGTATTGTAAATGAGTTTTTGCAACAGACATGGTAATGATCTTCATGATTGCTGTAAGTTCCTTTCAAGCATTTAAGCTTGAAATAATTAGTGGAATTAGAATGTTAATTTAACAGAAAATAATATCATTTCTATTTTTAAAAAGCAAAGACTAAATCATAAGTTAAGTCAATATTGACCATGTCTTTAGAAAATTACAAATAAATGATGCAGGTAGTTGAAATATAATTTAGAAAAGTCTTCTGGAAGTCAATTTATAGTATTAATTTTAATGTGAACATTCACTGATTATTCACTTTTTTCCTTTTTTAACCAACTTGGCCTCCTCCTTTCAATTTCATCTTCACTATCTCTTCTCAAATCATACCAATTCTCTGTGGTATATGTGTGTTTTGTTTTTAATAAGTCAAAGATTTACTTAAAATGTGACACATTCACCCAATTCCCACATATAAACACATGGTTGGGCAAAGTAATACTAGTAATAATAAAGGAATAATGTTGAAAGAGGAGAGATAACATTAGAAAGTATTTTAACATATCAGTGGTGGTATAGACACATTTAGTAACTCTATACAATGTAAAATGAGAAAATAACAGCAAGAAGAGTTAAAGGAGAGAGGCTTTATAATAATAAATATTATAATCCTCTGGGAATTTTCTCCATAAAATATTAAATTCAGTTAAAAAGGGAGAAATCTAACTTCTCTCCTTAGCTCTCTTTGTTGCCCAACAGTGATGTCATATTTTGAATTTATGTCTAATTATTATTTATTATATAAGGGTGTTGAGTTTCTCATGCTTCACTGGATTTCACTTATTATTTATTCAGTTAAATGCCTTAGTGTTTAGATTCCTCAGCTGTAAAAAGACGGGATCACACTTATTGATCACTAAGGTTTCATTCAACTCTAAGATTATGATCTTATAATTACAGATATTCAGTATGGTACAAAATGTATCTGCAGCCACAGAGGCAGGCACTTGCAAGATATTCATGAGATAAATATATTCTCAAGTTTCTAGTAATTGGCTTATTCAAAAAATGTTGCCTGGCATTTTGCAACCTATTCTTATTTTTGAGATTTCTAAAATAATTTTCTATCTTAGATGCTACAGTGGAAAATTTTGTCACTTTGCTGATATGACTCACAGTTGAGTTCTATTATGTCTAGAACAGAATGATAAACACTTTCTCTTATTTGTGTGTATGTGAAAATTTTACTTTTGCAGTTTATAGAGTTAGTTTCTGTGAAACAATAGACTTGTAAAGAAAAAGATAAATGTTGAGCATGAGTCACTTCTATTTCAATCTTAGCTATCTTGTTATCCTTCATATTTGAGATGATTTTTGTTTTTAAGTGGCTATAGATTTAACTACTTATCCATTCTTTCTGTCTCACCTATATCCAGACATGACAAAGTATACCTTNTGAGTCACTTCTATTTCAATCTTAGCTATCTTGTTATCCTTCATATTTGAGATGACACTACTGACCCACTCAAAGTAGTGAGTCCACTTTTTTTTTTGTTTTTAAGTGGCTATGGATTTAACTACTTATCCATTCTTTCTGTCTCACCTATATCCAGACATGACAAAGTATACCTTTCTGTAAGACGTTTGGTATCAGGATGCAGTTTCTGAAGATGATGTCTTTAAAATGAGCAAATTGTATGTATTCCTGAGTAAGAAGTTCCGATTCCTTAAAAGAAGAGTTAAAAAACAACTGGCCCCCATCCAAATTATTCTATAGTGATCACATCTTACATAACTAGCTCCCACATCTTGTCTGTTCTGTCCTGTCAACTTTGGACTCAGATTTTCTTGGTCTGTGACTAGTGCCACCATCCTACTAATTTCCTTGAACTAGGAATTAGGAGTTTCCCTTCTCATCATCATCTCATAGCATTTCATTCCTTTGGTCCTCAGTTTGCCTACCAATGATCAATCCAAAAGTAGCTCTACAGTTGGCATCCATCCCACCATGCATATGATTCATTTGGACTATCTGGTCAAGGAGGAGGCAGAAATCCAATAAAATGGAACTAAAAAATGGAGTCTCAGTAATAAAAATGGTGGGAGACATATAAACAAATATAAGGACAACAGATTATGTAGAGTCAAATACATAGATTGTACTTGGCTTGAAAGCTAAAAGAAAGAAAAAACATAGCAAGAATTAGTACATTTCAAATGCAGCACTATAAAGTTGAATCATAAAAGTTATTTTTAAAATGGACTATTAGAGAGATTGACTAGATATATGTTCGTGTAGTTCTACCATAACCAGTAAAATCTTAAGATAGTCACTAATCTCCTCATACTATAATTTTTTTTATTTAAAAGAAAAATACTACTAATGACTATATATTTTCCAGAAATACCTGAGATGTGGATGTAGTTAATAATAGCAACTACAACACCACCATATTGATCCTCACTGCTGGTGCTTTTAATAAAGTGGAAACATTACTGACCCTCCTAATAGTATACTATGGTTTAAAATAATATTTTAGAGTGTACAGACTAAATTTTTTGTGAAAATGTAAATCTGGGAAAAAAGAGATGAGTGAAAATATTGAATTCCTTGAGAAACATTGCAATATTGGAATTTGGAAGTAATTTCTTTAAGGCTAGTAAAATAGATGATATATGTGTGTTGTATATTTGACAATATATGTGCTGCATATAAAAATGTCAGAATTCCATAGTGGTTACAAAAAGTTAAAGAAGCATGAAATGAAAATAATAGAAAGACCAGCACAAAGAAGTATAATTTAAAAAGGAAATGATAAAGAAAATTAAAGTGTAGAATAACACTGAATAATGAAGAAGAGAATATGCAAAAAATTAACAAATATTAATAGTTCGTCTCCATATAAGTCATTGCTATAAAACCAGCCTTTTAAAATAGAAAAAAAAGGAGGGAGGGATGTTTGAGTAGCTTAGTTGGTTGAATGTCAGATTCTTGATTTCAGGTCAAGTCATTATCTCAGGGTTGTGAGATGGAGCCTTGTGTTGGGTTCTATGCTAGTTGTGAAGCCTGCTTGGAATTCTCTCTCTTTTTCTCCCTCTGTCCCTGCTCACTCTATCAAACTCTCATAAAATAATAAAATAATAGAAAATAATAGAAAAATGGACCTCCACATGTTCTGAGAGCAAAAAAAGAAGCAACAATCAATAAACTAAATTATCCTAAGTATGTATAAATTAAAAGAAGCTACCTGTTTTAAGGAATGGCAACATCATTAAAAATTTCTCATCCTGATAAACAAATGGATGCACCTTATCCAAATGTTTAAATACTACTATTCAATTTTTCCAGTAAACTGAGAAATTACAAGATTACTTATGATCAGTTTCTTAAGTCCTGGCATGAATAGATAGTACCTTTACAGTGAAGGCACCAAGATGTGAAAATAATTCATCTTTGATATAAGAAATATAAATGCTAAGATTCTGGCCCTAAAGGTTTTATAAAGTGATCTGAAATTAATTCTTTTTAAACTTTTTCCCAGTTATATTGAGATGTAATTGACATATTGCACTATGTAAGTTTATAAAAATATTTCCTAATATAACGATTTCATCCAGCAGCAAAGTAAAGATGAAAGTACTGTTTTGAGGGGCGCCTGGGTAGCTCAGTCAGTTAAGCATCCAACTCTTCATTTGGTCTCAGGTCATGATCTCAGAGTCATGGGACCAATCCCTGCATTGGGCATCTCGCTCAGTAGGGAGTCTGCTTGAGATCCTCCCTCTCCTTCTGCTGCTCCCCCTGCGCTCTCCCTCTCTCTCTAAAATAAACAAATAAAACCTTTAAAAAAAGGAAAGTACAGTTTTGAATTTTAATTATTCATATTTTTTTTTACCAGTGTGTAAAGTGAGTTCAATTCAAAAGTGTTAGTTTTTTCCTTCCAGGCTCTCTTAAATTTTTACTATAAATTTGTTTTACTATAAGGGATTGACATTTCTATATCTAATCCTAGATGACTGAATCATTACTTGTCTGATTATTTCAGAAGTACTAAAAAAATATGTCATATGAGAAATGTGATGCTAGTAAATAAACAAAGATGAAGAGTCTAGAATGTTTTAGTAGGAAAAATACTAGTGTCCCAAGTTGTTTTTAAGACCTAGGGCAGAGACACCAGGAATTATTAATAGATAATGACAAATGTATATTTTAATTTAAATCTAAATTAAGCAAAATTCTGTTAGCTGAGTAGAATATTTGTTTAAGAAGAGACTAATTAATTGTTATGCTTAAACAAATGTTGAACTAATAAGATATTCAGGGATATGCAACTGACTTACTATAAAAATATAGATATAGAACATAAGAAAGAGAAATACAATACAAAAATGTTTTCAATGTAAACATTCATTAGTTATTTAGCATGCAAATGACAGTCTGAGTTGACAAAACACAAACTCTTCGAGGCTATTGGGCTGAGACTCTCAGAATTATACTATTATACTGGGAACACATTCAAGATACAATACCCTTTCCTGAAATTTTGCTATAGCTCCATAGATGATGAATGACCCAGGTGAGATGGGGGAGGGGAACGAGGAAGGAAAAAAAAGTCATTTTGAGCTACAGTGAATATTCAAATATTCGATAAAAATATAAACAAAAACATCCTTCTTAAAATGAATAACTGAATTAATTGCACCTATCTTTAATGAAAAACTTAGTGTTCTTCCTTCCTTTCTCTCTTTTGGAAAATGTATGAGCTCAAAATTATCACAACAACTTGTGCTTCTTTGTGAAATGAAAATAAAGACCAATGCCATCACCACGGTGGCTCTAGGAGGAGAGTCAATGGACTATTAAATGGGAAATCATCTGTTTTCAGATTTTGCTTTACCACCATTACATTCCTACAGTGAGCTGTTATCTAGTAAAGAGGGCCTTAATTCCCTCCTATGGTGGCAGAAAACCTCCATGCATTTAGTACAGTTATTCATGCACTAACCTCCACATAAGAATTCCAACTAAAATATATGCTTTCTCAGCAAAGCACTGCCATTAGTACATCTAATGCCCACTGAACTCCAAAGACTTCATGTTATTCTATCCTAGCCTATTGGAGGCTCATTGTTTAATCTGGACCTATTTGATGGTTCACAGTTACTTAGTTAATTTCTCCCTTTTTTCTTTCTCGTTTTGGGTGTTAGTCCCTTGTTGTAAGACATACACAGACCTAAGTAAATGATATAAAATCAAATATTACCACTAGGTCATGTATATGTTTGGCTAGCAGTGAAAGTATATTTTGCTCTAGCTGCTGTATAAGTTAATGGTGAGATGAAATGAAAAGCATAATAGCAACCAATAGGCCTGAAGAGAATGTGCCCAGTACTTTCCCCAGACAGCTGCTGTTTGATTCAGAGAATCTGCCATGCAACAAATTAAAACACTTAGGACAATTACATAGTCATGAAAAGAAAGCCCTTGCAGTATGTTGCACATTTCAGAACATATATTTATATGGCTTCTTTAAAATATATTAAAATAAAAATATTTCATACATATTGTTCTTGGGAAGTAGAATGGGAAAATCACAAATTTGAGGGAGAGGGAATGCAAACATTGAAGGAAACATATCCTTTGCAGAGCATTAAGCTTGTATTTTGCATGCTTAATAATTGCAGAAATATTCATCAATTAGTATTTTCTTCTGCGATATATAGGACTGAGTTATTGGACAAGTTATATAATAAAATGATGACTGTATTCAGAACATGAACACAGTATGTCAGCATTGAAAACCCTCCCTTGGGTGAGGATCACATATTAGATTTGGTATCAATTTTCCACTTCTAAGGACAGTACAATAGGATAAACTGAACTAACCCCTATGGGCCTCAGGGTCTTCACCTAAAAGCAAAAGTGATAAATTAGATAATCTCAAAGGCCCCCTTCCTATTACAAGAGTAGAGTTCTCTCCATATTGGAGCATGGTCTCACAAGAATTTTTCACAATCTGCTAAGAGAGTCACAACCTAAATAAGTGAGGAATGGCTATAGTTGGGGATATAAAATTTATAATATTTTTTCTTCCTTCCCAAAAATCTTATAGCATAGAGATAATCTGTAGTACTTATATATTTTCAATTGTTCTTGGAATATCAGTATTCAGTAATAGTAAAATGACCTTTTTACATCCAAATTAAGACCTGAATGTCTGACCTTTTTTCTCTGATGTGTGTTATTTGTCGCCATTATCCATAAAAATGTTTATAATAAATGGTTCTTCTAATTCCTATCATAATCATGCATCTGACACTCAATTGTTTCCCAGTTATTTTCTAGTATATTTCCCTCCCCCAATACCTTATAACCTCCTAGAAAATAACAAATATGATTTCTCTTCATTTTTCTTAAAGGGCACCTAAAATAAGGTAAGTGAATTTGCCAATAGAGTTGAGTCTTGTTAGAGTACTCAGTTAATATCAGTGGGCAGTTTTTATTCTATTTTAATAAAATATATAAAAGCAAACATTGTGAATCAAAAAATAATGTGGAGGTATAGACAAGATAATAATACCTTGTAAACCAACATTGACAGGAGGGTAAATAATATTTTATTAATAAATATGTTTTCATTATTAAGAAGAATGGCTAATATAATTTAATATGACATTATGTAATTTATAGAAACCAGCTATTTGTGAACTTGGGTAGCACAGTTTAACAAAGACTAAATAAAGACTTTCTCCCAAATACATACAACATTTTGCTAAATTCGCAAATCAATTTTGGAGGATTCTTACGGATTCAGTATATTATTGTGAATATCAATTAGTTTAGTGATAAATTTAAATTGGTATGATTTATTCATATACTTATGCATTCATTACACGTGTGCTGAAGTACTTTACAGTATCAAGCACTGAAGATAACTTTCAGGCAACTGTATCTGAATGGACATAGTTAACCATCATGGAAGGTTCCATCATGGTAGGAATACACACATACACACACACACACACACGCACACACACACACACACTCTCTCTCTTTGTTCCTAATCCCACTAAACATACATAAGGACAGAGGTTTATCCCATTAATTCTGCAAAAAATAAGACGATAGGCCTCAAATGGAGTTGCTTACGCACACACACACACACACACACACTCTCTCTCTCTCTTTGTTCCTAATCCCACTAAACATACATAAGGGCAGAGGTTTATCCCATTAATTCTGCAAAAAATAAGACGATAGGCCTCAAATGGAGTTGCTTATGCTAAGTCCCACCCTACAAAACCAAGACTTAAATTACAGTTTTGCCTCTTCCAAAAATGGAATCTTAAACTAATCAGTCAGGAATCCCCTGATCAACACTGGTTTGGTAACACCCTCAGAGACAATGCCATCCCATAAAGTAATCTTGAAACAACCAACCCATTTCTTTGGCCTAGTATAACTTGTTCTCACTCCCTTCTGCTTTTAAACATTTTCTCTCTTGTACAGCTCCTTGTGTTCCTTTCTATCTGCTAAATTGGATGCTGTCCAGTCACTGTGAGTTGACTTTTGCTCCGATGAACTCTTAAAAAAATTTTTAATGTGCCTCAGTTTCTCTTTTAACAATTGTCATTGCAACAAGTGACTTTTTTCCTAAGGAAACTTCTTGTAACATAATGCAGGGAGTCAATTTTTTCCTAATTAAAAGCATGTCCTATAAGTTCTGAACCCTTAATGAAGTTAGTAATTTAAGTTTGAATATATCCATTTCCAATGAATACTATGTCAACGTTAATACTCAGAAGTATGAAAGGAAACAAGATCTTTCTCATTATTAAAGTTTTATTTTACTTTAACAAAATGCATTACCATTCAGGAAAGAATGAAAGATGAAAAGTGGTTTACTTTCCCATGAAGGTTTGTCAGTCATTACACTTGAATTTTCTCATCTTATGCCACCCCCTTGCCTTTTTTCTCTGCTTTCATTGTTTGCTCCCACTCACAACTCCTCTTTCTATACCTCATTCATAGGGCTTGCTAAATTCGAAACACCCCTAGAACAAATCCAAACACTTTCCATTCTTCTTTCAAAAATCCATTTCCTCTACAAAGCTACTTAATTAGATGGAAGTAAAGTGCTAATTTGCTAAGGGGAAAAGATCATTTGCATATCAATTTACACACTTTTCTCCAAGTATTTATAATTAGAGAGCAATCAACAAGCTTTTGAAGGTTGATAGAAAGGGAAAATGATTCCTGTGGAGATTAAGGAGGCAGTAAAGTATAGAGATGAAGGGGCATTGAAGAAGGAGCCAGACGTCCTCACATTGAGCAATAAATTTAACCTTTTGGGATCTCAATGTTTTAGCTATAAAATGGGAATAATGTGCCTATTTTAAATGTTGATAGGCTGTGAGAATTTAGTTCAGTATGCATGAAGGCCCAATACAAGAGGACTATCTGTCTATTGCTGGTTAATGGAGTCAATAAGAAGCCATTATTTAACCCCTTTTATTAGAATTATTTTCTCTGCAAAGAGGAATTAATGTATCTACCTTGGGGTAGTTGAATATTTAAATAAGACCAAAATATTTAAAATATCTGGAACATAATAAAGAATCAATGAAAAAGTATTTATAATTACTATTTTAGTTCCATATTTTATTGTATCTTAAAGAATTTTTCTAATCAATCAGAGTATCAGAACTTTCAGAACCTTCCCTGGCTATTGCTTTCTTCCATTATAGTATACCTTTCCTATTCATTAGATCCTGCCTCTGCCGAAGTGAAATGTCTAATTGAACCCATTTCTTTTTTTGCCACTGTCCCTCTTTGTTCTGTTCCTTTTCTCCTTGTTACTATTAATTTTTTTTTCTTTTTAAGTAGGCTCCACACCCAGCATGGAGCTCAACGCAAGGCTCAAACTCATTACACTGAGATCAAGACCTGACCTGAGCTGAGATCAACAGTTGGACCTTAACTGACTGAGCCATCCAGATGCCCCTACTATTAATTATTAATTGGATGCCATTCAGTTATGAAAAAATACTGTCTAAAAGAATATTAGAAATTATCTGGGCAAAAAATTTTCAAACTGTATTCATGAAACCTTAGGTTTATCCATAGATACTTAAGAGTTGACATAGGAAAGAAAAGGTAGAAAGGAAATTGGGGATGGAGAAGAGGAGCAGGTAGAAGGGTAGGGGTGAAAGAGCTATAGAATAAGGAACTATGAATAGAAAGAGTTGGGTTTCAAAATTTCTTTCAGGACTTCCAAGAGAGACAATCAATTTTTATCCCTTAAGTAACACAATTTTGTGAAAACACACTAACACACACTATTTACGTCAAATATTGTTCTATATTTAAGAAATATAGGGGAGAATATGATTTATTTAAGAACACAAAGCACGTTTATGAACTGAACGGGTATTAAAACTAAGTACAAGGGGGCCCCTGGGTGGCTTAGTCAGTTATGCCTCCGTCTCTTGGTTTCAGCTCAGGTCATGAACTCTGAGATGTGAGATAAAGCCCCATGTCGGCTTCAGGCTCAAGTCTCTTGAGATTCTTCTTTCCTCCTCCTTTCCTCCTCCTGCTCACTGTCTCTCTCTCTCTCTCTCTCTCTCTCTCTCTCTCTCTCTCTCTCAAATAAATAAATAAAGTCTCTGGGGGAAAAAAAAGGACCAGCACTCCCTTTCAATAGTTCTTCCACATTTGTTACTAAATCTCAAGTTTCTTTTCAGCTTTCTTTCTTCTTCCTTCCTCCACTTGCAAGCATGCTGGTCTGGCAGCTATGTCAGAAATAATTCTCTTTCATAAAGCGATTAATGAAATTCACCAAAAAACAAACAAACACACAAAACCCCTCCTGCATAACTTAGAAGCGTATGGGCAGTTTGGGGATTATATTTTACTCTTGGTATAATTAAAGATGCTGGTTTGATCTTTAAATTCCTAGATATAAACTAGAGTACACTATTCATAGTTTCCTAAGCGTTCTGTACGGTTGTGTATTTCCATGACTTTGGAGAAATCAGTTTCTCTGACTAAAAACCTCCCATCAGCCTTGCTTTCCCCCTCCTCTACCAGTGATTTCATCCTCCAGGGTTCAGCTCAATCTCACGTGCTCTGAGAGGACTTCCTTCAGACCCAACTATATGCTCTAGACATGCTCCTTATTACTTGCTCAATTTCCATAAGCCCTTAGCACCCTGATTGACATTTATTTGTTTACAGGACTGTTTACTCACTAGTCTGTGGCACAGGATATGCACTATATTATTTCCTCTTCATTTAATCTGTGTCTACCAAAGAACCTAGCAAAAGGCAGATTTTCAATGATGTTTTGAAGTTGAACAGAAATTGAAAACAAAACTTATAATCTTAATGAAATTTTCTAAATTTCAGCTATAACATCTCAAACCCATATTTGTGGTGTTTTTATCTGAATTCATTTTATATGATTCATTTCCTGACCCTGTAAGTGAATTTGAACAGTTTTTTTTAGTACACTAATATTAGTCAATACTGAAACCATTCCAAGCATGTTCTTAATATTAGAGTCACACAGTTTATACATTTTTATATTAATGTATTTCTTTACATTTTATTTATTTTTACATTTTAATTATTATTTAGACTTTGGCAACACTTTATAATACCTTAGTGTGTTTAATATTATAATATTTTGTTTGCCCTATATCATAGATTATTTTAAAATCAATTCTTCTGATTTGGAGTTCAAAATGAAAATCTTGTTTTTAAAGATTTTATTTATTTATTTGAGAGAGAAAGCATGCACATGCACCCATGAGTAGGGGGCCCGATATGGGGGCTAGATCCTAGGATCCTGAGATCATGAGCTGAAGGCAAACAGTCAACAAACTGAGGCACCCAGGCATCCCAAAATGACAATCATTTTTAAGAATTTTAAGTGAATAAAAGATAAAAAGAAATAAAATGGATACAAAACAGGACTTGTGGTAGAAGAAAAGAATTAAGGAGTGTTAAAAGTGAAATTAGAGGGCTCTTCGGTGGCTCAGTGGGTTAAAGCCTCTGCCTTCGGCTCAGGTCATGATCTCAGGGTCCTGGGATCAAGGCCCGCATTGGGGGGGGGGTCCCTGCTCAGTGGGGAGCCTGCTTCCTCCTATCTCTTTGCCTGCCTTTCTGCCTACTTGTAATCTGATCTCTCTCTCTCTGTGTCAAATAAATAAATAAAGTCTTTTAAAAAAAAGTGAAATTAGACATTGTATATGATAAAACTTAAACTTGAGAACAGCTACTGTATCAAAAACAAACGAGTATGTTTGTGATCATCTCTAAAGTGAGTCTCCAAAGAGAAAAACCCATATGGGTAATTCAAGAGAAAACATTAACATTTTAAAAGTTAATGTCAAAATAGACATTTTGAAAGAATTTCTCTAGAATAAAGTATTAAAGCCAAAATTTTAACTCAAAAATTAATTTTTGTTAAATTATTTTTTAAAATTTTTGTTGAATTACTATTAATTGAACACTTTTCTTAGAGAAATAGACACAGAGTAAGATACGTCAATTTATTAAAAGCATGGGAGTCAAGGCATCAAAAAGCATGTTCACTTCTGGTTACTAGCCATCGGAACAGGCCATAAAAATCGCGTGGAAAGTGTTTCCAATAGTTACTGTAAAACTTGATTTGTTAATTCATTTAAATGTTATTTTTGCAGGTATGAGTGAAATTTTAATTTTGGGGGTATGATCATTTTGGTTCTCCTCATATTAAAAAGAAACTTCCCACAGTTAAGAGAAACACTTCCTATAAATGCATAATGCTAAAGTGCATTATCAGCTCAGAAAGAATGTTCTGGCAACCTACCTCCATTCTGCATGACCCCCTTAAATAACAAGTGAATATACTACTCTAAAATGCATTAGATATTTCTTTGTGTTTCAATTTAAGAAAGAAGGGGGGTATTTATTTCACTAAGAAGAAAGCTTATTTTGAAAGCAATAAACTTCATCTGACAGCTTAAATAAGAAAGGGTTTCCACTTTTAACTAAATGTAATATAAAGGAAAGAAAGCAATCCCAAGGCAAGCTTAGGGTTTTAGGATACTATACTTATCCCATTTTCACTTTTTAGAGAATAGATGACAAGGAGACAAAGGACAGCTAGATGCTTTTTTTGGTTTTTTTTTGTTTTTGTTTTTGTTTTTGCTTTGAAATGGAAAGATATTTCAAAAGATAAGGATTAGAAAGTTTAAATTTCTCTTTCACAAATATAGCCATATTTGCTTATTTCTAATCATAGTCATTGGAAAAAACAAAGTTTTAAAGGTCTTGATTGATCAAAGAGATTAAGCACCAGTACAGAAGCTAGCAAGAAATAGTTGCTCATCATGGAGACTTTGACTAAAGAGTGGCTGGAATGGAAATGTCAAAATAGCTACACTGAAAAGAAACTGATTTGTCATTATCTTTCAGTGAATATCTTTATAGCTTAATAGACCTCATTCTAGAGGATGATAAAGCTTACTTTGAGTCTTTCCTTTGATAAATATATTTCTTAAATAACATCTATTTATTTTTGTTAAATAGAACTCATATTATGACATTATTTATAAACGAAGTATCTAATTGACTTGGGTCTCCACTAACCCAATTACCTGAAGGAAGTTTCAGCATTCTGAGTTTTCAGGAAAACAAAAGCACCATTTAATAAGTCCTTAAGGAACACTACTCACATGTTATAAAATTTAAACAAAAAAGGTCAGGAGGTTGTTATTTCATGTATATAAATCACTACTGATGACAGCACCATGGTTCTACGTAGAATACTGGTATAATTTTTATTTTTAAAATGAACAGCCTCACAACCTCAAGGACACTGGGCATTTAGTCATAGCCATCTTCTTTCTGACAGCCTTCTCTCCTGCACTTAAAAAGAGGACTGCATTCCCGCTTTCTTTTTTCTTTGTAACAAGTTTTTATTGTGAAAGAAAAAACTGGAGGGTTTTATTTTGTTTTGTTTTGTTTCTGATCTCTACCAAACATCTTAGAAGTGTATTTTAGCTTATATACGTGCCCCAATATTAGTATAGAGATAGGCTTCGTCCTGAAGAACTCTTTTATTGAGAAAGCATATAAGATATCTGAGAAAAAAGAGTTCTGATTATGTGAGTATTTAGTTATTGTGCCTGCTGCGTGAATTTTAAAACATACAAGAGCCCTTTATCTAAAATCCAATTGGAAACTATAAATAAGGTCTAAACAGTGTGTTATTGAGCACTGTGGTTTGACCAGGGGTTTTCTGGTCAGTTAATGACATTGGATGCCTGTGAGAATATTGTATCCCTCAATGGTGATAAAAGTAAAAATTTGGCTCTGATACTTTATAGCCCACAAACATTTTGTCACCAGAATGAAGCATTTAGATAGTTTTAAATCTTTACTAGTAACAAAATATCAATACCTAGTTAGCAGAAAATAAAATACATATTGCATAGCTCACTCTTGGGAATCTGGCTCTTCTCATCCTCAGATAGATATAGAAAGCCTAATGGATATTTGACATTTTATGTCAAAATTAATATTTTTACTGCAGTCCACCTTAGTAAGTGGTGCACATCCATTACTATAAGGAAAAAAAAACGAGGAAGTATACAGTGATGTTCTAAATCATTGATTCTCCAACTTTAGCAAGCATACAAATCACTGGGGATCTTGTTAGGAGGCAGATTCTGATTCGGCAGGTCTGAATGGAACCTAATATTCTGTATTTCTGCATTGATACTGATGCTGCTGTTCAGTGGACCACATATAGAATAAAAAGGTTCTAAATGACAGCAGTTAACTCTAATCCTATGGTCCAAACAAGAGAACTATAAAGTGTTGAGAAGCTAAATATAATTTTTCTATGATTGACTCCATTCAATTTTAATTATGTTTCTAATCATGATTGAAAATTCTAATTTCAGCTTGGCTGCAAATTTACTCAGTCATTTGGAATGATTAATTTGACCTAAGTAGGCGATAATTTATAGTTCATATTTTAGCAGTTGAAGGAAATTTGGAAAGCAAAATAAATATAATTTTAGCATCAAATTGCAGTAGAAATATTGATAGAAACAACTACTATAAGACGCTTTTCTAAATGTCAAGTATAATGCCACAATCTAGCATTTTTGAGAAAAAAGTCCTGCTTGCTAGCTTTTATCACGTAATATTTTGGCCAATTGTTGATAGTCTGTGTGCCCAGAATATGTGAAAATGCCACTGTGTGTTTTTAGTTAGGATACTTTGAGTTCAGATGTGAGATGGGAATTCTCTACTGATTCTGATTTATCTAACATAACACACTTCCTCTTTTGATCTTACATGTAAGTCAATAGTGGCCTTTGACATTCAAATTCTCATCACATCATTAAAGAAATTTTATCTTGATACTTTCCTTCAGAGTGTTTGGATATAAGTCACTGGCTTCTCAAGGAAAGTATAAGTAATGAAAAAGCTATTTAAATTCAATTGTCTCAATGCAAATTACTGCATCATGTAGTTTATTAATAGTTAATATTACTACCACATATTTAGAAAGAACATGTATAAGCATATGGTCATGAATATTACTCTCTGGAATTTATATTAAAATTACAAACTTTTTGTATATCAAATTATGGAACCAAATTTAGGGCACAGATGGACAAAATGTAAACTCAGGATGAATTTAAAATATTCTTTGTGGGATATTTAAAATATATTTGGCAATGTATTTACTATCTAGTCAGAATTTCATCACCACACTTAATTTATCTTGAAGAATGTTTTTTAAGTTTTTTAAATTTTAGTCATCAATATTCACAGTTTATCTTCTAAAATTCAGCAGGCTATTAAGTTAACAATGTAAAACACAACAAATGTTAACCGGCATAGACAGGTGTAATCATAAAAGCTGGCTTAGAAGGGGTGTGTGTTTTTCTTAGGCACTCCTTTATCATTGTCTCAGTGATTCCTACTGCTCCAGAGAATCCTTACCGATGTAACACCCCCAAAGGAGTAGGTGGCTATCTGAAAGTGTCCACACAGCCACATTAGCAATGTTCCATCTATTGAACAAAAACTTCAAGATTATTAAAACCCTAAGTAGGTGGCAGAATCGAGCAAGATACAGTCTGAGTAAAACAAGATAGTTCTTTGCAACAATTATTCTAAGTTTAAGAAATGAGATATGAATCTAAATACACTTATTTAGATTACACTTACCCTTTCTATCTCAATTTCCCTGATCTCTCCCACAGAAAATAAAATAATGTTTTTACCCTGGTGCTACAACTTTCTTCCTCTGAATAGGCATTTTTTTTTTTTTAAAGCAGGCTCCATGCCCAGCAGGGAGCTCAACATGGCATTTGATCTCATGACCGTAAGATCAAGACCTGAGCTGAAGTCAAGAGTCAGATGCTTAATAGACTGAGCCATCCAGATACCCCTGGACAGGCATTTTTAAAATATAAATATTCATTTCCCTCAACAATCAGTATTTATAGAGTCCTTACCGAGCACTCTGGTAAATACTTTACACATGTTTACATTCACTGTTTCATATAACTATTACAAGAACCCTATGAAGTAAATGTTAAATGTTATGATATGTATTTTTCAGAGGATGAAACTAAAGTTCATTCAGTTATTCATTTAGTAATGAGTTTGTTCTAGAGCAGGGGCTACAGTGGTAATCATGCCAGGCAAGGTCTCTGCTTTTTTGGACCTTACATTAGAAGAAGAGCCATTAGACAGTTAACAGATAAACAGAAATGAAAACTGTGTGGGTAGGAAAGCAGGTTACTCGGGGTGTGGATGTCTGAAATGAATTAGATGGACATTCCCTGACATTTACTTCCTTGAGGAAGTGTGATAATGAACTCTGAATACAAAAAGGGGTGCAACAAAATAGATGTGGAAGCAAAAGAGTAGTAATATTCCAATACTTCATCCCAGGAAATCATCTCCTGAGAGAAGAAATATTCTCCTGAAATATTCGGAGCCAAATGCCAGAGACTGATCATTTACTTGTATAACAAAAGGGAAGAAAGAACATAAAGAAAGCAGTAGGGTTCCTAAAATATAAAAATTAATGGTTTAACAATGTTTCATTCTGGTTTCTAGGTTAGAGAAATAGATGTAGAAAGTCTCAATGCTCTTCATTAAAAGAGTTAAATGATACAGAGTCTTGGTAATTGTTATAATATTAAGTGCTCTTCAGAAACTTTTTTATTATCTCCCCCATTTACAAATAACCTGAGCTCTCACTCTTATAAACACAGCTGAACCTCCATTTGAAATCTACATCTGTTATGGCTCTGACTCATTTCTTTTCTTCCTGGTTTAACACAGGAGGAGAAGGTGTAGTATCACCAGAATTGTTTTGAAGGGTCAACTCAACTGACAAAATTCCTTTCACTTTTCAAGCAGTGTTACAGTGAGCCCTAGTTGAAAGAGGTAGATCAAGGCAGATTTATATCTTAGATATTTTTTCCAAATATTAACTACGCAAAGATAGTTTATCTTATTATTAGTTATCAGTTTGTCTCTTGGAACACACAGACCTCAGGTTTATAATGGGCCTACATGGAAAGTAAGGAATTCTTAGGATTAGGAAAGTGAGTGAGCCACTGGAGGAACTATGAGCAATTTTCAGTGACAGTATTCTTTTGTCAGAGCCAGCCCCAATCAAACAAATTTTTATTTATCATAGTTTTTATTTTGTTTTTAATCTGTAGATTAAACATGACTCATAGATTTATCTAAAAAAGGAGAAATAATTTAGATCACATAATCCAACCACTCTTGATTCAAACTAGAATGCTACATATGACAACATTTTACATATGTTTAACAGTAGGCATTTTCAAAACATTTGCATACGTGTAGTCTCCTTTGATCCTCACAATCACCTTTTGTGGTATAACTTTGTAAGCCCACGTAATTGATGAGAAAACAGAGGTTCAAGTCATCTTTCCAAAGATGCATAGCAAATTAGCAGCAAAGCCAGGACTCAGCTGCAGGTCTGCATGAGACTACAAAACTCCTGCTCTCCCATTTCACCATTCCTGCCTCTCACACGCTGCAGCTAGCTCATCATTCCAGGAGATAACATTTTAAATGCTTCCTCTTTGAAAAGAGTTCACAATGAGGACTCATCAGTGGGCTCTTCTTTTACTTAAAACATAGTAAATGTCATCCTGATCAAATCAACAAGAGACCAACTATCTCTGACACTGGCACTGATGAATGTTTTGTGCATGAATCAATCCCCAGAGGCTAAGGGTAAACCCAGAACATCCCTGCATTGACACTGTTAAGAAGCTCTCTCTCATCCAGAACCAACTCTTGCTTATTCCAGCAGCATAGACAAACTCCTGTGAGAGCAAGGCTGAACATTAATGGCAAGAATTCTCTGCCTTCTATCCCATAGAAAAAGCAGATGATCCTCTGCCATCTTAGGTCTGTGCCAAAACCTGAAGCTAAGAGATAAGAGGCTGTCCAGAAATCACAAACATAAGGTTTTAACCCCACAATCCAGTTACCACTAGAGCCATCAGCTTAAATACTTAGCTCTTGTGAAGCCCAGTTATTCAGCTTGGGAGGATGACACCTGGGCTAAGCTACACATTTACTTAATGGAAATTTTACTTCCATTTTAGAGCATTTTTCTTTTGTTTGTTTGTTTGTTTGACAGAAAGAGAGCAAGAGCACATAAGCAGGGGCATCAGCAGAGGTAGAAGGAGAAGCAGGCTCTCCGATGAGCAGGGAGCTGGATGCTGGGCTCTATACCAGGATCCTAGGATCACGACCTGAGCGGAAGGCAGATACTTAACCAACTGAGCCACCCAGGCACCCCTTGGAGCATTTTTCTATGCTAGCAGAGAACAGTTGCTTAAATCCTTTGATAAAACAAAGTAAACAAAACAAAACAAAACAAAACAAAAACACACAAAACCCAAAAACTGATAGGTAGGTCTGCTTAGGGTATGAATGAAATTTGAACTAACCATCAAAGGGGAACACCTGATTTGCTTAATCCATGTATTAGCATTACCCAGGACAATGCCTGACACATGATCAACACTCACTATACTCTGTTATTGAGTTTTAAGCTATATTAATATATAATAATAATTAATTTTAAAATAACTACAATAAATTATCATCTAGAAATACTGAAAAATCCAATAATCTTTGTGATTAATTTTGTGAATCAAAGATTTTGTAGTCAAGGGACCAAATTATGATTTATTAATTAATAAGGTAAGTTGAGCACCCTTCAGAGCTCAGAGTAGGAGACCCTATTCACTGCTTCTGCTGTAGGGTTTTAATTTCAGTAGAAGTATATTATCAGAATTCTTTAAAATTACATGATGCCTGTGTAGGTCATATGACTTTTCTCAGTCAACTCAATTATTAAATCTATGTGCTTTGTTGTCTGACTATATGATTTTCCATGCTTATTTCTAAGTTTTTCTCCCTGTTTTGTTGGACACTCCTGGGCATTTCTCACTGACCTGTAATAACCATCCTACAATTTTGGATTAGCTTCTTCATAGTACTATGTGTCAAATGAAAACATGTTTATTCATCTGTAAACACATATAAGCCTATACTATCCTATAATCAGGACATAAGTTTTGAGATTGATTAATTCATTTGCTGTTTTTGTTGTTTTTTAATCCAGATCCCATGATGCAGCTGTACAGTGCCTCCTCTTTTTCTCACTTGATAACACTTATAGCACCTGTTAAGTTAAAGTTGAGAATTATAACCTAAGGAAATCAAGACAGAAAATCTGTATCTCTTGACAATAGCTCCTCCACTAAAAGGCCCAGAATATGTACGGGTGATGGCCGTGGAGATGACCTACTGCTTGAATCTTCCTTTAAGACAAACTGCTTCAGGAAATTTAGCTAATTAAGAGCCTCCAACTTCTGCACCTTCAAAGACACCACTGTGTTTATGACTGAGCTTGGTAGGCTTACTAGAACCAGGGTGGTCCTTCTTAAAAAAAATTTCTTTAGTGGGAAGTTTTGGCTTAAGGAATCCCCTTCAGCGTGGCTAAGAATTTCTGCATTGCCATCTAAGGTTCTTCCTATTCAAATCTAACCCTCCTCTCTCCTCCCACAGATTTCAGACCTGCGTCTTAGACTGATGGCTCTACATATTCTAGTTTCCTCCTTCTTTATCCTTCGCAGGCACATCTGCCAATATATCTATTGTAGATCTAACCCCATTTTGGGATTTGCTTCATGGAGGACCAAAACAGACACTATATTTGATATATTCTGAATTATAAAATTTAAAACAAATTAATGTACGGTATAGTATACAAAATGTTTGAAAATACACAATATGAGAAAATCAAATTTTTGAATAATAAATATGCCAAAAGGCATGTCTTGGGGTCATATGACATGTTTTAAAGGGTGGGAAAACCTACTCTAATTTTATCTTGTTCTGGTTAATATTCTCTAATATATTTTTTAAAACAGCTTATTTTTTAAAATTATGATATGCAGGGCACCTGGGTGGCTCAGTGGGTTAAAGCCTCTGCTTTCAGCTCAGGTCATGATCTCAGCGTCCTGGGATCGAGGCCCGCATCGGGCTCTCTGCTCAGCAGGGAGCCTGCTTCCTCCTCTCCCTGTCTCTCTGCCTGCCTCTCTGTCTACTTGTAATCTCTCTCTCTGTCAAATAAATAAATAAAATCTTTAAAAAAATATGATATGCATAGAAGGTATTTGGTAGAACAAAGACAAGAAAATTCAGTTTTTACTATAAGAGATCTGAAACAAAACATGATAACTCTCTCTGGGTGGTGCCCTCATGATGTTCATCTTTGAACTAAAAACAAAAATCAAAGCCTGAAGCACATTCACTGATTCATAGCTGAGTCATTTATGGGGCAATACAGAGCTACTAAAGATCACAGAAAGATACTCTGTCCAACTGTGTTCCTGTGGGTATGTGTCGATGAAGGCAAAATATCGAGCACAACACCAGGAAGATTAGAATTCTGCATGCCTCCTTACATATTTCCTAACACTGCTGATGTATTCTGTATCATTGCACTTCTTAAAGAATTTATTTTAAATAACTCATTAAAGACACAAAAACAATGCCATTTAAAAAACTGTATGTTCAATATTTAATATTTAAAAAGCATCAAAGCAGATGGAGAAATTAATTGCTATGCAAAATATTTTTTACCACATTTAACTTTGTCATTTGCTGGCAATTATAAATGATTACTGTCTTACATGGTAGCATATTAAAACAGTGAATTCTTACTTTAACTGTCACTGGTTTTATTTTTCATACAATTTGATACATTCACCAAACATATGTTTCCTTCAATTTGTCACCACTTGAAACATATGTACACTGTTCATAAAGATTTTTCTATTCCATCTGAAGTAATATTGTTCTATTATACAAAGAGATGGACATAAAAAGAAAATGTCCTAACAACCAATGACGAGTTGAGTCTAATACTCATTTGTAAAATCCCTCCAGGGCTTTCACTGTATTTTGATCAAAATCCAAATTTACATGTCCTTCAAAGATCTAAATCAAATATCTCATGACCACTTTCTGTTCTATCATTTTCCCTCTTATTCCCTATTATGTAGTACACCAATAAACTCAACTCACCTGTTTCCATTTTAGGGATTTTGCACTTCTTCCTTCTGCCTAGATGTTCTTCTGATAAATCTTTGCATGGCTACCTATTTCTCATTATTTGGACCTATCCCACACATCAGCTCCTGGCAACACTTGCTAAAGAGCCTTCCCCACCCCTAATCACTCTCTAGCTTCTTAATCCAACTAGTTTTCTTTAACTTACTCTTTTATTTCCCAAATAAAAAGTAAACTCCATCCTTACCACTATATCTCTATAGTATAGCAAGAACAGTGCCTAACACATAGCAGATTCTTAAAAATATTAGTTTAACTTTAAGAAAACATCATGCAAACTATATACCATATGATCCCATTTCTAATGATATATGCACAAGCACACAAAAAATTAATAGAAATAAATACATGGATGACCTCTTTTCTAAGGCAACCAAAGCTAACATTTGGCCAGTTAATTAAGATGGTTGGTTAAAGAATATATACTTTAAAAGTTTTATTTTAAAGTAAAATATCTAACTGTAAATCTATCCCTAAATATATTAATGTACAGGCAAGACCCTTTTCCTGGGTCTGCTGCATAGAATCCCTCTCCTGTTTTGCATAAACCCCAAACATAATGGATTAGCCACGATTTTCAGCTTGGGTTTGCTTCATTTGAAAGAAGAATAAAGAGACTTGCAAAACAAGCTATGTGCAGAATCCAACTTTTAGAGCTGTCTTGCTCACACTAATATTAAAAAAATGTATCTAGATGGCTTGCCTTTGCCAAGTTTTTCAATGTGATCAACATAGTTTTCATGGGAACAATTCTGATTTACCCTTGTATTTCATTATTTTATACAATATTTAGCTGAACTATGTCATTAATAAATTCAACAGGCATAAACTGGTTTTGGAAGAATCATTACTGAACTTTTCAGAGAATATACAACTGTGAGAGAAAATTACAGAAACTTAATAGAGTAGGCTGCTAGCAGTGAATTCTCAGGCTGCTATGGACATCAATTAGTTTATTTTGAATAGTGGATAGAGAGTGAGCTTTGGTTACTCTTATGAATCAGTTAAGGGAAGGCATGTTAAGAGAGTTTCTACTAGTTCCTAAAATGTTAGTTGTCATTCTCTTGACTTGTCATGTTAATAAATAGAAAATTTTCATTTTCCTCTAAAATTTTTTTAGTTTGCAAATTTTCTACAGTACCATGCATACAATAAAATTTAAATAATATTGAATATTGAACATATTTATGATACTTTTAAAAGTGACCAAATGAGTAACATCCATTTTCACCTTATTGTTATTTTGATTATTTCAAATTTATTTAAAATGAAATTATAGTCTAGTAAACTCTCAAATCTAGAAAACTATGCATGTTTTTTTGTTTTTTTTTAAAAGATTTTACTTATTTATTTCACAGAGGGAGAGAGATCACAAGGAGGCAGAGAGCAGGCAGAGAGAGAGGGGGAAGCAGGCTCCCCGCCCAGCAGGGAGCCCGATGCGGGCCTCGATCCCAGGACCCTGAGATCATGACCTGAGCCGAAAGCAGAGGCTTTAACCCACTGAGCCACCCAGGCACCCCCCCATTTTTATTAAAAGCATTAGTGTCCTCCCAGTTACCTAAGCTGGAAATTTCAAAGGCCTTTCGTGTCTCCTTATTCTCCTTTCCCATCTCAAAAAAGTCTCCCTGCTCAATCGTTCCTTTGAGCTCTCTCTGCTCTATTTCCAGTCATTATTCCTATAGACTTGAATTACAGCTTCCTGCCTCCACTGGAGTGAGTCTAATGCGCCTGCCCAGAGTCACCAGAGGAGACTTTCTTGGAGTAGGGTGGAGCAGGAAGAGGGTGTCAAATTAGAAAGGCCTAGACCTAAAGCTCAGCTCCACCTTCTGATTTGAATGTCCTGGGACAACATACTAAACATATTTGAGCCTCAGTTCTATCATCTGTAAAGTGAGAAGTAATATTCACTTTGCAGCATTTTTGTGATAATCAGAAATAATGTAAGGCAAGTACATCTTTATGCAACTACCACAAATGGCATAATGTTTAGTAAAGAGTGGATACACGGTAAATGGTAAATATTACTTTTATTGCACTCTTCTATTCTTAAACATTTAATAATGTCTTTCCATTCTCTTTTTTCCACATGGCCTTCCTGTTCTCACCTAGTCTTATTCAAAATATTAATTTATGTTTGAGTTCAATTTCAAGATCCAGCTCAAGTACTACCTCCTCCAAAATTCCTTTCCCAATCACACCAAACTCTCTAATTTTTGTAACAGTGTAGTTGATGTGCTCAGGACTTGGTGATGCTGAAATAACAAGAAAATCAAAGTAATAATAAAACCAAAGTAATAATAATAATATTATTCATTTAGCTCTATATTAGAAGATAGAAATGACAACTTATCTTGGTACAGGTTTTCTTGTTCTGAAGAGATCCGTCAAAATGCACTTATTTATTAGATGAGTGCTAATTCTGCACCATCTCTGTGGTGGCCATAGTGGCCATGCATTTGGTTTCACAAAAACCACTCTTTCTTGCTTAGTACCAGGGGCTTGAGAGTTGGTGGGAGGTGATGGATACATTTGCAAAAGATTTCAAGGAACTCCTTGGAGAACAAGAGGCAAGACCACAATTCAGAAGGCCCCAGCTGAGAGAGGGCACAGTTCAGACAAGGCCTGAGAGCACTGGGGAAGGCCTGGGTCTGCAAACAGCCTGGGACTGACGGGCTCCTGACTCAGCCTCACTGGTGCAATAGGCAGGCTCCCAGGTACCTGTTTGTTGTGTAAACAAAAACGCTAGATAACTGAGAGCTGGCACTGTGGGGATCCAGGCCAATTTGAGCCCTAGCACTGGTGCTGAGTGACCAGACAGAATGTGGAGAAACAATTGGCAAAAAGAGAGCCTACCACCAGAGCCAACAGAAGCATGGGTACCTATACCTGACCATTTGCCTGCCACATTTTCAGAAGAGATACCAGGATGTGACTGGCATCATTCCAGAACAGCAGTACCACTTTCTAGAGTGCTTCAGACCTGGGAGCAGCTACTGAATTCTCTGGGCGGAATATGCTATGTCTCAGTGGAGCATCTTACAATGGAAACCCGTGGTCCCACCAACCGCCCTGATCAACCTGATCACATCTCTAAATTTCTTGAACTTATCACGGGGTGGTGGATTTTTGATCATCTCCAGTGAGGAGGGAACTACAAAGAAAAAGAACTGTTCTTCCTGTTAATTTGGGCATGTAACATTATCAAGTTTTGATTTTATGTGAAGTTGCAATTACATCCTAAACAAAAAGTGGGTAAACTCCCATCTAAACACACTATGTTTTATATATATTCCTTATTACATGTGTTTTCTTTGTATTATTTAAGGATGTGTTTTACTTCTCTTATTAAATTGAGAATTCATCATGTTAATATATATATTTCTTATCATCCATATGATCTAATGCCACACATTGCATATAATAGGTATTCAATAAATATTTGGAGAATGAATTAATGAGTAACAATACACAGGGATTTTTCATGAAGGATTGATCTGGTACCATTTCAACATCTGTGTCTGTTTAATAACTTTGCTTTTCCCTTCTGGTTCAATTTGGTCACAGGGTATTCTGAAGATTAATGAATAAAATATTTATGAACTCTTTTAGAAAGGCAAATGAAAGATCAACATAATATTTCCTCTCTGCATAATAAAGAAAGAGAATTCCTAATATCCTTTAGGCAAATTCACCTTAAAACTCTTCATTTCATTTTGTCTGAAATATTCTTTTGATTTATTAATGTGGATTTAAAGAGTACTGGCCAAGCATATCTTGGATATTAGGGCATCAGAGTGGGTCTTTGACCATTATTTAAAACTTGTATCACAAAACTGCACAGGCTACACTTTTTAAAAAAATTGTCTTTCTAATGTAAATATAGTTACTCAGGTACCAGTGTTATGAAACTAACATCAACAATTTGATAGTAAAACTAGCAATGATTCTTGTTCCTTCATTCACTTAACCTCATCCAGTGCATCAGAGGAAGCAACTACCTATTCTACTAAGCAGACATATCTGTATGCTTATTCACTTGTCATATTTGTATAAACAGGGCTTTGAGAAAGATGAACTTTACTCTGAACAGAAATATCACTTACACTAAAAGGCAGAAATGATATTTGCCTTGAAGTAAATGGATACCATTTTTGGAGGACTTACTATGTGCCAAACACTGCCTTTGAGCAGTAGCAAAGCTATATATTTAATCTTCACAGTGACACCTTGATGTAGGCATTACTAGTTCCAGTAAATAGATGAGGTAATTGAGGCTCAGAGATGTTAAGTAATTAGCAGAAGTTTATAAAGGAAGTAATAAGTAGATCTCAATTTCAATAGTCATATGACTCTGACTTCAAAGTTTTTGCTCTGAGATAGAAATAGATTTACAAGTCTTTGATAACTGACAAAAAATATGAGCAAAAATTCAACTTTTCATTCTATGCCAACAAGCCATCTTTTTAATCTAAAAAAGGAAGGGCCTGACATTGGGAGGAAATAAATGACACATACAAACAGAAGTTTTTGTAAACTTCTAACTAGATTTAAAAACTTGTTCAATAGGGATATGTCATTCTAATAGCGCATTTCAAATGATTGTAATTGGGTCCATTTTAAGAGAAGATTACTAGATTCAAGTACTGTGTAGATTCTGTATGAATCTCCCTAACTTTTCTATGTCAATTAACCATCCAATATGTACACACACACTCTACTATGGTCTTAATGCATACAAGAGATAACAAATGATGTTGGAATAACATGATTGAATTTTTTTCTAAGTAATCACCCACAACATGGGGCTCAAACTCACGACCCTGAGTCCAACATTCACCTGTGTTACTAACTGAACAAGGCAGGCACCCCCATGATTGAATTAATTAAATTATTAAGCACCATATCAAAATTTGTTCTATATTTGGAAGGCACTGGGAGCTTAAGAGGAATCAATAATATAATTTATAATTATAAAAATCCAGGTAGGTTTCCAATATTTTTATATGTTAATTCATTATCCATTTCAATCTTTAGGACAACATACTAAAATGTTAATTTTAGTTAATTAACTTCCCTAAAGTAACAGCATTGGAAAAGGTTGAAAATGGGATTCAGATGTTGGCTTCTGATCCCTATTTATTAGTTTAATTTATTTGGGAATAATATAGGAGGGTTTAGTGGACCAACTATCCACCACCTCATCCCAAATTGGTGTGAAACCCTACATATTAAAGTTGAAGAAGAAACAATGAATGTAACATTTTTTGCTGGTTTCTAATTTATTGTGCCTAATTTTTACCTCTGGATGCTTAAGGATTCCTTTAAATTTGCTTCAGGGTATAGTCCAAGGATCTTCCTTTATATATAATCTAACTATTCTATATACCTGCATCTATAAAATGAGGATTATAACTGCCCCATGATGTTGTCATGAGGGAATAATAGTACTAGGATGAAGTAAGTGTTAAATACATTTTACGGTTAGGTCATTTTATAGTAGAGATTGTCAATAAAAATGGTAACATGCATCAGGAGCCAGATTCAAAGTTTACATACAAAGCCATTGTTTGGATCAGACTTCCTAGGGCTATTATACATTCGAAGGCCCTCAATATTCACACTTCATATATGTGTATGCTCCTGCTTCTAATAACAGAGTCAGGTAATTCTTGGATCAAACAGGCAGAATTTCTGTATTAGTAAGATACAGAAGTAAGAAACATCTACTGTTGTATATATTTACATGAAAAAAAAACAGTTATGATTGTTGTTTATTATAAGTAACATAAATTTCATTATATACCATGTTCTTGATTTATTTGCAATATTTTCTATCTTAATAATGCTTCTGATATTGAGCATGGCAAAATAAGTTGAAATTTGTTATAAATATTACAGTAGTGATGAAGGATAATTTGTTAAAATTTGAGAGACATACTGAGTCCAAAATTAACAATATCTACAGTTAAATATGTTACATGTTTATCATATTTTATAGTTAATATTTAATAAAAAATCTACAAAAATCTTATATATGCTTAGTGTCCTGAGGCTATGTATTATAAATGCTAATTATCCTAGTAATATTATGGCCACTAACATTGTCCTTCTAGTAAATAAATAAGGCTATACCTTACCTTTCATGACAGTATCTAAAAGTAATGTGAATCTATATAAATATAAATAGTAAACATTATATGTTTTTATATTATTTGTTTTTATATAAAACTGTATATAAATGTAAGTATTAAAATGGAAACTTATGTTATTATTTATTATTCAAAAATTTGGGGTGCCTGTGTGATTCAGTCAGAAGAGCATGAGATTTTGATCTCAAGGTCATGAGTTCAAGCCCCATGTTGGGTGTAGAGATAATAAATTAATAAATAAATAAACTTTAAAAACAATTAAAATGTATTTTATTTAAAGAATATAGTGAGGCCAATATATCTTTTATCTGGTATTATGTTTCAATATTTTTAATATAAATCCAAGATTATAAAAATAACAAGACTCCTAAAATAAATCCCTAAAATTATGAATAAAATAGAATAATACAAAACAACATAGTTTTGATAGTAATTATCACTCCCTATCAGTCCACCCCTTATTTCCAAATACAGAATGTAGTTTAGCTCTGTGTATTTTATTCTGAATGTAAACAGTCAAAAAACGTATTTATACATTTTAGAAATAGATCCACTCTTTCTTTTTATTTTAGAAATAGATCTTATAAAGAGAAAATACTATGGTTCATAGCAATTGTTCATCTTTCTTAGCCAGAATTTTTCTGTAGTTCATTATGAATCTGTATCTAAGTAATAATATTTCTTGTTATTTATATGCCTCAGTGCCATCACTTACTCTCTGTTTTTAAAATAATTTTAACCACCTGAGTTTAACTATTTTGAATTACTGTATGTTAAATGTCGCACATTTATAATTATCTGTTAATTAGTTGATATGCAAAAATTTTATCCCACATTTTCTCCCACTGTTTCCCAATCCATTTTCCTCTAATCCAGGAGAGTGAACATTATGTGAAACTTGTTGTTAGTCCCCTTCTAACCTGAGTGCCTGCTCTAGTAAAAGAATCTATTTCTTATTTTCTTAACCACCTGTATTCCCTTTATATCGTGTCCTGTACTTAACTTTCCTTATGTCACCTGTGATTGGTCATATCTATATATAACTATATAGCTATTAAATATAAAATAAGAAGCTGAGGGAAATTGTGAACTGAAACTTGTAATCCATTACAAGTGTGTATTGCACATGATCTCAGATCAGTGCTTTACAGATAAATTTTGTTCTTGAGGGTGGAAGGGGTAAAAAAATGTCTCCTGATTCAACCTTCTTTTTTCAAGTGAAAAGTTTAAAAATTGGCCTAAAACAATAAAATGATTATGAAGGAAATGATTCATTGCAACTGCCATTTTTCATGTAAGGAACAATTACTTAAAATGGAAATTCCAACTCTTTATCAGCTTTAGATAAATGCTGATTATTTAATCTGTCAATGAGCAAAGGCGATTAAATGGAATGTTGTATGTTAATGAAACAATGGAGTTTGTTAGGTCATCTCAATTATTTATATTCAGATTTAACTTGCAGCCTAGAACATCATGGAAGATTAATAGGTATATAAAGTAAAGGAATATAGCGCTGTTCCGTTATTCATACCGCAAACTCCATGTCCTTTTACTATTCATTAAATCAATCATATACAAATGTAATGAGTGTTGTGCTTATGACCTCATAACATACTCTGAAATATCTTACACAAATACTTCTGTCATACTTTATTATGACATAGACTCCTAAATATTTCTTCTGCAATAAAGACAAGAATAAAACTAGCAGTTATGGTGACAAATATTGTGAAATGTTATACATTTTTTTAGAAAAATATTAAGAAATTATGCAAAACTCCTGGTAAATATATGTTTGTCTCTTACTATCACAAAATAAAATAGAAAACAAGGAATTTTAACAATTTTGAAGGAAGACATAGGAAACTAAGTCAACCAAAGAAGCACAAAATTGGGAAGAAGGCAACAATTAAAGTTTGAATATTTTTTTGTGCTACTAAGATATAAGATGTGATCAGTAAGACACTATCTTCTGATTTTGTCAATTCCCTAAGATCTGTGAGGAAATAGATGTATTACCTTCATCACCAAATCCTGAGTACACAGCATACACACAATTAAAATGGATCAAAGAAAAAGTCATTACTTCATCATTTTGCTACTTTTTATACTTTTGGTGTTTTAGTGGGATTTAAGATAAAGTCAATATTTTCACAATGCCTCTATTGATTAAAATGGGGAGAGTTAGTTTGATCCACTGTCTGGCAAAGTCTTATATTCCGTTTTCAATGGAATTGAAGAAAATAGCTCCAGCTGATTAAGAAGACAGTGGCAAGGACAGGCTTGTAGCTCCAGGAGTAAATAAAAATCTGCCTGGTCATACTTTATTTCTCTGTGATTCTATTTCCTAAAGGTAAATCTTTGTACAGTACAGAGTGATCACTAGTGCCCTCTTAGCACATAAGCTCCCTGTCATGAATTGGGTATACAAGACATTTATCTTTAAAGTTAATCAAAGATGAAGGAAACTATAAAATTTCTGGGCTATGGTCTGTTGTTACAAAAAAATAATTTTTAAGAGGACATTGGAACTTAAATGCATAAAGATGCATCTCAAACATTTTTACTTTTTTGTAAAGGAGAAGAGAAACTCCTAACTCACTAAAATTTCACTATTTAATCAAAAGTGTTTCTTCTTTTGCCTTTTAAGATATTTTTCTAACAAATATTTGACACCAGCCTAATTGCATTTTCCAAATTATTAGATATCTTGACAATAAAGTGTAAATACATAAATTTTTAAAAAACTCTCCAGAACATATTTGGGAAAATGAAAGAACCTAGTGATTAGAGCACAGAAGTAATGTGATTAAAATAAATTAACACACACATTTATTCAGGTAGGCAGTCCCTCTTTCATTATGAACCTCATAATATATTCACTTTGCAGCAGACACCTAACTAGGTACAGGACCTTCAAGGATGAAGAAACCTAGGTCCTGCCTCCAAAGAGCTAGAGTCTTTTGGAAAACAGACATGAAAACAAAACTACCAGTGTAAAACTTCAATATGCAGTTAAAAAAAACATGCACAAATGAAAGAACACATAGGTAAAATCACAAAAAAGGTAACAGATGACCTGAAAACTAAAGCACAAGTAGGAATAGGCCACGCATTCAGACAGTGGGAACAGCCTGCACTGAAATGAGGAGAGCGCTGCTGTGAGATGGGTGACTTCAAAGAGCAGGAGCAGGCAAACAGGAGGCTGGACAAGCAGCAGGAGCCAGATCATGGAGGGCCTTGCACGCATGGCAAATGGATACAAATTTTATCTAGTAAATGACAAGGAGTCATTAGCAATGTTCACATAGAAAGAAGGTAAGTGTAGAGGAGGGATGTTAGGAGTGGGACTTCAAGAAGGAGACTATTACAACAGCCAGAGGAGAGATCATGGGTCCTTAACTAAGACACAGGTCTTGGAGTGAAAAGAAGAATGTAGTGAAGAAAAATATTAAGACAGTAGACTTGAATGTGTTTGATGACTGACTGACTGATAGATGTGAAGAGAGAGAGAAGAAAATGGAGACAGCAGTTGGCATCCAGAGTTTATATTTCCAAAATAGTAACCCCCCTGTAGAAATCCAAATAATAATAGCCAACTAACATAGTCATTACTGACTTTTGTTTTAAATTTACATTGTCAAGGAATATGTATGGTATTACATTCAGTGTAAGAAAAAATGGTACTTTTAAACTACCAGATAAAGTACAGGTCCATTAGTATTAATATACATGGGCGTAATGGGGGAAGTGGGAAAGATTTCTAGGACATAGCTAGACTGTTTAAAACTGACCTTGAGGTGTTTCTACTGGATTCCATTCTCTCGAATTAAGATTATTACAAACTCAATATATCAATAATAAATGTAATCATCATCAGCTCTGATGGATTCAAAAAGTGAATCCCTGCCCTTGGGAACTGTGCTTGGAGAAGGCAGACGTCTGGGTAGAAGACTCGGAGCTATGCCATCTGATCATGCAGTAACGAACAGTGGTCCACTTAGAGGATTTCCATATTCCTAGGAGAATGGAAATATGTATATGCACAGTGAAGAAAGGGTTCTATAGTAAGGACTCATATCTGGAGAGGAGTCTAGCACATTGTTTGGATGGCAGTGTGCAGGCATTGGGGAAAGTATGAGAAAGTGACATCATGAATTAGGAAAAAATACCCTTATTTGTGAAAGAAGGGGGTTGAGCTGCTTTTCTAACTTCTTCCTTAAAGAGATTGGGCTTGGATGTACTCTGGAACTTGCTTTCTTGGTTGGATTTACATCAAATGGAGATAAAAATTTTACTGAGCTAATGAGATTAATATATTTATTATGATGACCCCAAACCATAGAAGAAACCACAAGTACAGGAGAAACGGTCTTGTATTCAATAGTCATTTACCAGACAAACACTTAACCCAGGGATCAGTTAAGATGCTAACTCAACCAGAAAAATTCTTATAAATCTAATTCATTGTTTCCTTTTATAGTTCAACATGAAGAAAGAATGTGAAAGTCTAAGCACTATGATCTTACATACTGACAAATGACTATGATACTGATAATAATAGGTCTTGCTTCAAGCACCAGGAACTTTGCTGATAATCCCATTTCTTTATGGGACCATAGGGAGAAAAAAGAACAAGATATATATAAACACTGAGATCTCATGAACTGACTGAATGGAATGTTGCCAACACCAAAATGCCAGGCTATAATTCTTTTCTTTTCTAACTAGATTCCTTTTAATTTCCTGACTCCATTCATGGCGGAAATGGCCTAGTAATTCATTTTCCTAAACATTTAATGACTGGGAAAATGCTTACAATATGATCTTAAATGAAAAAGAAAAATAATACTCATGCAAGACATAAATATACCAACATTCTTATACAGATCCTATGTTGGTTTTATGTTTACGATAATCATGTGCTATTTTATAATTAAGAATTAATGGTTTATAATGAAAATATTTTGCATATATTTTATGTCATTATATAATGCATATATAATGAGAAGATTTTGAAAGATATTATTTTCCAAAAAAGAATCTTTAAAAAGTATCCATTTTGAAGACATTTTTATTTTATTTTATTTTTTTCTTTTTTTTTTAAGATTTTATTTATTCATTTGACACAGAGAGAGAGATTACAAGTAGGCAGAAAGGCAGGCAGAGAGAGAGGAGAGAGGAGGAAGCAGGCTCCCTGCTGAGTAGAGAGCCCGATGTGGGCCTCGATCCCAGGACCCTGGGATCATGACCTGAGACGAAGGCAGGGGCTTTAACCCACTGAGCCACCCAGGCGCCCGACATTTTTATTTTAATGGCAAAGTTCATGCCTACTTCCAAAATAGTTTGTGTTCCATGCTGTATTTATAAATAAAATAAATAACTAGTACACATTTTTAGTTAAGAAATATTATTCAAAAAGTGCTCATACAAGTAAATTTATCTTTAGTTCACTCATTTTTAAAATGTCCTCACTTTTAAATCTTACCTCAAGTTTTCTGGTAAAATCTTTACATTTTGCAGTAATTTAAAAATATACAAACGAAGGGGTAATTATCTTTTATATGCAAACATTTTCATTTTTTTAAATTTAATATGCCACTTGGAAAGCACTCCATAACTGTAACAAAGGTAAGAGTGTTGCCATTGAGTATTCTTCTAAAGATTTCAAAATCTGTTCTATACACAATGGCCAGAATTTTCAATAAACAGGCTAATTTTCTCATTTTCTTATCAGCGCATTTTTATTCCATCACTCAACCACTCTGACTGAATCACCTGCCAATTCAGAAGGACAGAATTGAGAAGGAACGGACTCATGGCTAGAAAAAAAAAAGAACCCAAACCTGTATTCCTCCTAACACAATTTTTTTTCCACCTTCTGACGATTAATTCCCTCTAAGAGCCCTTGCCTCCTTGGACAAGAAGTTAATAACCTTTCCTTTGTACTTATTTGTCTTTTGATAGTCTCTAGAAGTTACTTAGAAGTTAGACAGCACTTTGGGGCGCCTGGGTGGCTCAGTGGGTTAAAGCCTCTGCTTTCGGCTCAGGTCATGATCTCAGGGTCCTGGGATCGAGGCCCATATCGGGCTCTCTGCTCGGCGGAGAGCCTGCTTCCCCCTCTCTCTCTCTGCCTGCCTCTCTGCCTCCTTGTGATCTCTCTCCCTCTGTGAAATAAATAAAANCGATAGTCTCTAGAAGTTACTTAGAAGTTAGACAGCACTTTGTTTCAGGGGATGACATGTAGTGTCATATAGGAAATCATACAGAAATACACCAATACCTAAATATAGTGGAAAATTTTTATGGTTTTGAATATAAAGAACAACAACAATCCTTGGACATATTAGTAGAAGTCTTAGAGTTATGTGCTAAGTAAAAGTGTTAATATTGTCATGATACCTATCGATTTACTTTTCTTAAAATCATTCAAAAATTGTTTTGAGTAACAAATAATAAGATACCCACCCTGAAATTAAAGAATGTTAAAGACAGCTAGAAAACATATTGAAAAAATACATATATACATGATTAAAATAATAACTTAAAGAATAGTATATATTTTATTTTAAAAAATAACACTTTCTTAAGTTATAAAAGTTTAGTTCAACATTTTCACACTGAGAATAAAGCATAATATTTCTATTTTTTTAGGTTGTATTTTATTTTTAATCTGGATATACTTAAGAGAAAATAATAACTTCATTTTAAAGTTAGATATTTTCCTCCCAAAAAAGTTTCTCAAATATATCTTAGGTTAATACCAAAATACTAGAACTAGTCAACGATCTCTATTTTTATACAAAAGGATAAAATTCCCCTCATATTATATCTTAAAAAGAACTAATGTGGGCATAAGACGTTTTCAAATTTTAGGAGGTTGTTTTTCTCATTAAAAGAAAACAAATATCTTTTTTCTTTCCATCAGAAGTTTGGTACCATGAGGGCAAATATGATTTCAATCTCTATGAAGATACTCAATTTGTATGATTGAATCTACTTTTAAGGAAAAAATAATAGAACTTTTCCTTTATTTTGTTACATTAAAAACATACTTTGAACCTCTATTGAAGCAATTAAGGGAAAAATTATTATCATAATAGAAAAAGCTTTCCATACATCAGAAAAGAGAATACTATGTTTATAAAATTTCCATTTAGACTGACACTTAATAAAAGACAGTTGTAATGACCTAGGAAATATAAATATTGCCAAAGTGCTTAGCCCTTTCCTAAAATGTAGCAATAATTAGAATAGAAATAGAAAAAGAAAACAGTTTCAATGAGAATGTATCATTTATAATTTGCTTAAATAACTATAGTATAATAAAAATAGTATAGTATAAACCTACCTGGTCTTGTAAGGTAATCAGTACTTACATTTGGCTATTGAGCACTTGAAATGTGACTAGTCTGAAATAATATGTATGGTGTCAAAGACAACTTTCAAAGACTCAGTAGCCAAAAGAAAATGCAAAATATCTGTCATAATTTTTATACTGATTATCTATTCAAATTATAGTGTTTTTAATATAATCAGTTAAGTAAAATAAATAATATTGATTTTTACTTGTTTTTGTTTATGCTTTTTAACAGAGTTATCAGAAAATTTTAAAATTATGTGTGTCTTCCATTAGGTTTGCATTGGCAGCAGTGGTATAGAGAGCTAAACTTAACACCAGAATGTTCCCTTCTTTTCTAGTTCCTGCATAAATCCACTTTCTAAGTTTAAAGAAAGACTTGAAAATAACAAGTGTGATATTGGTTAGTCTTAAACCTTAAAAAGTGAATAACTCAAAGGAGATTTTTGTGTGATGTAGGTCATTCATATGACATCACAAACCAGCATGATGAAGAATAATCATGTATGGGTAGTTAAGATCAAAGGTATAACTCTCAGGTTAATGTCTTCTTCTCAGTCTCTAATTTATCCTATACGTGGCACTCATTAATCTTAGAGAAATACCTACAGTGTAGTATTCTAACAATAGTTGTAATGTCTTTTGAGATACTCGTATAAAAGTACAAATTTGCCACATAAAATTAATTTAGGAAATTTTTAATAGGATTATATGCAATAGTAGTTCTGAGATCATACCTGTAATGTCAAACAGTTAAACCCAAGTTCATATCCAGAAGATTTAATAATTCATGCAAAATTATTTAGAAACACACAAACTAATCTGTAAGTGGGAATTCATACCGTCATAAATCCATCCAGCAAACCTGAATCGGGTTTCGGTGGTGCCTGCAACCGTTCCATTGACCACTTTTCAATGATGGAGGAGACTTGTGTATTTTCTGTATTTAGTATTCTGAACCCTGTCATGTTAACACCACTGTATCGATAGGGCTCTACATCAAGAGCAAAGAGATCCTGAAAGACAAATTTCTTTATGTTAGTATCAATTGCATATATTCACAGAAGTGTAAAATTAAAATAGTCAATTATTTAGTCAATAATAGTCAATAAATAGTCAATAATCAAGTATTCTTATTTCCCTTAGATAGTTAACATGATTGTTTCTCAAATGCTGTTAAACATCACAAATCACCAAGATTCAAAGAGACTATTTTCATGCTTTTCCAATGTAAACATGCATATTCTAAATAAATATGCATGTATGTATCATATTCTAATTCTACCAATGGAACAACAGGCTTTTCTGTATCCTACATTTAAGATTGAATAAACTTTCTTCTCCATGTTTAGGATAGCTTGCCCTTAAATTTTATGCACTATCATTTTTTTTTTTTTTTAACAGACTAGTCTTTTTTTCTATGCCCTGCTTTCTGGACCGGTTACTGCCACTTTTTTATTTTTTATTTTGTCTTATCTTTTTTTTTTTTTAAAGAAACGGTTCATGAAATATGGCTTCTAACTAATGAAAATTATATTAAAGCCGAGGGTAACAAAACTGGCCTTTTTGCTTGTGGAACTCTTGCAGTTCCTTTGTTTTTTATCTCACCCAACAAGTTCACCATAGGGAACCCTTTAGATTTTGGTTGTCGGTTCCAGGCTGTAGTGAATGCTCTGGCTTTGCCTTTTGGTTTTCCCAGGAGAGAGGAGGCCAAAGCATCCAGGAAAGTTGGATGTCCTCATAGGAACATGCAGCATGTGGGACCCCGGCCCTTTTTCAAGTTGGCATTAACTAATGCTCAGATCTTACAAATAATATTGGGAACCAGAGCAACAGTAATGCAATTGGACCTGTGAAGCTTGTCTTGGATTTATACAGCTATACAGGGTACAAAATAGAAACAAAATTCAATGGAGAGCAAATGATATTGGTCTTAACTGTGCTCTGTACCATGAAAAAATATAAGGGATTTTTAGGTTTTTATTTTCAATTTTTGCTCTCTAGCCAATGAGATACACACTCACACACACTAAGGGGCAAAAGATTAGAAGTGATAAGTGCAAGGAGTCAAAAAAGCAAGACAAAGAACTTTCAGTTTTTGTAGTCAAGAATAACTTCATAGAGCAGATGGGATCTAAGCTTTCATTAAAGAATGGCTGGGCTTTTGATAGGCAAAAGGAGAAAGGATGTCATTCGAAGTGTCAGTAAAGGCACAAAATTAGAAAACATAAAACCTATTCAGAAGACTGATCTAGATCAGTTTTGCTATAAAAGAGGATTGATGAAGGAGAATAGCAACAAAAGAAAATAGGAGAGTTAGGTTAAAATCAAACTTAAAAAAATGCCCTCAATTATAGGTTAATGAGTTCTATATATATCTTACTTTTTTTTGTAATTTCTTTTTTCTTATTAAGAGATACTTCTTTTTTTTTAAAGATTTATTTATTTATTTATTTGACAGAGAGAGAGAGAAATCACAAGTAGGCAGAGGCAGGCAGAGAGAGAGGGGGAAGCAGGCTCCTTGCTGAGCAGGGAGTCCGATATGGGCCTCGATCTCAGGACCCTGAGATCGTGACCTGAGCCGAAGGCAGAGGCTTTAATCCACTGAGCCACCCAGGCGCCCTAAGAGATACTTCTGATTCCTCTAAAATCTTATGATGACGGTGAAACTGAGTTTTAACTGCACTGAAATATAATTTGCTGATGAGTAATGTCTTCCAATCCCTCCCCTCCAGCCTATCACGGTTTCTTACAGGCTGCAAAAGGTCACCTGGTGGGAAGTATTATCTCTATTAGAATGAACCATAGTATTTACCAGTAAAACACAAACTACTGTGTGAAGAATCTCTACTGGAGGAGAGTTGTTATTATAGGAAGCTATTGTGATCAAGTACATTTTAGTAATTTGATCTGGTATCTTCAAGGCCCCCCAAAACTGGGAGACCAATCTGAATACTTCTGAGTTAACAGAAAGCATTGGTTAGACTGGTCATTGTGGGAATGGAGATGCATGCTAGAGACAGTATGGAGGAAAAAACAGTCAAATTTTGATGATGTTGTAGGAGTCAGACAATGGAGGCTTTGAAAGAAGTCAGAAGAGGGGTCAATTTAGAGGACAATACAATAAAGTTTAAATAATTTGAAATTAATGTGACAACAGTTAGACTTGTTCTGTAATGTAACAGTATATAACAACGCAGAAATGTTACAAAGGGCAATTTAGATTTCATTTCAACAAAGTTAATAAATTAAGTTCTAAATACATACAGGTCTGAAGAAAATAACTGAAGAGGAAAAAGGAAAATAGAATAAAGGCTCAAACTTAGAGATAATGCTCACACTTGGGGCAACAGGCAATAAAGGGGAATAGAATATAATAGAATATGCCATCCCCAAATATGGCACTTTGACATGAGGATTACTTTGATCTGAAGGCAATCAAGACCTAATAGACTAAGGGAAACTTTTATGTCTGCCTGCCTTAACTACCAGAAAGATTTTATATAGGGGACAGTACCAGAAAAAAAAAGCTATTACTAGAGATAAATTTTTTTATCTGAAAGATCTTTCTGCGTGGAAGGGCAAACTTCTAATTACCAAATATCTGCTTATCGGTCTGTGAATTACCCTTCTCCTCTTTAAAGCCCCAGGCCCTCATCCTATTCCTTAGCTCAATTACCTGACCTGAGCTTGAGTCTCATATCTTTGGGGCTCCTTACATATGAAATTAAATTTGTTTTTTTTCTCCCATTAATCTGTTTTATGTCAATTTAATTATTAGACCAGCCAAAGAACCTAGAAGGGAAGAAGGACAAATTTTCTACCCCCACAGCGGGGAAAAATTAGTGACAGAGACAGAGAGTCATTTGACAGAAGAAGGAAAATCAGGATACCACATTAGTAATGAAATAGAAACAAAAGTAGGTTTGATAGAAGGGTAAGGTTATATTTTCATGCATATTTAAGAAAAAGTTGTGTGGTCGGTATGGAAAAACAAAAGATAAAAGTAACATTCAATTTGCTAATTGTAAATTCAGTAAGACTGACATTTGAAAATCCAACTAAACATAGGCAAAACAGGATAGAAAATTTAGTCTACTAAAAGAACAGTTTCAGTGAATCTGTTTTTTGTAAAGTAAACAGAACTGAGATAACAACATAAAAACGTATGCTTAAAAAAAAAAACACACTGATTTCTTGGGGCGCCTGGGTGGCTCAGTCAGTTAAGTGACAGCCTTCAGCTCAGGTCATGATCCTGGAGTCCCATGATCTAGTCCCACCTTGGGCTCCCCTCTCAGCGGGGAGTCTGCTTCTCCCTCTGACCTTCTCCCCTCTCAGGGTCTCTCTCTCTCTCTCATTCTCTCTCTCAACATAAATAAATAAAATCTTTAAAAAATATACAAATAAAAAATAAAAAAACAGTTATCTCAGAAACTAATTTTAAAATCTATTATGTTCTGAAAGTGCTCTAAAGCAATATATAAATAAGATATGATATTTTGAATTGATATCTGAAATAATATTATTTAAAAATCATCAGCTTCCCACCAAAAATTACTCCCCCTGATGATCAATTCCTCCTGAGTTTTATCAAAATAAAATAAATGATAACTACAAAGGTGCTAGTCATTACTTCTCACTCAAAAGCCCATTTTCCATAGTGAAAAGTCCCAATAAAATAAAATTTAGAGCATTAACTTTATGCTTTAATAAATTACTTACCAGAGTGGTGAAGATATAGTGATAGTATTCTGTCATCATTCCCATAGCTAATGCCTAGGAAGTAAAAAATAAAAAATATTAATATTTAAGGTACACATCATATGAAATATGTCAATAACAAAATAGTAGGATGTAATGAAGAATCTGTGTATAATATTCAGGTTACATTAAAACTAGGTCAAACTAAATCTTTTCTCCATAGTCAAGGAAGATTAGTGGTTACTGAAGGAGTTTCTGAACCAATTCTCTTGATAGAAAAGCTATTAGTTGAAAGTTTGCAATGTAAAGCTTATGGCTTTACATATTAAAGGAGGCATTAAGTTTGACACAAACCTGAAATTAGCACATCTTAGTTCATTTTATTTGTAATGTCTCCACTACAAATACCTTAATGAGGAACACCATTTTATTTTGACGATCACTATTATTCAATTAGGGAAAAAAACGCTATAAAGTGCAATGCCAGTAGGAATTTTTTCTTTTAGCACTTTAGTGACTTTCCTTAGCATTGATGAAGCAACTTTAAATCATCACTGTTATTCAAAAAGTACAAAGAAATGTTTCTTACTTTTACTAATAGACCAGTTGCAAATTACTACTTTATTTCATACTTTTACAGTCCTTGTCAATTTTAGACTATCATTCTTAAAATAAGGACTTTTGGATTAGAACTTCCAGTCAGAGAACTGTCAATTTTTCCTCTGAAAATGAGAACATTTTTGAAATAGCTGTTTATCAATGAACAGTAGCTGGTGATGATAATTGAAAAATGATGCGTTTTTGAGCTGAATGAAGAGCTCTTAGTAGGAAACAAGTATTCTCAGGTGCTCCTAATACTCTTCCATAAAATACTAACTACACAAATTCATTTGCTAAATAGCTGCCCCAGCTCTACCCTATGTATTCTATGCTCACAGGTAGGTAGGTATTAACCAATTAGCTAAAATAAGATTTGCATATCTAGAAGCAAGTTGTTAGGTTAAGAAAGAATAGATACTTGTGAAAATTTTTGGAACAATAATACATTTTTTTTTAAAGGGAGGAACATTTGTTAATGAAAGGCATCAGCAAAGAATTAATCAGAAGAAAGGAATTTAGAAATTGTGATATTGCGATTTATAATAAGAATACATATATGGTATTCATTGGTGAACTCCCCCACCCAACACACACACAGTGGAATTGTGTGCACAACACCTAGGAAGCAAATTAGCAAATCATGTTTCCTGAATGGAAAAAGATTGTATGAGTAAATAAGGCTCTGATGAAGTCTGAGTCTTAACTGAAATAAGAGAAAGTTTCTCTTATTAAAGGTTTATAAGATAATCTTTGTAGAAGGTATTAATTGTTCTTGATGGATATGTATCAAAGGTTTCTCACCTCCAGAATTATGCAATGACAGCTCAGCATTATCCTTGTCAATAGTTTTTATCAACTCAATAGGTATAAAGATATAGATAAAGATAATTGAAGATAATTGAAAGAAACAGTGATTCAGATGCACAAGTATAAATAGCATATAGTGCCTAAAAATGTGTTAAGTACTGTTCTAAGTACATTGCACAATTTAATCAGTTTAAGCCATGTACAGGGCAAAAGCAAGCAGACCCAAGGTGGGTCATTTTAGCATGAACATTATTCCAAGCTGAAGGCAATGGATATCCTATGGGCTCAAGAGAAATTTTGCTCCTCCCTTAACTACACAGAAAAATCTAAATTGGGGATCTTTCCAGAAAAAGGGTTATTAGCAGAGATAAATTTTATCTGAGTGATCCATCAGTACGGCAGGACAAACATCTAATTACCAAACATCTGCTCTTCTTACGCCCTGTGAATTGCATTCCTTTCCTCTGAGGTCCCCCTTCTCCTTAGTTCACCATGACATATATAACTCATTTTGCCAGACTGTCTTTGGAATTTCCATGTCTGTGTGGATTCCCTGTATGTATTCTATTAAATTTGCTTTTCTCCTGTTAATCTCTCTCCTGTCAATTTGATTCCTAGTCCAGCTAGAAGGACCCTTGAAGGGGAGGGAATTCGTCCTTCCTGATTGCCTCATTAAAAACCTTATGAGTTAGGACTTACTGTTACACTTATTTTATAGGTAGGAAAGTAGGACAGAATAAGAATGAATAAATTGGCCAACAAATTGAGATAGTGAGTAGACATGAACTCTAGGTCTCTAACTCTTGAAGTTTTATAAAATGGCATATTTTAGGGACACCTGGGTGTCTCAGATGGTTAGGTGTCTGCCTTTGGCTCAGGTCATGATCCCAGGGTCCTGGGATCGAGCCCCACGTAAGTCTCTCTGCTCAGCAGGGAATCCATTTCTCCCTTTCCCTTTGCCTCTCCCCCTGCTTGTGCTCTCTCTGTCTGTCTCTCTCTGTGTCAAATGAATAAATAAAACCTTTTTAAAAATGGCATATTTTATATTCCCAAAGATGTAGCTCCATTGTAGGATCCATACAATCTAAACTTTTTGCCTGTTTTTTTCTTTGATAGTTTGAAAACCTCAAGCATCTCAAGCCAGTATCAAAAACTGTGTTCTGGAGGTAGGGATGGCGGGGGTTAAGGAGATGGCAGTAGGGAGAGATTATTCTGTCATGGGTATTCTGCACTAGCTACAGGGTTTTCTTCATCACCTTAAGAAGAAATCTGTAGGGGATAACTGAGGACAGCTCATGGCTTTCACTGACCCTCCTTCAGCCTTTGATTCTGAAAACAAGATTCAATTATGAACTATGATGTGTGATCTAAATAGAAAAGGTTAGTTATTTTTGATTAAGTACTTACACTGTAACATTAACAAAAATGGACAACAGGGATACTCTCTTGAAAGATAAATAAATAATTTCCAGTGCAATTAAAAAATGGACTTTGTGGAATTTAGACAACAGGCTAGAGCAATAGAAACTTGATTAAGGCAAAGGGGCCCGCAGCGATGATCACCAGGATGAATACAGACAGGCTCAACAGGCAGCTCACTTCAAAATATCCATAGGCCCTAACTGACCAATGGGCTACTTACAACTAGGCCCAGTTACCAAAATGGAGAAAATCCTATGCATCACTGTACCTCCTCACCTTCCCTCTTTAAAAACAACTCCTACCCACTGCTTCATAACAGACAGTGTCTCCTTTGCTGTCCTGCCTACCATTCCCTTGCAGTGTATTCAATAAACTTCTATTTCCTTTGTTCTGGCTTAGGTGAATTGTTTTCACTGCCCCCCACACGACTGGCTTCCAACCAATTGTTGCCCCACATTTGAGGCCCCCATCTGATTTGGAGAGACGCCACATTTAGACATCACTAACTTGTTCAGGATGTTTTTTAAATTATAGCATTTATGTCTTGCCACTGTTTTTCAATGAACTGTATTTACACTTCAAACCACATTAATGATAATAAAATTAATATTTTCTTATGTATAAATAATATGAAAGTAGCCACAATAGAAAAATTGGATGTACAATAGAAAAATTGGTTGTACTGCATTATCCCTCCTAGAAAGAAATACCACAGATTCATTTTTCTAAAATCAAAATATTATTAGAAATTCCCAACATTTAACTAGTGTAGTGTTAACAATGCCATATGACAAATTAACACATCTAGAAATATATTTGTAGTCAGTTTATCCTTCAGGTTATATCCAGAAGTTATATTGCTCAAAGTGAATAACTGAAGAGGTGAACTTTATACATATTTCTTAAAATTTAATTTTCTTCTTGCTGCTGCTGGAGTTTATTTGTATGTGATTTTTACATTTTTCCAACCTCAAATTTTTGATTTCACCTCTCTAATCTAGACTTTCAAGGTCTTAATGAATACTTTATTCTGTGATAGAGTAACCTTGTGAGGTTTAACTGCAGATCATCTTGACCCTACCATAGGGAATTCTCTTTGACAAATCTGGGTGGGAGTAGAATCTTTGCTTATTCAGGCATGTATGCCCATTAGTGCACTCAAAGAGCCAGCCTTAAGCTTCACTCACCTTTAAAGCTTTCAGGGAAGAAAACTTCAAATTGCCTTTTGTTCAATATTTAGGAAGAGCTCACTTAGTTTAAATAAATAAAACAATGAAACAAATAAAGCTAACCTGATAAACCAATCTGTATTTCTGGATACTCCTACTATTTATTCTTAGATTAAGCCAGATAAGCTGAAAGTCCATCTGTGCTTTTTCTCCAACTCTTATAACATTTCTTTGGACTTCTGTCATTAACCAGTGTTGAGAAATTTCAGAAAAATTTCCTAAGTCATAAAATAGGGTCTATTAAATGGACTGCTTCATTTACAAGAAAGAAGCTATTTGCTTTCTTCTTGGATTGGTTTTTAGAATAACTGAGATCCAAATGTGGAACAAATGTTCTCTCGGACAAGGTAAGTTAAAAAACAAACACCATATATGTGGTTTGTTAGCGTTACAGAATCTAAAAACATGCATTCTGTGGAATAACGGAATTCATCTTAACTCTCATATTATCATTTTACCTTTGCTCCGGTTTTTCATCTACTAATCTTGCTAAAATGGTTAACTTTTTCTGCTGTATATATATGTGTGTGTGTGTGTGTGTGTCTATATATATGCATATATATATATATTAAAGATTTATTTATTTATTTATTTGAGAGAGAGTGCACACGCAGAGGGAGAAGGAGAAGCAGGCTCCCTGAGCTGAAGGGAGATGCTTAACTGACTGAGCCACCAAAGCACTCCTGTATGTATTTTAAACATTATCTTACTTCTGTTTTCATTTTGCAAACAGAGCAGGTTACAATACAAGAAAACAATTATAAAATAATGGATATATATCAAATAGAAGGCAGAATGGCAATTCTATTACTAAAGTTGATAGATACTATAACATTTCAGGTATGCAAAATAGGTCAGTTACTCTAGAGACAATACAACTGATCATTTACATACTTGGTGGAAGCCTAGAGAAAAACCTATCAAAGCTCCATCCCTGACAAATCATAGAGTGCTTCTCACTCTGGGCATAAGGGAAAGCTCTCCTTTCCAAGCCTGTATATTTTTAATATGACCAAGAATTGTTTTTGGTATGCATGAAAAACAAATCCCTATTCCAGATTTCACTGCTTACTTTATTGCATCACTTTATTCACTACCAAAAAAACCCCAAGAAACAAAAACACACCCAAATTTCATATGTTTTACTACCCAAATATAACACTAGAGCAATTTTCCAAATCCAATTAAAGATTTTACTGTAGTGAAACCAACATTCATATTGGAAGATTGGACAAACATCTGCTTAATAAACTAACCATGTTATAACAGGAATTTATTGTTGATAGTTATATTTTATGGGATATCATTTGACATCTGAATCTGCATAATTCTCCAGTAGAGATATTTTATCTTATACATGAGAGGTTTTAGACAGTTGACTAATCCCAAGCCACTGCAATTTCAGCTAGTACGTATAAAAGAGCTTAAAAAACAAGGTCCAAAAGACTTGAGTCCAAATCTAGATTTTACTGCATAGTAATATTTGGGCTCATACCAGGTATTTAACCCCCCAACATCCAAGTCTTGCCTCATCTGTAATATATAGGAAAATAATGATTGCTGCTTTGCTGTGGGCTATTAGGTTAGAATAGTGCAGAAGCAACATTAAAAGATTTCACTGTTATGAATTATTTCATTTGATTGATTTAGTATTATCTTTTGAGTTTGGCAATGTTTTATTCTGGAATGAATACTTAACGTCACTAGGTGAAATATGAATCCCTCTGTTATTTCTTGCTTCTGGTCATTAATCAAGTTACTCAATCTTTCCAAGACTTAGTTTCTTCATCTCTGAAGTGGAGATAGTCTCTACTTCCTGGGGTCGCAGTGATGATTAAATAAGATCAAATGTGTAAGGCATCCCCTAGAAGATGCCAGCTAAATAGCAAATCTTTTTTCTCTTTTTTCAGTGGGTTGATTGTAATGGTTGAGAGGCTCAATCATTGACTCTCAGTTTATTCCTTAATTTCATACAAAACAGAAATATCTATCTCAATAACCAACATTCATAACAAATAGCATTGCAGCCATTTGAAAGTAACCACAGAACTTCAAACAATGTGTTTTGAAGAGCATCAATATTTGCATTACTTTTCCTTTAAGACAATTAATTAAAAGCAAATGTCAGCTTTTTTTTTTTTATCAGAAAATTACATCAAGGTGACTTCTCTGGCTTATTTTAACCGTGTGACAATACCACTTTGATTTGAAAAAAGGGGGGGGGAGTGCCTGAGTGTCTCAGTGGCTTAAGGGTCCAAGTCCTGATTTTGGCTCTGGTCATGATCTCAGAGTCCTGGGAGCTTAGCTCCACAGGCTCTGCCCTCAGTAGGGAGTCTGCTTGAAGATTTCTCTCCCTTTCCTTCTGCCCCTCCCAGGCTTGTGCTCACTACCCCCTCCCCCCCAAAAAAATCCAACCAACCCAGCAAACAAAAACCCATGCTTTAAATGCAAATGTAATAAAGAAACCAAGAATTTAAGTAAGTTACCTGTTTCAAAATGCCTGCTGCCATTTCATGGCTACAGTCAAAGATTACATGGAACTCCTTGCCTCTTTTCATTTCCTTTAGTAAGGGTTTTGCATCCTTTGTATCGGCAGGTAGTTGACGGATTTTAAGCCGAAGATTGTACCTTGATGGAGCTTTGATGAGCTCCTGCAAACGAATAAGACCTTTTAAAGAAAAAGGGGGAGAAAAAGCATATTAGAGAAAAATCAGAGTAGGTCATAGAATCATAGAACTTGTTCACTACAATGCCTGATTTTCTTGACCATGTATATGTGTATTTCATGGTGTGACCACTGACATTTCTACTTCCTAACTCCACATCCCCAGTTATTTTTGTTAATATGATCATTTCTCTAATTCTTTAAGAATTCTTTTATAAATTATGAAAGACATACATGAGTACAAGTTGATGTAAATAATTTAAATAAATAAAGGGATATAGAGCAAAATAGTCTCCCTCTGTACCCCAGCTCTGCTCCCAAAGGGTTGTCACAGTAAATAGCTTACAAATATTTTTCCTCCATACATTTTCTATGCATTTCCACATATACACATAGAGTTTTGTTTTGTTTTGTTTTGTATTTTACAATAATAGTGGTTTGTGACAATGTCTTAAAGGTTGTTGTTGTAAGTCAGTGACAACTGTTCTAGTTCATCCACTTCACGCTGTATCTTATGGTGGATGTAACTTATGTTGTTCTCTAGTGTTAGAAACTCTGGTTACTTTTTTGTTTTTGTTTACAAGTAACAGGCTAGTAATTTGGTATATACTTAAGAGTAAAATTACTTTCTTTAATAAAGTAGGCATTAAGTAGTAGCCTGAACCATAATTAAATTAAAGAAATAAAATTTTTTGTATTATTTGCTAGATATAGCATTAATTTCAGAAACAAATATAACCACACACATTATTAGTAAAGCAAATATTTTCCTAGAGAAGTAGCTCCTGAGTATGTGTTTCAAAAACATATCAAATTAGTAGATATATGTTCAATATGTCATAGAACTGTTAGGCATTTTTAAATAACAGAGACAAATCATCAAATTTCTTCTTTTATACAAACATCAAGTAAGGAAATCCCTTCAAGAACTCATATAAAAGATCCAATATATAAAAAAGGGTGATAAGAGAAAAAGGCTCATCCAATTCTATTCTAGCTTGGATTAAATTAAGCAATTTCCTTGTCTCCTCCTGTTATGCTTCTTTATTTACCTTTTCTTGCATATCAACTCTGTATTTCTTTCAATTTCTATCTTCCCTGAAGAACTACCTTCATAAATATTAGTAGAACAAATAATAATAAGGGAATATATTTGTAAATAACGAATCTGGAGATTTCTCTTTGTGAATGTGTGTGTGTGTGTGTGTGTTTATGTGTGTGCACGTGTGTGCAGGCACGTGTGTTACTTTATTTGGAAACTGGAATAACAGGAATAAAAATATATGTTACTATAAGTAAAAATCTGTGTTTTAAAATAACATATGATCCAGAGAATAAAATTTAATTCTAGGACTTTTTTCATTCAATTTTTAAATAAATAGACCTTAATACATATAATGGTACATTTCAATATGTTGCAACATAGTTAATAAAATTAACATAACTAGCTTTCAGTAGTTGCATCCTCAAATGAGACGTAGAGTTTAAAAAATATGTAAATTCATAAATATACCTACTATCTTTTGCTTTTAAAATATTGTTCCATAAAATTTACTCATTTATTTTAGAATTTTGGCACTTAAAATTCTATGAACAATGGTTGCATAAATTACACAGTATGCTACAACTGTCTCATTTTGTTTTATAAATTTAAATATTTACTAACTATAGTAAAATAAATATTACATAAATTGATATTAAATGTACCCATTAAACAATACAATTCAATCTAGAGAATTAACATGTATATAATGAGTACAGATGTTAACAAGCTAAACAAACATGAAAATATTTGTATATATAACACTTGTAGTAGTTTAACACTGAGCTTATAAAATCCTCCAAAACATGTATAAAAATCTATATGTTTATTTGCACATGAGAATGCATTGTTTAGCTACTTTTTATAAATAAACAAGAGTATAAGTGCAGTACAGGCAATGGTTCCCAAATTTTGGAAGGTATGACAATAATCTATGAAGCTGGTTACAATCTAAACAGCTGAATCAGAACCTGCAGAGTCATGGATGTGTATATTTAACAATCTTCCCAGGTGATTTTCCTGGTCATCAAAAAGTGAGACCAATTTCCAAAGATAAGTCTTGTTTCAGGTAAGTGTCATAATGGGAGTCACTTTTTGAACCACTTTGGCATAACTATATCATAGTATAATAACTATATTATATTAGCTAGTAGCATAAGACAATAAAATAATTCAAAGAATGAATTCCAGCTTCATTAGGAAAAGTGAATCAGAAAACTATAAATACAGCTGACCATAGGAATAAGAGACAGAAAAGAAGACAACATTCATTTACTCCCACATCAAACAAATGTTTATTAAATTCTTACAATGGGTCAAGTATTGGTAATACAATAAAAAGTAAAATAGAAAAATTTCCTGCCCATACTATGTTAAAAATATATGGGGAGAACAGGTAAAGATTATTAAGCAGGCAATTATAAATGAAAAATGACAAATAATAGTTTGGTGGGGAAAGTGCAATTATTGAGGAAGAATACAGCAGAATCATCTAACTCAGAATAAGAGTGCTCATGAAAATTGGTGACGTCTAAGTTAATATCTGAATAAAAAGAGTAAGAGTTAAAGGAATAGATAGAGAAACAAGGTTTTTATATTGGCAGGGAAGGGAGAGAGTGTGGGCAAGGGATCTTAAGAAGCAAGGAAGAAGTGGTGGCAAGTGTAATTTAAGAGGGCATGGGGCTGCTGAAGAAGCCCATGTAAATCACTTTAGAGTTTTAAGGTCTTAAGGGTAATGGAAAGTGCCCACTTGGAATCCACAGTTCAAAACAATCACTCGGATGCCTGGGTGGTTTAGCTGGTTAAGTGTCTGACTCTTGGTTTTGGCTCAGGTCATGATCTTAGGTCATATTGGGCACCATACTGGGCATGGAGCCTGCTTAAGATTCCTTCTCTCCCTCTCCCTCTAACCCTTCCCTGTTACCCCCTCCACCCCTGCTCTCTAAAAAAAGAAAGAAAGGAAAAAAAGGAATCACTCAGATTTTCAGTATAGAAGACAGATCAGAACCATGCTAAAACTGGAGGAAGAAAGAGTTGGAAGGCAGTTGTAATAAAGCAGGTTAGGAAAGGCCAGGATATGTGTGCAGGCCAAGATGGTAGGGAGAGATAGAAGTGAATGGACCAGAGAGAGATTTTTGAGAAAGTACTGACAGTCCTTGGTGAGGAAGAGGGCTGAGTCAGGGAAGTTTCCCAGGTTTCTGGTATGAGGAGCTAGGGGGAGACAGTGCTACCACTGAGCAGGAGATCATGGGAGGGTCAGGTCAACTGAGAGTTCAAAGTGAGGGGAGTGATCAGCCATGTCAAGGGTTGCTAGTTAACAAAAAAGTAATGGTAAATATTTTTAAAAGTGTTTATTAAATTTAACTACAAAATCATTGATGACCTAGGCAAGAATAGTTCTACTAGGGTGGTTTGGGTAGATCGTTGTGCCAGTACTAGGAGTAAGAGGGAGCTGGAGTTAGATTGTTGTACCATTAGCAGGAGTGGGAGGGAGGTAAAAAACAGACCCCCTCAAAACCATCTCCATGTAATTCCATAACGTAACTTAGTGCCCATCCTAATCATATCTAATATCCCTGAAGGAAAGTACCAGACCCTAACCCATTATCAGATTTGAGCTCTGGAACAGATGGATAGGACGCTTCAGTTTCTTATTTATTAAATGAGTTTTATCTAGATCAGTAGTTCTCAAAGTGTGGTCCATACACCCTTACACTCTTTCAGGGGAATCCTGAGGTTCAACTATTTTCATAATGATACGAAGAGGTTATTTGACCTTTTTTGCTTTCATTCTCTCACATGTGGGCAATAGAGTGTTCTAGAGATTACAAGACACAGATGATGTCACAGCACATTGAATGAAGAAACAGAGATGAAAATCCCACTTCCTCCCATTAAATAAAATATTAAAGAAACCCATGAAAATATCTTAACAAATGCTTTCAGAGATCTTTAATTATTATTAGGAACGTAAGATGATATAAAAACCAAAATGCCTAAGAATTACCAAATTGGATTATCTTTAAATTTTTCCTAGCTCCGAATTTCTATTATTCTCATAAAGTTATTTATATAGATGCAGGATGTTCTAATACCAACCTCTGCCAAATAAGAAAAAAAAAAAAGAAAGCTATCTTTGGCTTACTTATCTCACAAGATTTTATGCAAATTAAATATAAATTTGGGAGATAATTCTATCATTGTAGAAATAGCTTGGGTGTTGGGTCTGAATCTCAGTTCAAAAATGTATGACCCGCATGACTTTGTGTAAGACATTATATCTGTCTTTGCCTTCCTTTTCTCTATAATAAGGTAAAACCATATATGTATTAATATGGAAAACACTGAAAAAGGAACTGTCACATATCAGATTCTCAAAAAGTGGCAGTTGTCAATGTTTTTGTTATTTTTGCTAAGATTAGGAAGAATATAGTTATTTTTTTTAAAGTGGTGGTTATTATATCTGTCCTTGGAAATTATTTTGACACTGATTTCTACTGAAACCTAACAACATCAAATTTTTAATCAAAATTTTAAGAGATTAACTTATTACCAAAGAAAAAGGAGCTACATAGTTACAAATTAGTCCAACAGTTTTGAATTGAAAAATCTCAAGTGATTCAAAAAACAGAAATTTTCAAAGGATAAAATTCACAAATAGTATCTGCAGTTTATCCTAAGTATAAATCCTGCCAAGTATTTTCAAGTCTCTTAAGAGCTCATATGGATGGTCCATTGAGCCATCAGGTACAATAAATGTTTACTTATTCTCTTCACACACATTTATCCCTGCTGGCATTAATGTAACAGACTTCAGTTTACCAGCTTCCCTGAGGAATAATATTGAAGAGTTAAAATAGAAAAGAAAATTAAAAAAAAGAAAGAAAAAAAGAAAAACAACTGCTGCTAGTAGGAACTGCCATCTCCTACTTGAGAATTAGAGTAAAATGTTGCTTTTATTCATTCATTCAATATGTATTTACTGCATGTCTACTATGTGCAAGACATTGTTTCATGGATAAATATAATGATTGGAATCATAGTATTTTATTCCATCTTGAACTGCATGAGATACAGTTTGACTTTGGCACTTTTTTTTTTTTTTTTTTTTTTTTTGGTTTTTTTTTTTTTTTTTTTNATTTGTCAGAGAGAGAGCACAAGCAGGGGGAGCAGCAGGCAGAGGAAAGGATGCTCAGGGCTGAGCAAGGAGATGGACCAGGAGTCCGATCCCAGGACCCGTCCGAAGACAGATGCTTAACCAAAGGAGCCACCCAGGCGTCCCAACACTTTTTTTTTTTTTCCTAATACGTAAAGTTATTTCTGTAATGCTTTTCACCTTTAATTTTTGGAATAAAATTAGTTCGACTTTCCAATCAGAGGAAAGAAATCCAGAGAGCTGTTTTGAATACTGAAAGTAGAAACATGATTTGTAAATTTCGCTTTTCACCATCTCCTGCACTGGGTGCTTAGACTTCTTTCTTGACTTCCAAGTCTTCCTTGCTCTGTCCTGCAATATTGTTTCTCTTTTGTCCATATTTCCATTCTAGATCCTTTGCCTTCCCCATTATCTGGCAATTAAAATACAAATCTCTGAATTTTGTTGTTTAGAACAACTTGGAAGAATAAGAGAGCACTGACAAAAAGGAAGATGCATTCAAAATATCCAAAGAATAGATGTTTACCCACTTTATTTGATGAGTTATTTGATGGCATCCTTGCAATTTAATGTATGTGGTTGGGGTTTTATCCAAAGGGAAATGGGCTTAAAGAGCAGGAATGCCTAATTACAATGCTGGGTATTTATTTTCCTCTGTGGATATCTATCAATTCTCCTACCTCCCCCAGTATTCCCCTGCAAATTACTATTCTAAAAAGTTCCTATCTCAGAAAAAATTACCCTAATCAAATTCACCTAATCAAATATACTTAAATATGCATGCTCTGTAAAATAAAATAGGGAAAAAAATAAGCTTCTTAAAATAATTGGGATGATTTACATGTGGTCATTTCCTATGATTCTTTGTATGATGGAGAAATAAAAAGACCCATCTATGAGATGAAATAAAAGGGTGAAATTTATTTTGTTGAAAATGTGGTTAATACAAGTAATTTCCAAACAACAGTTTTTAGAAATGTAGTATACTTTAACAAATTTGGCGCCCGGTTAAGTTATTTAATGAAAGAGTAGAATTATAACTCCTTAAAACAATCTTTTAATTAAAATGCCCCCTCTTTCCCTAATGTAATTAGTCGATGTAATGGTAATAAAAGAGAAACAATCTGCACAGATGGGTTCCTGAAAATCTTCTAACAAAAAAGAGCACCACATTGCAATTATCCCTTTATTTTGGTAGATGAGTAACATTCTATTCTTTCTAATTCCTTCACTGAGAGTACATTTTTTTAAACCTTTTTCTGCTTTCAGATATTGTACAGTAGCTGAAATCAAGGTTTATCTTCAGCTTACAGGGGACAGAGGCCTGAGCTCTTCTTTTCAGAAGGTACCATCAATTCAGCTTTTAAGGAGAATCCAGAAGGAGCCATTTATGCAGGCTCCAGTTGGCACTTTCTTCTAAAGAGATCAATCACACTGCCTCTCTGCAGGCCCAGCCTCCCCCAGCCCCAGGAAGGGAGTCCCAAGTTTCCTCCTATCCCCAGGTATCCACTTCAGCAGCTACACAAACTAGAGTTTTGCCACCTGGCTCACTCATCAGGCCTATTTATCATTTCAGTGAATGGGGTCTTTGTGTGTCCCAGATCTCTCCCCTACCCTCGGAATGCATTGTATAATAAACTAGACACAAATGACTCATCCACATTCAGTGTTTCATCACCATCCCCACCCACTTTTCTTTCAGTTGAGAAAAGAGAATTCACTGAAAGACCGAACATCTCAAAGGTTATTTTATTAAAATGCTTTACTTGCACCACAGAGTGTTTTAGACTTTTTATTTTTCTTTCTTAACGTAGGCTACATATGCAGCACGGAACCCAATGTGGGGCTTGAACTCATGACCCTGAGATGAGATCAAGAGTCAGATGCTTAGCCAACTGAACCACCCAGGCACCACTGTGCTACAGTGTTTTAAAGTAAACTGAATAAAATATCTGCACCAGTTATGGATTTTGCAATCTATCATAATGCGTTAAATATAGACAAGGGAGCTAATCATATTAAGAAAATCAAAAATCGCTTAGACAAGAGAGATAGATTGCCATTGAAAAAAATTCTGTCTCAAAATTTTTGTCTGCCCTCCTCCCTTTGGGAATGAGGTAGATTTGTTCATCAGTACAGAGAAAATAGAAAATAAAGAAAATCGGGGTCTAAAATCAAAAGGGAGAAAAAGGAAGGGAAAATGAGAAGAGATTTCCAAAGTGGTTTTCATCTTAGAAGAGCGAGAGAAATCTATGTGTTGTAAAATTAGAGGGCTGGTCTCTTGGGAAAATCTTCAAATCCTAAGAATAACCTTATAGAGAGGGAGTAACTTCTCTGTTTTTGAAATTGGCTGTATCTTTAAGGTAGGATAGAGCCTAATACATTCAAAACTCAAAACAAGTAAAAAACACTTTAGCATGATATATTAGAAACCAAGTAGCAAACGAGTTTTAATTTCTATGTCAAGGTGAGTTGACTGTCTGTGTCTCCCCCAAGCACTGTGTAAAAAATGTTTTTGAGACTAGTTCTGTGTTCAGGGGCATGTCTCAATAAGGGATTTGAACCTGAGTGATGGGATAGGCATAGTGGCATCATGTATTGGTCATCCTTACATTAAAATCTCCTCTTTATTTATTAGTGTCATCAGATCCTATTCATGATATGGTTTTATTGATGACAAAGCTCTTCTATGCTTCAGAATGGAAAATAATACAGTGCAGACCATATATTCTAGACGCCACGCTCCTTATGTGAAGGCAAGATCCATGATTCAATGCTGAACCATGACGCATTCAAATAAGTAGAATCCAAACAGGAATTCTGACTCTTATAATCTCCTGAAAACATTAAAAAAAGTGTAAGATTGCATGAAGCAACTCATTAAAGTTCTACATTGCTTCTTCTCAAACACCCTCAAATTCTGAACACTTGCTTTGACACATAATACACATTTATGTGCGCATTTGTGTGAGTACACACACATAGGCTCATATAAATACACACACACACACACACACACACACACACACACACACGAACACACCCCTCTGCTTCTATTTCCCTGGGAAATCTTATTTACGTCTGCCCTGACTTCTCCCCACAGGATAATCTGGCCATGATGTTTCTTTTCTTTCTGTTCTGTTTCCATTTCTAAAGTCCATACCACACATGTTCACAGTACTGATCTAGCAAAGCAGAAGCCTCCTGGGAAGTCCTCAGTGGGGAAGGCATAAACTAGCAGTACTTGAATAACCTTTAGCAGGTCAGTCATGGAGAAAGACTGAGACCTTTCAAACATATCTGTAACCTTTTCATAAATCATTCTTAAATGTTTCATCATGATGCCAGATTTCTGAAATATATTGTGGCATGGCAGTTTGCATCAATCCCACCTCATTAACTTTCTATTGAATGACTACAGACAATATTTAAATTTTATAAATTTTAGTTTTTTCATCTGTAAAAATGTGGTCATAATAATTATTACCATACAGAAAAAAATCAAATGAGCTAATGCGTATGAGTCAGTACTGTGCCTGGTGTAGATTCACCCTCCTTACTGGTTTCTGGAAATTACTTCTCCCCTGGAATTCAAAAATCACTGTTGTGTTTGTGTGCATGTGTGTGTGTTTGTTTTCTCCTCAAACTCTGCCTGCAATCTTACGGTGGTCTCTATCAAAATCTCTTCATTTCAAGCATCTAAGTAAATCCTGCTTCCTGCTAGAAACCTAATAAATACTTCATCTATATGCCAGTAATTCCCAAATTTTTATCTCTTGCCAGATACTTCCCTGAACTCTAACTGAACTTTAGAGTCCTAAATTCATTTCCTATTTGACAACTGTGTAGTAAAAAATTAACCCTGTCAAAGAGAGGTCTGGACTTTGCTATTGGCTCCTGGGAGGTAATCTCTAAGCCCTTGTAATGTCTTGTCTGATCAAGTTGTCTTTGTTTATCTGGGAGCCTTGGGCCACACAGGATAGCCTAATAATGTGATTTATGGTAGAGGCTTTGGGTCATGAAGAATCAGATCAGCCTCTGGAGGAGCTAGAAACTATAGGTCAGGCAAGTGCATGGTCTGCCATGTTTATGTGATCAACCCCCAATAAAAACTCTGGACACCCCAATGCTCACATGAACTTTCCTAGTTGGATTACTCCATCCATAGCATCGCTCACTGTTGCCCAGGAAAGTTAGCACTGTCCACAAGCTGAGTTTTTGGGAGAAGACAACTGGAACCTCTGAGGGTGAACCTCTCCTAGACTCTACTCCATGTGCTCCTTCTCTTGGCTGATCTTAATCTACATCCTTCTGTTATAAATTATAACAGTGAATGTAACAGCTTTCAGTCATTCTGTGAGCTATTCTAGTGAGTTATCAAACTTGAGGGTGATATTAGGGACGTTTGAATTGCAATCAGTGTCAGAAATGAGGGTGGTTTTGGGGACTCCTGAATAATGCAACATCTCTACTTTGATGTGTAGTAAATATACTACATAGCATTCCAAAATTGGCTCTTCCTGTCCCCAGCCTCTAAAATTGCTCCCCTCAGTTTTCCCCACATAGTATAATGGCAACTCTTAAAATTCCAGTTACTCAGGCCAAAAACCTTGGTATCACCTTTGATCTGCTCTTATTAGCATACCTCACATCCAGACTAATAGAAAATCCTTTTCTACCAACTCTCACTGCTTCTAACACACTGGATTGAGCTTTATGATCTCGCAAATGGATTATTGTAAAAGCCTCCTAACTAGCATTGCCCTCACACATTTTTATGTCCACATGTATCTAGTAGCTATTCATAACCTGTTAGGTTTATTTCATAAGTCCGGTGAGTGCAGTGATTGGGAGCTTTTAAGATAGTAAGGTGGGGATGGAGACAGCAGGAAGACGCAGAAGAGTTTTAGTACAGGCCTAGATACCTTAAGAGCAGTTAGGTGGAACTATGCATACTGGCCCCTGAAATATAGTCCTCAGGCTGAACTCAATTCCCAAGAATTGAGTCAATTCACAATGAATTCTAATGCATGAGACACCTTATGACAGTGGCTTATGGTTCTCTAGGACAAGTTCTCTAGGGAAATATTGTGCTTCCAGAAAATGAGTCCCATCTAAACTTATTCCAATAACAATACAGAGAAAACAATGCCATCCTGCTGGGTAGGTTCTCCCAGGGCTCTTGAATTCAGAATGGGGGAAGCAACAGGGATAATGGGGACAAAGTAGAAGATGGCAGAACTTCTTCCATGTGCTTGAGCTGGGTTCAAGCTGCAAGACTAGCTCCACACCACCTGACAAGGCTGGTAACAGCCTGCCTCAGAAAATGGACTGAACTGAGGTGTTACCTGGAGTGTCTCTATGATCCCTGGAAGGCAGAGGCTGCCAGCCTGATTACTACTCCTAAAGTCAATACCAAAATATGTTGTCCCCATTTCTTCCCTCACTGTTATGAGAAAGAGCAATTATGTCATTATTAGAGAGCAAACAGCGCTTTTGACCATGCCAAGGCTAAAACTCTTTGGCAGCTATAGCCTTGGGGTCTAAGTTCAATATGAGCAAAGGTCAATTTTCTATTAAGAATGCTTCCATTTGTGAGGAGCCAATAGAATAAATGTTGTATTTGTATTTGCTTACTGTAATTAGAACCTGCTCACATCTGATTCATGAGAGGATAAGCACGTTAGTGACTGGTTTCCAGCTAAGGTAACTTAAGTGCCGTGCATACAAGGGGTGCCACAGTCATGGTAAGTGGCTCGTTCTAGGCTGACCCAGCCCCAGGTCTACCTTAAAATCTAATTTCTCTTTGTCTTCTTTGTATAGCTGCTGAATATAATAGGCCTATGACTGGTGTAATGAGAGAGGGCAAGTAAAAAGCAGGACAGTTTAATAAGAAGGCAGTTGTATTTGTCGGAATTCTTTTGGTAACATGCAGACCTTATTCACACTGCATTGAACAAAAATGGAAATAACTGACTCCTATAACTTAAAGTAAATTCCAGCCATGGTTGGAGACAAGAATTCTTTCTCTGTTGCTGTTCTCTCTTCCTCTGTGTGGCTTTCGTTTCTCCTCAGTATTTTCCCCCTTGATAGCACAGATGACCAACAGAATATCACTCATAACAGATTTTTTGTTCTAAATTCTGTCAAAATCCCAAGGACCTGCCTGGCCCAGATTGGGATTATTCGGTGGAAGTAGAAGCATTGAAGTTAGATGCTTTAGTGGATTGTGAGAGATGAAATGAGGTTTGCCTGAACCATAGAGATTCAAAAGATTCCCTCAAAGAGATTCTGGACAAACATATAAATTCCACCCAGAAATGCATCACAGCAATGTTTTAGAAAGTCTCTACAAAGAAAGTACACTTTGATTTGTGACCAGAGTTAGGTTATATTTTGATTTAATGATTGTTTTCCATTAACGTTACTCTATTATTTTCCATCAAACTGGGGACTTTTAAGTCTAAAAGATAGAGACATTAAGTACCTAGCAATTAGACCAGGACAGCAAGCACAATTCAGAAACAAACTAGGCAAACCAGGAGTCCTGTGCAGTCCTCCTAATTCATGGCATTCTTTGTCCTTCATCACAGCCACTTCATCACCTGCTGTCTTGGCAGTGTTACTGACCCACCCCCACCAGGACTGGCCCACCCCATTGTTCAATTCTGATGGCCACACTGCAGGCTCTTTGCCTTGAGACAGTCCTGCTCAGGGGCACACCTGTCTTTCTATCGCTCTACCAGCCCTCTCAGCTTGCAATAACCCAACTTCCACCTTCCAGACAGGGGCTGATTAGCCGGCCTGCTGTTGTTTAATCCCCACTTGTGTCCAGGTCAGTGCAGTTATGAAGCTGCAAATGATCCTTCACAGCTCTTATTTTGGCTCTGTCCCAGGATGCTGCTGTTACTGGGTTTATCCTGCCACTTAATACATCAAATACGATTTAAAATTGGTGCTGATGAAACAGCGTAAAAAGTTTTATGTGGTGGGTCCATGACTAACAATAAAGACCAGAACTACTACGTGCTGGTGGGAATGCTAAGGAAAATGTGACCCTTCAGGAGCTCAGATTTTATTTCATATTTTTGTCCCAGAAAAGAATACCATTAACCCCAATGCTTTCAGCAATTATGCTCATTGAGCATATATGAATGGTTGAAAGGTGAGAATATATCAGAAATACGTGGCAGCACATAACATGTGCTCTGAATTGGGAAAGCAGAAGTAAAAAATGAAACATAAACAGTAGATGTTTGCCATCTATGAGATTATAGCATAGTGGGGAGATAGGCATGAGAATCATTTTCTGCACTGAATTCTATGTAATAGTGCGAGTGTCTCTAAAGTGCAATGGAAGTGATAGGAATAGAATGCCTAAGGAGGGGTAACCACTGGGTAGGTGGAAAAAGATGGACACACTTGGAAAAAAGAGAAAAGTACATGTATAAAACATAATGATATGAGAGTATGGAAGTTCCAAAATCTTGTGAGATATTTTGTTGGTACTGTGGGAAAATCAAGTATAAGCTGTGATGTGGTGGGAAGTGAGACTGGACCAGCAACAGGCAAGAATTGGTTATGAAGGGCATCTCCTTAAATCTAAGAATCTTTGTAAATGAAGGAACTTCATAGGTGCAAGTACTTGAAGAATTCAGGCTAGCTTATGCAGAAAGAGAGAATTGATTAGAAACATCCAGGTAGTTTCATGAAACCCCAGCATGGGAATTCAATCATTTCTTAGAGACCAGAAGCAAGTAGGAACAAGGTTATAAAGGTATCACGATCTTTCACTTCTGTTCTCTTTTGTGTGCTGGCATCATTCTTATCTTCCTAATGAGACCGGTTTTCTCTGCTGCACAGTTCAAATAGGAGACATGGCCATCTTTCAAATTCGCTCCTGAATTTACTTGTTGTAGGTCCAGCAGTTGGCAGAAACCAACTCATCTCTCTTGGTTCCAATTCCAAATTCCTGGATAGGGAATCTAATTGGCCCAGCTATGTTAACTCTTGGTCTACTCAACTGTAACCAGAGACACACAGATTTAGCTTAAGCTATGAACATCAATGTGGGCCCCACTTTTGAGGATGAGGAAGCTAGAGGATTTAGGGGGTTAGACATGCTTCCCCTGCCCAGTGTGGCATCACTAAGGAAATTAAGGTGAGTGAGATGAACAATTTTTCCTGTTGAAAGATCATTCTGATGGTATTTCTGAGGATGGATTTGTGGATAGTAAACTAGGGGACATTGACAGTGAAAGGTATTAAGGAAAAGAAGGTTGTCTTGTGTTTTAGCCTCTATCAGCTTAAGTGAGAGAACAGCAGGAGGCATTTCCTCTACACTCTGCTTCATCCTTGGTTTGACTAGTGCCCCACCACATGTCTGGATGCATTCTCTATTATTTAGTTCTCTGGAAACAGATTTCGTATAAAGAACTGTCACTGTAAGAACTCTGTGAAGAGGTATTGTTGTCAACCCCAATTTGCAGATGACGTGAAGACACTGATATCTGGGTTATTATGCTCAAAGTTCCATGGCTAGAAAGTCACAAAGCCACATTCAAACCCTGGGAATCTTTCTCTAAATCCAGTACTCAGCCTTTGTATCTCGAATACAGTAACTTTGGTTTTATTGGTAGTCTATCGGCTAAGAATCTATCTTTCATTAACAATTTTTAGATGTGTCATCTGTGTTTTCCTGTGTAAATTTCTGTTTTTAAGATACTCAAATATCCAAGCAATTCTCTTTCTGATGAACAAATTCTTTTTTTGGTTATATTGGTACCTTCAGACAGGATGTAATCACTTCGTGCTTAGCTGGAAAACATTCTTTTAAGGTAGTTTTGTAACCTTTCATTCTCATTCATTATGTTTTGATTTCACTATTTTAACTCTCAGAGGGTGACTTAATTTCCAGGTGTTTCCAGAGTACTTTACTCTAGCTCCCAACAGTGACAATGGCACCTATAGAATCCACTGAATTGTGCTTTAAGTTGTATTATATTCATTCATGATGAGTTTGGAAAGTAAAATTATTCTATCTGCTATCTATTTGTTATACAAACATAAATTCTGTCATTGCATTTAAGCATAAATCTTATTTCTAAATTTCTATTCTAAAATATTTTTAGAGATTAAACGTATGATGTATATATCTTGCATATTTTCCTTTTTTGCTTCTGATTAACATTTTCCATTTCTATGGCTTTTCAAGCGCTTCCCACTTTCCCGTAAGTCAACTAAGAATCCTTCAGTCATCGTAAGATGAAGAAGGAATCCTTCTCTATTAAATTCTTCTCAAGCAATAAACTATGCATTGTATGGTCTCGCTCATAACTAATATTAACAATAGTTCCTAATTGTCATTCCATTTGGAACTCCTGAATATAGGGTCTAGTTGGCAACCCTCAGCCACAATGCATTGTTCCTTATCAGTATGATGCAATCTTACTACCTCCACTAATTAGTCCCTTAATTGTATATCCATGATCCCTTGAGATTCATTCTAAATTCTTTCATAAAAAAGAAAGTAAAAACAAGCTGTTCATTATTTTTATTCTTTTGCAACCCAGAGGATTTTTGATAATGCTGTTTGATAATATTTAGCTCATTTACTAAACATAAAATTAGTTTTACTAACTCTTCACAAAACTAATGGAAAAAAAAACTTCTAACAGTTTTTCTTCTTTATATAGGAAAAAGAGGCACAGGAATTTGAGCTAATTGAAAATGGCTTAAATTAAATAAGTGGCAGAAATGGAATTTATTCTCATCGGTACACCTGAGTTTTGCTTATGAGCAAGTGTTCTTAAGAAAAAGGTGGTTAGGGGCGCTTGGGTGGCTCAGTGGATTAAAACCTCTGTCTTCAGCTCAGGTCATGATCTCAAGGTCCTGGGATGGAGCGCCACATTGGGCTCCCTGCTTCCTTCTCTCTCTCTCTCTCTGCCAGTCTCTCCCTACTTGTGATCTCTCTCTCTCTCTCTCTAATTAAATAAGTAAAAAATTTTTTTAAAAAAAAGGTGGTTAAATTAGCTAATTTCAGTTGGGCTGTCCTATTTCTTTTTGACAAACATTTAAAAAGATAATGATTTGCCTTAAGAATATTTATCCACTTACATGACAGGTAGAATAGGTTTCTACAAAAAATTCCTATGCCACCAGAAATCCATGTATCAGACTTTGGGGCAGAACAGAGACTCTGCAGTCCATGTGCTCAAACTTAAAAGGCCCTTAACAGTTTTGCTATATGAAAATGCGTTTGGACCTCCTTGGACATTTGAAGGGAACCTATGAACTTGAGACTTAGGGAAAGAAATGGGCATGAAATAAATACTTTAAAGTCAGAGGCACCCTGAAAACTGTTAACTTTTTATTAGAACTAGGAGTCAAAATCACTGATTTATCATCCTTAGCTATAGTTTTTTATAGTTCACAAAGGTCAAACCTATTAACAGTAGGACATTCAATCCCCATACACGTGCCATGTGCAATCCCAACTTCTGCATAAAATTTAATAACGCAATAGAAAATATGACATTGTGAAGGAAGTGCTGAGAGTAGTACGTGCCGGGTGAAGAGTAGAAATGAGAAAGAGTTCAGAGAAGAGGTAAATAGAGGAGTGGGCTGTGCATGGAGAATGGTTCAGAAGGCAGAAGTGATGGCAGAGCCATTGTAGGTCATGTGATACAGAAGCTTGAGTGATTCCATAACCATGCCTCATCCACGAGACATAATGACCCCTTAGGCGGGTGGAAAGGAAGCAAAGTGTGCATCAGAAGTAGTATGGCTGAGGTAACGCAGCAGTAAGACAGCACTTCCTCCCAAATTGAAACTTAAATCCAAATCATAAACTTTGTTTTAATGTGGGCTGGTGTTGATCTTACGAGTCACAGAGTTGAATGAGAAACAGGGGTGAGAAGAGTCCAGTAGCAGTGAGGGGTATATAATTTCACTCTCCTAGCCATTCAGGCTCTAGAGATCCTAGGCCAGCTGCCCAACCTGTGGGAAGGTTCTTTCAGCTGGGGATATAGAAGCAGACATCAGAGAGAATAAAGCTTGAGGTTAGTACCCTAGTCAAATTAGTTGTAATTCAGAAACAATCAATCTTTAAATCTAGCAAAGGCTGGCAAAAAATGTAAAACATAACAAAATAAACACCAGAATCCCAGTTGTAACTTGGTATAGTTGTAGGTGGCAGAGAATCACCATAAGATACAAAGACCTTTATTTATTTATTTTTCAAAAAAGACAAAAAAACAGAAACGAAGACCTTGATTTAAAACAGGAGATGAGGGCGCCTGGGTGGCTCAGTTGGTTAAGCGACTGCCTTTGGCTCATGATCCCGGAGTCCCGGGATAGAGTCCCACACCGGGCTCCCAGCTCCATGGGGGGTCTGCTTCTCCCTCTGACCTTCTCCCTTCTCATGCTCTCTTTCACCCTCCCTCTCTCAAATAAATAAAATCTTAAAAAAATAAAATAAAATAAAACAGGAAATGAACTCTAAACTCATTATGTTAAGCAACTAGCTTGCTATACACAAATTTTAATATTAGATATTTGATTTATGATAAGCATTCATTAAGCAGCTGCTATGTAACAGACCTTATCCTAAGTGCACAGGCTACCATGAACTGAGGATCATTGAGACCTCCCGGTTTAACAGGGGAGGTGGACAATACACCATCAGTTTCAATGCACTGTGGAAAGTACTACCAATAGGGAAATGGAGAGGCAGGGACGATTTTCTAGTTGAAAGATGTTTTAAATGAAATTTTAAAGAACCACGAGTTAAACAGGCAAAGAGGGCTGCTTGACTCCTGGAGAAGAAAAATATTTTAGGCAGAGGGAATTTAATGCACAAAGGTATGGGTAACAGCATGGTGAGCCTGGGGAACTTCAAATAGTTTGGTTTGCCTGGCTTTGAACACGGCGGAAATAGGGTGGTGAGAGATGAGGAGGGAAAGGTAAGCAGAGGCTGTGTTCCTAGGTAGGCTAGGATGACAGTTCAGAAAATCAGAACCAGGTAGGTAAGTAAATTAGGAGTCTGGGGTATATGTTGCCAGATGAAACTTTGAAGAATGAAGCAGGTATAATGTTCTGAGTGGGTAATTTGGTATAAAATAAATGAGAGCTGCCTGGGGCAAGCAAAGATGACAGAGGTCTGGTAGAGGGAGTCAGTTACATAACCTCAGTGTGGTGTCCTTCCACAGGCAGGCTCTGCTATCACTCTTTAAATCTGTTACAACCTTCAGACAACTTTCAGCACATTTTCACATTTTCCAAAAGAAAACCTATAAGTGGAGATTCTACTGAAAAGTTAGTGGCAGAGACAAGAGAGAAGATCATATCAGAAGACATACTCAAATCTCTCTTCTTGGTTATGTGACACATAATCTCCTTCCAAAGCATGCTTGACTCTTCACTGCATATGTTGTCTAAGACTCTCCCTCTTTCCTGTGGTAAATATGAACTCCAACTTACCTCTCTCAGTCTTAAGAACCAACTGACAGAGGAGCTGTGGAAGTCTAGCCACCAAGTGGGCTTATTAGAACAATCATAAATTGAGTCTGTCCTTCAAGGAGACTTCTATGCTGCCTGCTATGAAAAATTGCATTTCCTTCATATTATTAGAATTGGCCACAATTCTCTCAGTTCTGCACTATCAAATCTTTCTTCTCTACTGGCTTATTTCCTTCAGAATACAAGCATAGTATTATTTAATTTTAAATAAATTTTCTCTTGACACTAATTTCCCCACCAGCTATCCCCGCATCCCTCTGTTTTCTTATGTAACGAAGTTCTAGAAAGAGTTACCTATAGTCACAGTCTCTGATTCCTCACCTCCCATTCTTACTTAAGCTCACTCTAATCAGAATTTTGGCCTCACCACTCACTCCCCTGAAACTGCTCAGCATCACTAATGATCTCCAGGATGCTAAATTCCATGGCCAAGTCTCAGCCTTCATTGCACTTGACATATCAGCAATACAGCTCCCTGCTTCCTTGATAGAATTTCTTCACTGATTTCCAGGATACCCCACACTCTCGTTTTTCACTTTCTCTTACAGCCATCTCATCTCCCAATCTCCTTTTAATTATTTACACTCATTCCTATGGTGAGCTCACCCAGTTTCATGGTTTTTATACTACTCTCAAATGAATATTTCAACCCAGACTCTACTGGATCTCCAGACTACTATCTCCAAACGCTTATTCCATCACATCTCTATTCGAGTGTTAGTATACACCCAAAACTTAACATCTCCAAAGTTGTATGTTCTGTTGTATTCTCAGTTCCCTGTTCCCATTTTGGGAACAGAGTCAGTTGGTGGCAACTCCATTATTCAGGTTCCACCTCAAAATATTCTCATCTCTTGTAACGCTCTTCTCCACATGCCTTGCTCTCTCATCTACTTTGATCATCCTATTTAAAGTTGTAGACTTCTCCTTTTCTACTTCATATTCTTCTTATACTGTTTCATTATTTTTTTCTGTTGCACTTTCACCCTCTAACATACTCTATACTTTACATATTTATGACACTGCTTACTTATTCTCTGTCTTCTTCCACTAGAATATAAACTCCATGGAGGCAGGGCTTTTTTTCATTATTTCTTGGATGCTTCTCAAATGATTAGAGCACATCTAGTACCTGATAGATGTCCAAAAACATTCGTTGAATGGATGAATGAATTACATGATTTTTAATCCCAAGAAGCTTGCAGTCCATTTGGGGAAATAAATTATATGTTAAAGAAGAGAATGTTTGCCAGGCAGAATGTGCCAAGTGATAAGTGAGTAGAATAGACCCAAAGTGCTAAGACATTGTTTTTTCTAAGGATTCAGAAGATTGGGCTCAATTTGAATAATTCATTCTGGGGGAAAATTGATCATAATCTAGGGAAGTGAAGATAGGAGTAAAACATTTTAGATGAGAGCAATTTAGGGCCTCAATGCCATTGCATTTCTGAATTTAAAAGGAAGCTATTTGTTGCCAAAAAAAAAAAAAGAAAGAAAAAATACAAAAAGAGTTTGTTCCAACTGGAGGTCTCTTTCTTCTTTGTCTACAAAACTGCAAAACAATACCCCACTAATGGGTCTTTTGGTTAATGCATATGCAGTGGCTGTTACTAGGTGTTGGGGGTGGGTGTACCAAAGGAAAGAAAAAACGGGTCTGTAATCCCCATTTCAAATCAGATTTTTTTTCAAGTCAGCTAACTGCAAAATAAAGAGGCAAGGGAATTAAATAGTTACTTAGAAACAAAAGAAAAAATGTAAGTGGGCCAAGGGAAAAGCTTTTAGCAAATGTGAAAAAAAATCATACTGGCACTGATGATGGGCCACTTAGGAGTGATTATTTCTAATGGAGCAAAGAGGGGCAGTGGGTGCTATGAGGTGCGGGCTAGAGTCTCCTCAAAGAGACCCTGGGCTTCCTGACTGTCACTTTCTCCTGGGCCCGGGGCTGACTTTCTGTCAATGCACTCTCACCCCTGCATCAGCTGTTCCTAGGCACAGCCAATTATGAAATGAAACCATTTTGGGTACAGCTTTTCTTTGTCCACTGAGTATTTTTTCAGGAGCAGTTGAGGCTAAACTGAAATGGAAGCAGATAAAATTTATCTTTGCCTCAAGACTCCCCTCTTGTCCTTCCTTTCTCATCTGTGACCCCTCTAATGCTTCAGGAACCAAGTGGACTACAGACTTTTCCCTCTCCTAGCCAGAGAGAGGAAGAGATGTTTCTGATCATTTAGACTGACATCTTTACTAATTGGTTTCTAATCTTTCCTCTCTTGGGGATTATTAGAGTTTTAAACCTTTGCTCTTCAGTTGTAAGATCTAAAACAATTCTGCCTACTCTGGAAGGTTAAAGAAAATTTAAGCTTCTCCATTAATTCTAAGAATGGAGTCCAACCTGCTTTCAGGTTGCTTTGGTCAAAGGAAAAGGTAATTTGTCTGGATCACCCAAGAAGACCTTTTGTAAAGAATTTGTCAAGGAGCACTGAATCAGTTTTAACTGCATGAGACATCCCTGAAAGATCTAGGGATGGCAGAAGGGCTCTCTGGCCTTTACTGCTCTCATCTGTAGCCCTAAGTTGTAGTCTATGCTCAGACTTGGTACAGAGAACCGCCCTGCACCCTCTTCCCCCTCATATTATATAACCTCCTTTTCTTCCCTCCCTCAGCTGCATGGTATCAGCCATCAACAATCCCAGGCTCAGACTCCGGGCTTTCTCCCACTCTTGGCTGACACCTGGTCTGATTTCTTTGACCCTAATCTGAAGCATGGTGACCTTGCTGGTACTTTGAACATTTTGTAAACTCATTTTCCCATTTGCTGTAAAGCTTCAGTCTTCAAGTTCATTGTAAGGAGGACGTCCAGAGTAGTTTAGGAAGGAGACACAGTTCTAATTATTTACAAGAATACAGGTAGAAGCTCAGGTGGAGCTTGTACTTGTATGTGGACTGGAGTGATCTCTAAAAGTCAGGGCTGATCATCAGCTAGTAAACATCTTTTAGTTGTATCAGCTGTTGGTGGATGCCTATAAGGAAATTGGTTGTGAAATATTTTTAATATTACCCCAACCTACTGTGGCCCAGGAGCTAGGTGGTAGAATGGGAAAGCATGGACTTTTGATTCAGCCAGACGTGGTAATAATGTAATGTGTGACCTTGGCCAAGTTACATAACTTCCTTACTTCTTCTGTGCTCTTTATGGTTTTTCTGTGCCTCCTGCAAGGATTAAATAACATGACAGGAATAAAAAAAAATCACCATTTCTGGAGCTATTACTGTTTTGCTTATTTATTTGTTTATTTGTTTTTATTCCAAAACCTGAACTATCTCCTTGGAAGGAAGTAAGAAGGGGGAAGTAGTTAGAAGGGGCTTCTGGAAAGAGAGTGGTTCTGGAGATTATTCAGAATGTGTAGTCCCTTTAATTCCTATAATTTTAAAAGCGTAATTACTATTATCTCAAACAGTAAATATATAGAATCATAGGTTGATAAACAACCCTTATAGCTTTGAACTCAAGCCTTAGTTTATCATGTGAATCTCCGCATTGAGGACATTGAATAGTAATGGCACACAGTATCTTGACTTGTAACTTATAAAAACAAAACAAAACAAAACAAAAACAAAAACAAAATCCAAACCTAAAAAATCATTTTAAAGGAAATTTTCATATCTACCTATAGGAAAATCATGATAACTCAGTAAAACTACCTCTATGCAAGTCTGAAGTAATAAGGCCTGCAATTTGTGGTTTCTGATGATCTAATAGAATACCAGAGTAGATCTTTAAGAATCTGGATGAATAGTATCTTTGGTCTAATTCAAATGTCAAATATGTTCTTCATTTTTGTACCTCCAGAACCTGGAACAGTGTCAGGCATTCAGTAGGTGACTAAAAAACGCTCACGTGACCAATAAATAGAGATACTGCTACCCAATCCTAATTGTACTGAGCCTATGTATACCAATTTCTAAGTTATAGATAGACTTCTAAACCATACTTATCTAAAGCTATAGTGTATCTTTATCATAAATCTGCAATGTAGTTAACAAAAAACAATGCCTCAGAACATACTAGGAGAAGTCAGTGGGTCCTCATCCTCCAGGGGAGGCAACAGTTATCTGGCAATATCTAGAGGTATTTTTGTCAGAACTAGGAGTGGGGAATGCTACTGGCATTTAGCGAGTAGAGGCCAGGGATGCTGCTAAACATCCTACAATGTACAGGACAGCTCCCCATAGGAAAGAATTATCTGGTCCCAATGTCAAGAGTATCAAGGACAAAAAACTCTGATCTAAGCAATGGATATTTGAGACTGGCACTTAGCATGTCACTGTTACATATAATTCTGCTTTCTGTTTCCCATGCCAAATGCTTTATGTACTCATCCATAAGATGTGTATTCCAACCATTCTGGTCTATTTTCCATTATCTAACTTTAATTTGCCTTCCCTTTTACAATATGGCAGAAACTATTCATCTCTAGTAAAAAAAATAAAGCAAATGACTGAGTGAGTTGTATGAGGGGCATTATGCATCCTTTTCACAGTGACAGTCTGCTAGTTCAGATATAATCTTTATCTTTGTAAAAGTAGAGATCCTATATGCCATTTACTCATCTCTGCTTATCTCCTATTTTTGTTTTTCTGGCTGCAGCTTTGTAACCTCATAAAACAAAACCCTGGTTTAATGTGCACTTCTGTAGCCCAGGAGAAAACTTTGGGTCTTCAAAAACACATATGGTGCAAAAGTTGCAAAGATCATATCATACTATTACTTTTGTTTAATGCTTTCTGCAGGCATTAGCACTTCTCCACCTAGAGTCAACTGTCTACATCAGAGCATAGTTACACAGAGATGCGCACAGATAAACAAAGACCCTTGATCCTAGTTTATCTTCAGATCCTAAGTCCCTCCTAACCTGTCAATATATACAGGAATCTATGTATTTTTGTCATCACCTCTTACTTGAGGTTTGTTGGATTTTCCTTACTTGAGTCTGTTGTGAGAAGGTAGAGAGTGAGAAGACAATCAGTGCCAGATTTAGCATTTGGGGTTCAGATACTGATTCTGACAGTAGCATTTTACCTTGGAATGTTTCTTTACAACTTAGACTCCACATTTGTTTATATGGGAACAATAACAGGGTTGGTGTGAAAATAGAAAAATGAAGGATGTGCTAAGCACTTAAATCATAACTGTCATGCAGCATGTTCTCCATAGCTGTTATTGTCGTCATAATCAATATTAATATTTAATCCTCATGCATTATTTATCTTTCCTTTCTCTCTTCTCTGTGTTATTAGTAATGGAATGATTTCCTCTCCAAATAGATCTGTTCTCTCCTTCCATATATTCCCGGTTGAAGATTGAAAACTTTAAGGTAATGCTGATAGAGACAGAAACGTAGCAGTTTTAATTACCTGGCAGGAAATTTAGCATAGCCTGTTACCTAAGAATCTCAAAAGTCATCCTCAAATTTCTGTAGTGATATCTAGTGATATTCAGTAGTGATATGTAGTAATGTAGAAACAGAATATTTACAGAAATATAACAGCAATTTGATATGTATTTTGTTTCTTTTTTTCTGGTATAAAGTAAATTAAAGTGCACATATTTAAAGTGCAAAATTTGATGGGTTTTGACATCATGAAATCAAGATAATAAATATTTTCCATCACCCACTAAGATTTCTTTATGCCTCTTTGTAATTATGTTTACTTTTTACTTTATCATAAGTCCAAGGGGTAAAAATTAATTAGATTTAGATCAACACAAGTACATCTTACACTTTCACTACTAGATATACAGAATTACAATTTAATTATAGTTATAATTAAATCACCATGAAAATAACAAAAACTGTTCTTTTGAAATCCAAGTGGAACCTGTAAAATTGTATCAGAACATAGGTTCTTGGACCCATAACTATATAATATTTATTCATTTATTTACTCAAAAGTATGCATGAAGCATCTACTATGAACCAGGTATTGTTTCAGAAGGTGAGGACAGAGTGCTAAAGAAGATGAATTCCCTGGAATGGCTTACTGGGGAGAAAAGCAATAAACTGGAAGTCTTATCTAGTCTACTAGAAGAGTAGAAAGTTTCAGATTATTTCTTTCTCTAATGTAATGCAAAAAGAAATTGTAGAAAGAGAAAATACTCCCCAAAACACTAAATTGTGATAGGTTTTATCACACACACAAAAAAAGAGTTCATAAATATCATTTATATATAATCAAGATTCAATAACAAAGCCAGATTGTTATATTTGGCCCTAGTATTAGAGACACAGTCGAAAGCAAAAGTGCTACTCATCTTCAAAGTAAGTATACAGCAACAAATTTTAAGATCTCATATTAACATCAAACTTCTTATAGGGACAATAGGACTAATAAAAAGCAAAGTTCAAGATTTTTTAGGTAATAGTGCAATAAAAATTCATCAACTTATAAAAATCAGTTCTATAAGGAAAATTTGCAACCAGTTAAACAAGTCCATATTTTTTAAAAACTAACAACATAATGTTTACTTGCTCAGGGGAGATGAGGAATTTTTATATTATGATATTATGCTCGGTTTTGTTGAACAAAAGCAGTTTGTATCTTAAAGGTACCAAATATTTTAAAATTTTAATAAGCAAACCTTAAAGACAAAACAGACCCTTTAGGATGTATTGTTTAGCTTACCATGTGATATTTATTTACATAATGTTTTACATCAATTTAAAACAATCCTGTTATGTATCATGTTTTCCCTTTTAAGGCAGAAATTGATGACAGCCAGGTGACACATTTCAGGACTGAAATCTACAGTTTTTTATTACAAGGTGGGTCATAATATAACAGTTACTGACAGAAAAGCTCATCTCCTGAGAGAGAGCAAGAGTGTATAATTTCAGCAGAGGAACATCTTGTCACAATTAAGTTAATAATTGACATGATCAATTAAAATTTCTGTGTAAAATAAATATAGTTTAAGAGGTAAATATCAAAATAGTTAATGGCCCTTACTTTTTTTTTGGTAATATTATGGTTGATTTTAATATTTTCCTTCTCTTTGTTATCAAGTCTTTTTAGAGCCGATTTGTCTTACTAGTTCTACCAGTCAGGATAGGCTAAATTATGATAAGAACAGCCCCAAATCTCAAGAGGCCTAACAATAATAAGTTCATGTCTTTCTCCTATAACTTGGTTAACATGGATTGGAAGGCTAGCTCTGCACAGTGTAGTTACTTCAGGACCTGTGGACACATGTTCATCATCATCATGGCATGGAGAAGAAAAGTGACATTGATCAGTGCCTCCTAAAACATCACTAAGAAGTGATTCAGTACTTTTTGCTCCCATTTCCTTGGTGAAAGAAAATCACATAACTTTGCCTCACTTCAAAGAGGATGAGAAAATGCAAGCTTGTTCTGTGTGTAAAAGCAGACCCAGAAATATTTGGGGAATAGCACTAATAACTACAAAACAATAACTGTATAATTTTCTAAAATGTATTCTATAATTTTTAGAGTATCTTCTTATTTAAAATTAATTAAATCAATTTAATCAAGTTTATTGAGTCCTGGTAACCAACATTACAAAGCCCAAACCAAGATTATTCCTAGTGTTTCTCGGGGGAAACTTGCTCATGCCTCCAACTTGTCCAGGGAGAGTCTGCATCTCAAGTTCCAGGATTAGCTCTTTCCACAGAGTTGCTTTGACTAACCTCTCTTACTTAACCATCTTAAATGGTTTTTGGGTATGATTTTAGGACATGCCAGACCCTTCATGATCTCTTTTGAACTACTTGTTCTTATTACTGGGCACACCCTAGCTGACATACCCTGTATTTCAGCCACAGTAGACATGCTACCAAACCATCACATTGATTCATAGCTCTCTATCTTTGCATTTTCTATCCTAACCTACCCTTAATATGTCTTGAGACACACTTAAAATGTCATTTATATTTACTTTCTCTAATCATATGATTTCCGTGCTCTCACCTCCTGTTTTGTGATAACACTTTTATGTTACTCTTTAAGTACTTAGTACACTGTACTATAATTTGCAACACCACATTTTAAGTACTCTGAGAATAGGAAATGTTTGGTTTTTCTTTGAACAACAAAATGCTTGGTAATGAATTAGTTTATGGACTCAGTATATGCCATCAGTATACAATAAGTTTATGAAGAGGGAAATAATTTTCAAAATAATTATTATCTTCAACTATGTTTTCAAATTAAATATGATATTGCAGAAATTAATAAGCGATGGCCTCCCTCCAGCTACCACTGAGAACTGATGAAGTGAGCCCAAAATAATAAAGAGTGATAAAATCTAGCTGAAGCACCACATGCATTCTTTTGGGATCTAAAGTCCTTAAAGATTCTATGTTAGTTGACTGGCTATCAACTACGCTAAGACTTAAAAATCAATGTTGCATTATTTACTATGTATACTTTAATATAACTCAAATTTGCCTGGATTTAGAAAATTTGAGCACACCATCCAAAGCAATCTACAGATTTGAGGCAATCCCTATTAAAATCTGAATAGCATTCTTTGCAAAAATAGAAAAATCCATCATAATATTCATTCAGAATTTCAAGAGATCACAAATTTAGGTGTGACTCTGTGAACTGCTTTGGTTGAGGAAATGTAAGCAATGTGTTGCCCATTTTTAGGTGGAAAATTTAATTGCCTGGCACTTAATTCTCCAGCTTACAATTGTGCTATAAGTTCAATGCATCCTAAAATGTTGAGCCAAAGTATCAATCTTGGAACACTGAAAAAAAAAAAAAATAGCTGCCCCAGAGAATTATTTAGATTTACAGTAGCCCTTACTTTTGGAGACATAAAATCTTATTCTACTAAATCACTGTGATTTGGGGAATGTTTTTCCTATAGCATAACCTTGTCTTGTAGTTCTCAAATTTTGGTGTACTTTGAAATCATTAGGAAAATGTGTTAAAACACTGCTTGCTGGGGCCCCTGGGTGGCTCAGTGGGTTAAAGCCTCTGCCTTCGGCTCAGGTCATGATCTCAGGGTCCTGGGATCGAGGCCCACATCAGGCTATCAGCTCAGCAGGGAGACTGCTTCCTCCTCCTCTCTCTGCCTGCCTGTTTGCCTACTTGTAATCTCTCTCCTGTGTCAAATAAATAAATAAAATCTTTAAAAAAATAAAATAAATAAAAATAAAACACTGCTTGCTGGCCTTACTCAAAGTTTCTGATTTAGTAGGTGTGGGATGCAGCCTGAGAGTTTTTCTTTCTAATAATTTCCCAAGTGATCATGATGTTGCTAGTCTAGTGACCATACTTTGAGAATCACTGATCCATCAAATCTTAAATAACATGCAAATTATCACATTTTGAAAAATACTTGACAGTAACTCAAACTTATCAATATAATAAACAAAAACATACATTTATAAATAAAACAAATTTAAAAATTATAAGCAAACCTAGAATAGTTTTATAGAGATTTAACATTGATAAAATTATCAATTACTTATGTAAAATATTTATTCAGTTCTCTGAACATTTCCACACTGAGTAGTTTTAATTCTGATGAATATTCTTGTCCTTAGAGTATTTTAAACAGTCTCAAATTAGATTTAATATGGAGGAAGAACATTATACCATAAATAAAGTAAAAATTGTCAAGTGTAAATTAATAAGATTTAGAATCATCTAGCATTGATATAATGTTTTATAATATCTGTTTCAGCAAATGTATAGTTTAACTTTTTAATTTAACTTTAAAGAATTTTGCAAAAAATATTAATTGCATGACTAATGATTCTGATTTGTCATTTAAGCATTTTTAAAAATTTCCTGTCCCATTTTTACAATGAACTTTTTATCATTTTATCCAATTGAAATAATTGGGTTGGCATTAAAGAAAGAAAATTAAGTCAGCCCTTGAGATCTTAACACTAACTTGTTAATTACCCCCATTAATTACACAATGAGAAATGACTAGCAATAATTCCCTTTCCTAAAGTATGGCTGAAGGTCAGAGAGCTATCTTATTGGCATATTGAGAGACCAAAGCAAATGACGCAAAAAAAAATTTTTTTTAAATACTGCCAGATGTCATTGGAAGCTCATCCAAGGAACTACATTAATGTGAGTTTTTTGTTTTTTGGTTTAAGATTGATTTATTTATTTTCAAAAGACAGAGAGAGCTCAACAGGGAGGGGCAGGGGGGAAGGGAGAGAGAAACTCAAGCAGACTCTGCGCTGAGCATGGAGCCCTACACAGGGCTCAATCCCACGACCCTGAGATCATGACCTGAACCAAAACCAAGAGTCAGATGCTCAACAGACTGTGCTACCCAGGTGACCTTAAATCAGTGTTTTAAGCATAATCTTTAAATATCATTTTTATCTATTCATAAAGGAAACAGTACTTATTATATATTAAGAAGTAACATGACAATAGCGAAAACACAAATAATTCAATTAAAAAATGGGCAGATTACCTGAATACATAGTTTTCTTAGAAGACATATAGATGGCAACAGGCACATGATAAAATGCTCATGTCCCTAATCATCAGGAAAATGCAAGTCAAAAATCACAATTTTATCACCTTAAACCTATTAGAAGGGCCATCACCAAGAAGACAAGAGATAACGAGTATCAGCGAGAATGTTTGGATTATTCATTTGCAATGTAGATAATTTCTTCCCCAAATATACTTTACATAAATTGCACTTAAAACAGGATAAACATTTAAACAATGTTGAGTAGGAAACAGAAAACTGTTTGAGAAAGCAGTTGTGTTAATCCACTCAAGATCTAAATTTTTAAAAAGTGTTTCTGATATAGGGTCAATTCATTTTTAATTAGGTATTCAATAAATGATCCATAACATCTTGCAGAAATGGATACGTGCTAGACTTACTTCTCTGCTTCTTTACCTCAAGTTTCATTGCAATTTAAAATGAATGCTGTCAGCCATCAAAAGAAATGAAGTCTTGCCGTTTGCAACCTCGTAGATGGAACTAGAGGGTATTATGCTAAGCAAAATAAGTCAATCAGAGAAAGACAATTATCATATGATCTCTCTGATATGAGGAACTCGAGGGGCAGGGTGGGGGGTTGTGGGGGGTAGGGAGGGAAAAAAAATGAAACAAGATGGGATCAGGAAAGGAGACAAACCATAAGAGACTCTTAATCTCACAAAACAAACTGAGGGTTACTGGGGGGTGGGAGGGTAGGGATAGGGTGGATGGGTTATGGACATTGGGTTAGTGGGGGGTGGGGGGGTAGGGATAGGGTGGCTGGGTTAAGGACACTGGGGAGGGTTTGTGCTATGGTGAGTGCTGTGAAAGGCCTGATTATCAGCCTCATAATAGCCTGATAATTCACAGGCCTGTACCCCTGGGGCAAATAATACATTTTATGTTAATTTTAAAAAATGCTGTCTTTTTTTAGGGGTCAGTGCTTTAGACCATAGTCATTATAAATAACTCATATTAAAATGGGCACCTATGTTGAAGTCTTTACAGTGAAGTATTTTTAAAGAAATAACATTGTTGATATTTTGGTATTAATTTCTAAGGCATCCTAGAATAGTCAATAATGGTACATATACATATAAAACTACATATGCACATATACAAATATAAACACATATACACATATAAAACAAGTGCTAAATATCTCAAAAATCTTCAGTTTCCCGAAAATCCTTCTCTAAACTAAAAAAAAAGAAAAAAACAAACAAAAAACCAAAAAAACCCAAACAATAATGAAAATCTTCCTTGCCTTGAAATTCTTTATTTCTTTCTCCCTTGATGCTTTTTTTCTCCTTGTTTATTGTCTGAAACACTCTTAGCTTCAGATATTACCATGGCATATTTCCTCAGGTCATTAAAGTCTTAACTCAAGTGTCACCTTCTGAGTAAGTTCTCTTCTGTCAATGCAACTTAATATTGTAATACTCACTCCCTTGCACTCTCTATACATTTCCTTGCTTTATTTCTCTCCATAGCACTTACCACATTTGATACAATATAATATACATATTTATTTCATGATTGTTTATCACCTTTTACCAGAATACAAACTCCACAAGTCAAAGAATTTTTATCTATTTTGTTTACTCTTGTATCTCCAGTATCTACAACAATGACGACACATAGTAAATGTTTGATTATTATTTGTAAACTAAATAAAGGAATAAACCTAAAACAAAAAGAGACAAATAAATAGATGAATTAATTATAAAATATTTAACATTCTCATGACCAGGAAAGCATCATTCCTGCTAAATGGATGACATGAATATGCTGAAAATAAGATTTACTACAGAATTGATGATGAATTATTTTATCAACCAGTCTTGCATCATACAAAGAACAGAATTATCAACTCACATGGGTAAGAGTCAGGGAAGGTTACTTCACATTTATACTTCGTAAGAATATTTTAAGGTGCATCCTGAAGGTGGTGAATAGATCACCAAATGGGAAGGGCATATCAGGCAGAGAGAGAACAGTTTGTGTACAGCAAAGAGACTTGAAGCAGCAGAGCATGATGGGTAAGGGGGAATTAAATTATTCAAGGAAGGCTGTGGCCTAACTATTGAGAGAAGAAATACCAGGAAAGCAAAATCAAAGAGGCATGAGAATGACAGTGACAGAGGCTGCATGTGTCATGCTGAGAAGTTAGAACTCATTCTTCCTAAAACAGAAGAGTCACCAGACAGTGTTAAGCCTGGGAATGACATCACCAGATTATCATTTCAAAAAGACCATTTTGTCTGCATCCGATAGATGAACTTAAATAGGGTACCAGATAAAGCATGGTCAAGGCTGTATGTAGGTGTGTTAACAAAGACGGGATAGGAAATGGAGAGCTAAATTTGAGAATTGCAAGATAAAAATGAGAACAATTAAGTGATCTATTGGAAATGAGGGATGACAGAAAGACAAGAATCTAGCATGATCACTATAGATGTGGCTGGGAAACCTAAGAAATAGGGAAAACCAGGAGAAAAAGCAAGTTTGGAGTAAAGACAATGAGTTTGGTTTTTGTCATGTTGGGTTCGATGTGCCTCTGAGACATCCAAATAAAGATGAGTGAGGGCTGGATCTATGAGTTCGGAACATGGTAGGAACAACTGAAGGTATAGATCGACTATCTATAGAACAGAGGCAGAGGAAGGTATGGGTCAGAGGAAAAGCTTTAGGGGGAATGGAATAAGCAGAGAACAAGACTGAAAAAAAAAAGCAGGATTATCAGTTTTTAAGGAGCAGTTTTTTTTTTTTTTTAGATTTTATTTATTTATTTGACAGAGAAAGAGATTACAAGTAGGCAGAGAGGCAGGCAGAGAGAGGAGGGAGCAGGCTCCCTGCTGAGCTGATAGCCTGATGTGGGCCTCGATCCCAGGACCCTGAGATCATGACCTGAGCCGAAGGCAGAGGCTTTAACCCACTGAACCACCCAGGCGCCCATTTAAGGAGCAGTTTTAAATATCAGTTTTTCATTATCATTTTATGAATATAAAAATGGAATAAATGGCTAGAAGGAAGGAGGTAACAAGGAGAGAGTGATAGCACAGAAACCAAAGTAGGAGAGTTATTTTTTTCCCCGAAATGGAGTAGTCAGAATTGTCAAGGGTATCACAGAGATACTACAAACCCTCCCCTTCTCCCAGTGCTACAGAGAGAAGGAGACAAACAGCAGGAAAAGGCTAGGGGGAAAGTAACTACCAAGAGGCTCTTGCCAGATTTATCACGTTCCAGATTTAAATTTAGGAAAACTGGCAGTGTCTGACTATCACCAGGGAATTATTCTCACTTTATTATTATTACTCTCTTCATTTCCAATGAAAACAAGTTCTGCTGATCACTGGGTCTAGTATAAGACCTGTCCCTTCTATTTTGTTAGACCCACATATATGCAGGAATATAAATTGTGTGATTGTTGTAGATTAGAAGTTTTATTTTCATGTTTTAGAGCTGGCATAAATTTTAAAGATTTTAAAACATAAGAAAAATTAGTTCTTTGAATGTGTTTAAAAATATTCACTGTCATGTAATCAGAGCCCAAGTAATAATATTCCAAATAGTTTTTATGTTAGCTTAAATAGGAATAAAGAAACTATGTTCAAGCAAAACCAACTTTGTGGAAACACTAATATACCAAGCTATGTAATCAACTATATCCAACTAATTAGGCTTAACTCATAATTGCTAATTGTATGTGCGCTTGGAATTAAAGAACTTGAAGATTTGTACTTAGATTGTACAACATATAATCATCTTAGATCCAAATTATCCCACTTCCTGAAATAAAATTGAAATTATTTGGTTATAAATTTTATAATACAAAAATTGTCATAGTATTAAAAATTAGTGTCTTCCAGGAACATATATTTTCATATTAACTTATCCTCTTGAATTATTTTATTTTATCCTATTTAAACATAGGTCCAAGATTAAAAAACTTACTATTAAAAAACTTACTTAATTTTACATTTTATTAAACTAACTCCAAAAGCACACACAGATGTGTCTGGAACATAATCTATACATATACATCATCCAGGTTAATAAAGTTAGTGAAGAAAGCATTTCTGCTTTTCTTTAGGATAAAGACCTTTTCTATATTCATATCATAGAAATTACTCAAGGATCAGCCTGTTAAATATTATAATCCCTTAAAAAATGACTGCTTTTGGGGCATCTGGGTGGTTCAATCAGGGAAGCATCTGCTTTCAGCTCGGGTCATGATCCCAGGGTCCTGGGATGGAGCCCCACATCAGGTTCCCTGCCCAGCAGAGAGCCTGCTTCTCTCTTTCCCTCTGCCCTTCTCCCCTGCTCATGTGTGCCTCCCCCAATAAAAAATCTTAAAAAAAAAATTAAGACACTTAAAAAAAATGAATGTCTATATTGATTTCCAAGACTGCCTACTCATTAACATAACTGAATTTTCTTGTACCATGACCTTGTTTTCGGCAATTTTTTTTATTTCCTCATACCACAAAGAATTACAAATGAAGGGCAGAACAAATTGCAAGGAAAGTAACATGTGCCCATTTTTAAAATTTTTTATTTATTCATTTTTTTTAAGATTTTATTTATTGACTTGATGGAGAAAGAGAGAGAGAGAGAGCACAAGCAGGGGGAGCAGCAGGCAGAGGGAGAAGCAGGCTGCCTGCCAAGTAAGGCTTGATTCGAAGGCAGATGATCAACCAGCTGAGCCACTCACACACTGCTATGCCCATTTTTAAAAAGATGTATTTATTTATTTTAGAGAGGGGCAGAGAGAGACAGAGACAGAGAGAGAATCTCAAGCATACTCCCTGCTAGGCACGGAGTCAGATGTGGGCTTGATCTCAAGACGCCCAGACCATGACCTGAGCTGCCATCAAGAGTTGGATGCTTAACCAACTGAGCCACCAAGGCACTCCTATATGCCCATTTGAAAATTCCTGTTTCCCAATATGCATTTATGGTACCTTCAACACCACTGGATGATTCCAAGGGAATATTTTATAGACACTTCAAGCTAATGTGTTAAGAACCAAATATACTCTACCCTCTCTGAAGTCTCTCTTTCTTTAGTCTTTTTTACCTAAAAGAGACTTGCATTATTATGAGTCTGAAGCTACTACTACGTGGCCTCCATGAGGCATGACAATAGTCCTCTAAAGTATGTATTATCTTCACTTTACAAATGCATCAACTCACACTTTTAAAATTAAGTAACTTGCTGTAAAGTATACAACAGAGCCCGGATTTCAGTGCAGAATGTTTTGACATCAAAGACCATAGAAACAATGATAGACTAGGCTACTAGATGTCCCTCTCTCTATGTACTTTCTTGAGTTCATAGGAAAAAAACTGAATGTGTATATGCCCATCTCTAAGACACACTCAACGGTGGTTTGGGAAGCAGGGTCATATTGTGCAAACATGATAGATATTGCTATAGCCATGCAGATATCAGGGCAGAACGGAAAGAAAAGTCAGAGTGGTTAGTAAAAAAGCTCTTTGTGGTTTCTCTTCTGCTGGCCTTTTATTAATTCTCCCTCATTTTTCCTCATCATCCTTGTTTCTGAGGCTCAGTCATAATTAAGTTCTTTCATGTCCCTGAACACTAACTAGCTCCTTCAGGCACCGTATTTAAACATTTTGCTCCCTTTGGCCTCTTCTCTATTTGAACCATTTATACTTGTCCTTCATGAAAGCTTCATGTTAATGTCACCTTCTCCAACACTCTCCTCTGCCTTTACCAGGCAGCAGCTTTAAATACCTTCCTCTCCTGAGCTACCACAGTATTATTTTCTTGTCTCTAATTGTACTTGTTACACTATAGTAATGCCCTGATCAACGTCCTCTTTCCCCTCTCACTCTTCTCTGAGTCCATGGACACAAAGTTTTATCTATAATACTGACCCTATGCCTAACATACCTCCTGGTATACAGAAGATGCTTGACAATGAATGTTTAAATAAGTAAATGAATAAATATATATATTTAATTGTGTTTGAAATAGGGTATAAGCACAATTCATGCCAGCTTTCTTATAAATTGTTTTAAATGATAGAAGAAATCATGTCTATATATAATTTCTGAAAATTGTTGAATCTACTTATTCAATACAAGTACTAAAAAGCGACCTAACTTAAACTGACCTTGGGCAGATTGCTTAATCCATTCGAGTTTCATTTTCTATTTTTTAAAATATTTTATTTATTTATTTGACAGAGAGAGAAAGAGGGATCACAAGTAGGCAGACAGGCAGGCAGAGAGGGGAGGAAGCAGGCTCCCCACTGAGCAGAGAGCCCAATGTGGGGCTTGATTCCAGGACCCTGAGATCATGACCTGAGCCGAAGGCAGAGGCTTTAACCCACTGAGCCACTCAGGTGCCCCAAGTTTCATTTTCTAAACAATGGTTATAATAATACTTCTTTAAGCATTCATTCCTTAAATATTTATTAAGGTACATACATGAGTCATAAGTAATACCCAGGTGCTGATGACAGAATAGTTCATAGCCTTTGGGCTCATTCGGCTCAGATGTGTATTTGATCCAGTGTAAAAGATAGCCAAGGAAAGTCCTTCATAATGTGATGAAAGTTCTCATGGATGAGGGTCAGGGGTAGTACCAGGTGCTAGGATGCATTGGGGTAGACTTTCTTTTTAACAGCTAAACCAGTTAGTATGTGTGAGCATGTATGTGTAAATTGCATGAGCACATGTGTGTGCATTTAGTGGATGGGAGGAGTGGGGGCCAGAATGAGAACTTTCTAGGTGAACAGGAATAAGATAGTGGGCAACTTGAAAAAAGTTTAGTGGCTCATCTGAAAAGACAGAAGTGAGGAATTCAGACTCAAATGTCACTGGAAAGCTACAGGAACTAGATCTCGTCAGGTCTTAGAAACCTGTTTAAAAAGTTTTGACTTTATCCTTACATTCTCCTTATGGAGAATAGATCACAATTGCATTTTTTTAAAAAAATACTCTAACTGCAGTGTGGAGACTGGATTAGTTGATGCAGACTTAAAGTAGGGGGTCAGTTAGAAAGCTGTTAATAATAATCCAGGTGAGAGATGATGGTGATCTTGACCTGAGAAGTACCAGCAAGGGTGGAAAGAAAAAGATTGAAGAGATCATACAGGCGTAGCATTGACAACTGTTATAGCCTGATTGAGGGGCTTGAAGAATGAAAGGAATGAAGGAAGATGTTCAAATTTCTGTCTTAGGCTGTTGGTGGGCAGAAGAGCCAGTCACTGAAGGAAGCAGGAATGGTGTGATAATAACCTATTTCCTTTGGGACTCATAGAACTGTTTTGATGATTAAGTGAAATAGTTTATATAATAGCAACTATCACAATGCCTGGTGCCTTATAGCTCTTTTCTGTAGTTATTTTCATTCTATTCTCCTCATTTCCAAAGTTGTACCAGTCATTTAGTAGCAAAATTGGGAATAGAATTCCAGGCTTCTGTTTACCAGTCCAGAGTTCTTTGTTAATGGACTGCTGGTCTATAAACAAAGATGAAACACAGGGATTTTAAAGCAAATATTCAGAACTTATCCTGGAATTGCTTACGAGCTGACAGCTATCCAACTTATTTTTAGTTTATATTTAAAGTGAATCATATGTTCCAAATGACTGACAGAAACACAGCTTTGTTTCTGAAGCCAATTCTTTTCCATCATTTTTGGACATCGTTCAGAGCTATAACAGACTTTCAGGGTGTTTAAAAGCATTCATCCACGACAACAACAAATGCTAATTATCATAAAAAATAAACAGCTCCTGTTAACATCATTCTAAGAATTTCTCCTACTCCAGCACTATATTTCATCTATCATCCCATCTGCTTTGGGGGTGGGAACAAAGACTGGATGAAAGTATAATTATCATGTATCAAACTGGACAACACAACAAAATAGAAATGAATATAAATGGGAGGAATAGCATACATAATAAATAAATCTGGAAAGGGAAAAAAGAAATGTAAATAAAATGGCACAGTGTGTCCTGCAGTAAACAGCAGATACATAAGTCCATAATGGAGTCAATAATGTTTATCTTGCTAAGTATGAGGTGGATTTTTCCCCATTTCAGTTCATAATCCTTGCTATAACCAGATTTCCTCCCACATGAGCAAATAGGCATCTTGTTCACTTGGGAAGTTTACAAATCCTCTCTGTTGAATTTTATCATTAAAATTCCACCTTGAGACTTTTAAAAATACCTGAAAAGAAAAAAAAAGCCTATTTCTAAATATTTATGAATACATTTCAAAGGGAACCTTAGGGTCAGTTTTATCTTATAAAAATATCAAGAAGAGCCACATTCTCAAAAGTGTGTTAAATTAAATGGGACTATGATGCCTGGGTGGCTCAGTCAGTCAAGAGCCTGCCTTCAGTTTGGGTCATGATCCCAGGGTCCTGGGATAGAGTTCCACATTGGGCTCCCTGCTCAGCAGGGGTGGGTGGTGGAGAGGAGTGGAGTGTGGGGGGGGGTGGCAAAGGGAGAGGGAGTCCTCTCCCCCAGCTTGTGCTCTTTCTTGCTCTTTCTCTCAAATAAACAAATAAAATATGTAAATAAATAAATTAAAAGGTACTACAAGTGGCCAGTTGCAGATGCAGTTAGCTCATTACAAATATAGTAAAAACATGGATAAATACATATCGCTAAATAGGAACTAGAAGCTCAGCCAGGGCCAGAACTTTGTTCTATTGGAATAAACACACCTTCACTGGTCCCTGGCAAGTAGCAGATGTCTTACCAATATATTTTAAATTAAATGTTGCATGAAATAGAGAAATTATAAGCTTTTATTCTCCTCAGGGTACTTTTAAGTTACACCTACTCTAAGAATAATTTTGTAGTGATTTTGTGGTGTATTAACACAATACTGTATTAATAATAATTTTGTAGTATATTAATATTTAAACATCAGGTTTTAGAATCTCCAAATATTTATGTCACTTTCAAAGTGAGGAGTGTGGCAAATTTTCTTTTAAATAGTATCAAACTATTTTAATAAATTTAATATAAGGTCAAGTTTCCATTAAAAGTATATACACTGAATTAACTAATTACATTTATTTCTCTATTTAAATTTGCTTCAGTGATATAAATGTTTAGAAATTTATTTAGAGCAAAAGATCAATTACATATGAAGCTGTATTTTACCAAATTGTGATTTGATCTTAGTCACAAATCCCATTATCTTTTTAGTCAATCGCTCAAGAACTACATACATGAAATAAAAATGTCACAATATACACACACACACACAAACAGAATAGTGAAAAAGGTGTTATATCCACAAACATTTTGAACATTTGCCAATATCCTTTCTACCATGAGGAGTTTTAAGATAATAAGAAATAAATACAAATATGACATGTACAACATACACTTATATGCATTCATATGTATCTGTATATATATCATGTGTGTTACATGTATATATGAAGATATGTGATATTTGGAAAACATTAAGCTGAATTAAATCAGAGGGAATAGAGAAGTAAATAGCCCATGGATTCACAATGTGTGTGTATTCATATTTATATAGCTATGTATATGACCATTTGTAAAGAGTTATGGACCAATTTGTAACTGAGATTTTCCTGGACCATCACATTATAACACCCCAGAAAAACCATTCACATAGAATCTACCATTTATAACTTGACGTAAAGAACTTTATCAATAACAGGAAAGTAATGATTTGGGAGTAAAACATCATACAACAAACTTAATAAGTCTAATTTCAGTTAAAAAACACATCAAAGGTACTTACTAAGTCATTTTTTGAAGGACTTTTATTTATATTTCTAAGTCAAAATTATTTATGAGGGGCGCCTGGGTGGCTCAGTGGGTTAAAGCCTCTGCCTTCAGCTCAGGTCATGATCTCAGGGTCCTGGGATCAAGCCCGCATCCGTCTGAGCAGGGAGCCTGCTTCCTTCTCTCTGCCTGCCTCTCTGCCTACTTGTAATCTCTCTCTCTGTCAAATAAATTTTTAAAAAAATTATTTATGAGCATTTCACTTTTAAAAATCAGAAAAGTAAAATTATTAATGTGTGTGTTGAGACTCACTCTTTCTTACAATAATGAAAATGTTTTTCAAATTATTTTCATTATTTTCTTAACCGTATAATTCTCTCTTCCTTTGTCCTCCTGGGAGAATTCTTATCTAATTGGTCAATTTTATGGGCAAATGGACTTAGTCCTGCACATAGTTCTAAATCTTGCATGTGTGAAAAAAATGTGCTACTAGACTACTTTGGGAGAAGTTAATTCAAATGAATTTCAATTTTTGTGTAAACAAGAAGGTATAGTGAAATGTCTTAGAATAAAATACTACTTTCACATTATATTTTAAAGAGCACTATTTGGACTATTGACAAACATCTTAATGCAAAATTCCTATCACTATATAATAACCAATATAGTATGAACTTCTACTAATATAACTGCCAAAGAAAATACTTTATTTTCAATGTTTTACTTCCATATATTTATCTATGAGACTTGTTTTTAATTGCTACTTCAAAACAACCATTCATATACAAAAATAATAACATATATTAGAATAAGAAAGCACAAGCAACCTCTAGCCAGCAAACATTCATTAAAATATTCATCAAAGGCACTGTAATAAATACCACTTAGAAAACTCTATTTTCCAAGTCCCTAAACTATGTCTACACATAAATAGTTCTAAAAACACTGAGTATTTCAATGGGCATTTCATTGTTTCAAATTTGAGGAAAAAGAAACTGTTTTTAAATGTCAGACATGCTATACAGATATAAAAGTTATTATTTATCATACACATTTTTGCACATAAATAGCCAGAGAAATAAGGCAAAATCCTGAATTTCTTGGTAAGTTTCACTAACAGTCAATCATAAGACTTTACTTTGGGAAGCTATCCTGAATCTAACAGAAGAATTCTTTGAATAAATTTTTCAATATTATATTTCATACTCTTTCTATCCTTCATCCAAAATTATAGCTCATGCTAACTGATCCTTCACAGGAAAGAAAAGTGCTTATCTCACAAATACAGATGGAAAATATGTGATTTAGCTGTATTTTGGAGGTGTGAAATTAGTACTGATGTTTGATTCCAAATGTCTTTCTATCCCTTACCTTAATTAAAACACCAAATAAGGACATAGTAAGAATCTTGAATAAGTTTCAGAACATCACGCATACTTAAAGCATAGCCCTGAAGGCTACTGATTTTTCTTACCAGTGCTGTCATCATACACGACTGTGACAGTTTTCCACTTGAAGAACTGCACCAAATCCAAAATGGCACGGCTGAGTGAAGAGAAGTCTGGGTAAAGGCTGACATAGAAGGAATCTTTGTTGTCTGACACCTGGTGCTTCCAGCGGGTCTGTATGTGGGGAACCCCCAAAGCATTGCAGATGGACTGCACAGCATTTGCTGAAGAGCTGTGTGAAGGTCCGAAGATGGCAGCTACCCCAAGAGACAGCTGATCGCAGGCTGAAGAAGAGATAGAAGTTGGTCAATAATGAGGAGAGATGCCAGTCTGCCAACATTACCACATTATTATTGGAAGCCTGAAGGTTTAGCCTGAAGAAATATTTTGTTTTCCTTATAAATAATGTACATTTAGATAATTTTCATATTTTGTTGAACTCCAAACATTATCAGTTTGTTAGAAGGGAAATTCTTCCAGACATCTGCAGCTCAATGTTCAAATAATTTTACAAATAATGTCAAAAGAGAGAAAGAGGAAGAATATTCTAGAATTTAAGAAGGAAGGGGAGTGTTTGTCTTGTAAAAATAGATTATAGTAGGGAGTTGGAGGAATAGTATTCCTTCCCAAATTCACATACCATCCTCTACAACTTTAAATTCTTAATCAGAAACCATTTGGTTTCTCCTCCCTATCTAAGGAGCCAGGGCCACGCATGGCTAAGTATTTGCACATATCTGATGATATAAGTCAAGCAATGCATACGAATACCCATTCGAAACCAGATATGGCTCTTCAAGGGTGATTTCAAATGGATTAATCTCATTGAGTAGAAAGAATAAAATCATTAGTATTTAAACATCTTTATTTACTTGGTTTCTGTATACTGTAGGCCTTTTATATTGTTTTAAATTATTTTTTGAACTTTCTATTCATTCACTCATAAGAAATTTTATTCACATAGTAATAATTACAATAATTAAGAGAGACATAAACAAAGTATATTCAAATAAGAATAGACTATGATAGGACTTCAAATTCTAGAAAGTCCTCCGAAGCAACTAGGGAGTTTGGGCCTAGAAAGTAAGTAATTTTTGGAAATGTGAAAATCATCTTTAATATCTGAAGGTCTGGCCTATAAAAGAGGCTTAAGTTTGTTTCATTTGGCTAGAAAAGGAAGAATTATGGAAAATGACTAGAAGCTTCTCACAAATTTTGACACAATTTAAATTCAAAAAAAAAAAAAAAGAAAGAAAAAAAGTAGAAAATGTCCAAGAATGGAAGTCTGTTCCAGGAAACAATGATTTACCCATCCCTACAAATACTTAACCAGGACTAAGGAGAGTTATTATTGGGACTTAGGCATCAGTTAGGTATTCAGACTGAATCTCTCCAAAATAGTTTAAAATTCTACTGTGTGAAATTTTCTGATATTTTCCTTCAGAAGTTTTGCTGCATAGAACACAATGTGATGGAAGGATTCTTCAGCCTAGAGATATTTAATAAGTAAATAAAGGATAGTTGAAAAAACTCACTTGTTTAAATTTTATTCAAAAATTCCTCTATGATGCGAAGCGAAATAAGTCAATCAGAGAAAGACAATTATCATATGATCTCTCTGATATGAGGACCTTGACGGGCAGGGTGGGGGCTTGTGAGGGGTAGGGAAGGAAAAATAATGAAACAAGATGGGATCGGGAAGGAGACAAACCATAAGAAACTCTTAATCTCACAAAACAAACTGAGGGTTGCTGGGGGTTGGGAGGGTAGGGATAGGGTGGATGGTTTATGGACATTGGGGAGGATTTGTGCTATGGTGAGTGCTGTGAAATGTGTAAGCCTGATGATTCTCAGACCTGTACCCTTGGGGCTAATAAAAAAAAATTCCTGTATGATCTAAGTAAATTTTTTGAATATGTAGATTCTTACTTACTTTTTTTTTAAGATTTTATTTATTTATTTGACACAGAGAGAGAGATCACAAGTAGGCAGAGAGGTAGGCAGAGAGAGGAGGAAGCAGGCTCCCTGCTGAGCAGAGAGCCCGATGTGGGGCTCGATCCCAGGACCCTGAGATCATGACCTGAGCTGAAGGCAGAGGCTTTAACCCACTGAGCCACCCAGGTGCCTCAGATTCTTACTTTCTAAATAGTGATGGGAATTCTGAATCAGTAGTAAGGTTGGAGTTTGAAATTTTTCACTAATATGGATTTTAATTTGTATGCACTGAGAATNTCAGATTCTTACTTTCTAAATAGTGATGGGAATTCTGAATCAATAGTAAGGTTGGAGTTTGAAATTTTTCACTAATATGGATTTTAATTTGTATGCACTGAGAATAAAAGATCTTCCTTTACCAGGTTTTTGACAAATCACAGATCAGAAAAAGTTAAAAACACTATAGTAGTTTATATAAAATGTTCTGAAATGTGTTTCAAATAAGAAATAGTTTTCAGGTATCAGAGGAATCATTTAAAAGGGATATGATTCAAATAATAATTCAAGCTCTAATACATCAAAGTATCTACCGAGCTACACAGTATTACTAATAATATAAGATCATATATCAGAAAAACGTTAAAATTTAAACATCTGATTTCTTATTATTTCTTCTCCTTGGAAATTTTTTTAAATTTTAATGTCCAAATTAATTATTTAAATTATTTTCTAATTAATCATTAATATCTCTATATATGTACTGAGCTACCTCACGTTCAGAAATATATCAGATCTCTCTTTTATGTTATCCTTTTACATACTGCTATGTCCCCCAACCAGTAACAGCCCAGTAAGCAAGAGCTTCACAAGGTAAGACCCAATGAATTCTGTGGTCTGCCACTTAATCAAAGCATTGCATATACTCCCCAGGTTGCTCTGGTTTTGTTTCCTCAAAAGAGAAACAACCACAATATAAACTGAAAAGCATAGCTCCCTGCTTGAGCCAGCTCAGCATCAGCAAAGCTGAATGAGGCTGGACAAAAGCACAACAAACCATGACTTTTACCCTTTCGAAATCTCACAGAGAAAGCTATTTATTATGCTTATTTGAGCATTTCCTAGCTCAGGCAGAAGTCAATTAATGAATTTGATTCTCAGTGGATTTTAGTGGGTGACAAAATTCGTAAACCCCTTTTAATATTTTGTAAACCAAATGAGTTTAACACCTCATAATTCCTAAGATAGTAACCTGTTTGTTGCTAGAACATGCTAGTCTGGGGGCACTTGGGTGGCTCAGTTGGTTAAGTGTCTGCCTTCAGCTCAGGTCCTGATCCCAGAGTCCTGGAATCAAGTCCCAAGTCAGGCCTTCAGCTCAGCAGGGAGTCTGTTTCTCCCTCTCCCTCTTCTATCCGCCCCCCTGCCCCTCACCCCGACTAGTGTTTGTGCATGCTCCCTCTCTCAAATAAGTAAATAAAATCTTTAAAAAATGTTTAAAAAGAAGTAAATAGTGCTAGTCTGTTTTTTTTTACATTGCTCCTTTGAATTCACCATTAAGAAATCTATAAATATTTTTTTATACTTCATTCATATTCCATATTCTTTGGTCTAAATGATTTCATTTGAGACAGAGCTTCCTCTTCCTAATGGAAATAATCATGAACTATGTCACTAATCAAATGCACTTGTCTTGCAGTTAATGACTTATTTTGCAATTATGATGACAAATGTAGTATTTCACAATAACCTTTACCCTTTTTTTCAGCCTTTAAAACCTTTCATCACCCGGACATGGTTCTGAAATGTGGAAACTTATTTGTATTCATAAAGATATGAATTCAAAGGGCAGGCAGAATATGGGCTTTGATAAACACTAGTTAGCTAGGGGATAAAAAGGGTACTTTCATCTCATGAAATATTGTACCTTATCAGTTGCCATTAATATTAATGAAATTAGAAGAAATCTAGACCAAGTTAGGATTATAAATAATTATGTACATTTCCATCAAGGTAAGGTAGCTAATAAAACAATATTAGTATTACAGAAAAGTAAATGTTGTTTTAAAAATATGAATTTAGAACAAATGCTTTCTAAGCCCACTCCTTTGAGAAAAATCTATATTATAAAATTTAATTCCTGTTAATGCTAACTATGCATAAGAATGCTAACTATGCAGAAGAAAAGATCACCTGCTTAGACAAGTAAGACTATGGAAACATATCTCAAAACACATTTACTACCAACATTGTTGTTTGGTTAAAATAATGCCTTGATAATAGTTCTCTATTACCTTCCTTACTTTATAAATGTGAAAGTCATATCCACAAAGTTGTTTTTCTATTCTTACCATTAAAAACACAGTTTTACAACATAATAAAATAATAAATTTATAAAGTATTCTAATCATATCTTCTTATAATTCAATTTTCATAACACTAGCCACTTATCTTCAGTCATAAGGAGATACATCCACTAGCTTAAAAATAGGCATGGAGTACACATAAATGAAAGTTTTTTGAAAATTTTCCAATAAAGTTTTTAGATTGGGCTGACATTATGAAGTCACTTGGAACTACAGAACTTTCAAGGTAGTCAGTAAATTGAGACAATAGTAATAATGTAGTAGAAGTGACAGATAATAGAAATAAAAATATAAGAATGGATTCTAAAACTTGGTAAAATCCACTGATGTATAATTTAGTGAGTTATTAAAAATAAGAATAATTTACTAAGAAGACAGGATTATTGGGGGGAAAAAACCAATTTCACAACAATCATAGACCTAATTGCACTTCATATTTTAAGCATTTTTTTGTAATAGTTAACCATATCCACCTTACTTTCCTCGATAAAATTTGCATGCATTTTGAAAAGAAATATTTGCCTGAAAATATTCCTAATGACTTATTAATTACATTTGGAATTAAGAAATATCTTAAGAATACCTGGAAATTTGAATTCCAGAAAATATAATGTTAAATATTTGTCAATTACCTTTTTTGGATGCTTCAAAACTGTCATAGAGGTTTATCTTCTGGGTGTCATAAGTTAGGGTGGTATTGGGTAACAAAGTTCTATTTCTGTTGATTGTATTCACAGCAAATCTGAACGCAAGTTCTTCAGCTCCCATTGGGCCAGATTCCACATATTCAAAAATGCCTCCTGGAAAAAAGAAAGAATAATCATACAGTTCTTAAAAGAGAAAATGTATAGAGTTTTCTTTACTTTTATGTATGTATGCTTTTATTTGTGTGTGTGTGTGTGATTTGCTTAAGTACATGGAATTTGTGCTTACTTTCTCTGTGAACTTGAATATTTGAAATGTGCCTTTTTAGATAAATCCACATCATAAAAATTTCTTAGCTATTGATACCATAATTTAACATAATTTAAATATGATTTTGCTTTTTTCTTTCCATAATTCCCTCTTTCAGAGCCTAGGTATATACAGATCTTGCCTTAAGTACGGAGCACTATCCCTCAAACTTTTGCACAGTTCCAGAATAACCAATCCTCTATATGGATATAAAGCTATGAAGTTAAGCATCAGGAAATAATATTAAAGTTGTCTCCGTTAATTGACAAATCAGAAATCCTTAGCATAATTTCTATGGCACTCACTGTGTTAAAAGCCCAGAATACAAATTCACTTGCAAATTCTAATGAATGAGCTTGCAAAGAAAAGACAGCAGAGTAGCATTTCTCTATTTGTTCTACTCTTAAGTCTTTTTTTTAGAAGATACTTGGATGTTTGTTAAAGATAACTCTCCCAAACAGTGCAAATCCCTTAATCAGTGAGTAACAAGGAAGCATATAATTTAGGCCATAAAATATAGAGTACAATTCAAAAACATGTCCTTTCCATTTGTCACCTTTCACCAGTTATGTCTTAGTCCAGTTTTCTCATTCTTGTCTCAGCCTTGCTTCTTCTTAATATTCTCTCTATTCAGTCATGAGTGACCTCTGTGACCTTTGCTGCCAACAGAATCTCTTCTTCATTGTTACTTTGGTAAATGTAATGAAAGTGGGAGCATCTGATATTTGAGACTGTCTAACCTCTGTCTTTGGAAAACTAGTACTAGTTTAACAATAGAGAGCATTTATCTTTCTCCCTTTCAAATTTCATTCCATGTACTCTCAGCACAGTCATTCACAAATTAAACTCCTTTGAATAAGCCATTTCCACAGTTTGCAATTAATATCTCATCAAAAGTCTTCTGACACATAAACGTCAGATGACTATACAATCAGCAAACCTATTCTAAATTAGTAAGAAGCCATGGTATGGTAACAATTCTAAAATAGTAAGAAGTCATGGTATGGTAATAATTCCTCTAAATACGAGAAATTAGGACTCAAGAAAATACCACAGTACTCAGACAAATTCATATTCAAGAAGAATTAGAAAATTTTTTATTTGACCCCATATTGAAATACTTCTCTTATTCTTTCAACTAAATTGATGGCTACCAGAGCAATCAACTTATTGTGAAATACTACTTTGAATACAGTTAAAATCTTTAGAGACTTAAGCTAAGCAGAACAATAACTATTTACATGCCTAAATGGTGTCAAGAACCAAGTATATATGGAGGAGAACAGTGAGGTGAGCCTAGACTCTAAAGCCAACCTGGGTTTAGAGTCTGTATCTGCCTTTTGCCATCCATGTAAATTTGGTCAGTTGCTTAAATCCTCAGTCTAAATTTCTTCGTCTCTAAAAAAAGGATGATAATGAAGGTGATGCATAGAGTTGTTATAAAAATTAAACGTTATCTCATAATGAAGCATTTAGATTGGTGGCTGCCATAGAGTAAGCACTCCATAAGTGTCTAAGGTTTTGCTGAATCTTCAAAGTAATCCCAAGTAATATTATTTTATAGGAAAGAACTCTTTTGGTCAAAGATCATATAGCTGTCAAGTGATAGAGCCAACATTACAATCTGTTCATGCAAAAACTTCAAAGCCCTTGCTTATTCTAGAACAAACTAGTATTTTTCTTTAAAGTTTCATTCAGGTAAAATATACAAAACCTCCTAGAGGCAAGACATAATGACTTTAATAATAATATATAATTAGAAATGTAAGATTCTACATATGGAACAGAAAAATAATTGAGCAATTATAAAGTACTTCTTAAATTTAATTAGAAATAAAGATTCAATTATAAAAATGGAAACCCGAAGTTGTTTCTTAATGGCAAAATAAAATGAAAAACTAAATCTTCTACTTTCCTCAGTTCAAGTTATAGTTTCTATGTGATATAAATACAAAAGGGTACAAAAATGATCAATATTTGATGACAATGGGTTAAAATATTCTTATTCTTTCTATCTCTTGAAAAAAATAATTCAAATTCAAGTTTACATATTTATTACTGGTTTGAATATTTAAGGAAATCTTTGTAATTCCTCAACATAACCCATTTTTATCTTAATTAAATAAAACAATTAATTTTTATTGATCCAAAGCCAGAATTGAAAATTTTGTATATAAAAATAAAAAATATCCAGATAATGCAAACTTCCTAAGCACAATATCTTCTACAACACCTTCCAGCCACGTTAACTCAAAAAAAAAGAAAGAAAGACGGAAAGAAAAAGATCACGACTCCTGTTTTGTGGAGGGCAAGTATGGACAGGGAGGTAAAAGAACTTAGTAAAAAATTACTTTCCAAAAAATATTGGGTGGGTGCCTTAAACTTATGTGGGAAACAAACAGAGCTTTTGTAATTCTATTTAAAATTTTGGAAAGTTTAGTAACATCTAACATAGTAACCAATTAAAGAAGAAAAAAGCACAGTCACCATATTAGATGGTGACACCTGCTAGATATCATTAATTATTCTTAAGAAAATACTTTTAGACAAAAATAATGGATTCATAATGAAACTTTATTAAGATAAAAATCACATATTAACAGAAATGTTATATTTAAGAGTAAAATAGAAACAAAGTCCCAGTATTGTCAGGAAAAAGATAAGAATGTCTACAATATCCACTTATATTATTATTCTGGAAATTTTAATAAATGTCATTAGAAATAAAAATTACTTATTAAAACATAGAGTTGCATCTTAAATTCATTCTATATATAGAAAAGACACAAATATCTTTTGCCAGTGGTGTTCAATCATAACAATGAAAATAACAAAATTGAGAAAATTTATCACGAAAAAAACGTCCCCTAAAACAAATATTAAACAAATGAGTTCTGTAGGCAGAGGAAAAATGATCCCAGAGGGAACCACTATACTGCTTAAATGTATGCGGTATAAAGAAAGGGTGAATATGTGGATGAAATCAACAAATTTTAACTAAAAAAGCAAGAATGGTGACATCTTATGATGCTTATAATATATTTAAATCAAAGTATACTCTAATAACAGCACAAAAGTTGAGAAAAGCATAAATAAAATTAAAGAATGTTAATGTTCTAGCAATGTTGGGAGGAAGATAAAGATAATCATTTTAGACTGTAATAATGCAACAATACATCTTTAAATTTCTAAGACAAAGACTAAGATAGTGAAATAACATATGCTCAAAAATTAACAGAAGAAAAGTGACATAATGAAAAATATTTTATTTGTCCAAAAAGAATCAGAAACATAAGTAAAATAGAGAAAACACTAAAGGAATTAGTAAGATGGTATAAGTGATCTCAAACAAATGAATCAGTAATTACATTACAAGGCAAATGACATAGATTCACATTTTAAAGTTTAAGATTACCCAACAGGATAAAAAGGCACAAAACTGTAAGCTACCTGCAAGAGAAATAGTGAAAAATAAGGAAAGAGATGGGCAAAGATTGGTTTTAAAACCACACTAACCAAATACATCCTGGAGAAGCTATTCTAATGTTAGATAAAGTAGACTTGAAGAGAATAAAGGATGTGTATCATAATGATAAAGAAGTCAATACACCAGAATGATAAAATTCAGACTCTACACACACTAATTAAAAAAAACAAAAACTCCCCAACATATTGACAGGTTTAGAAGGAGATACAGATCATAGTGAGAAACGTTAAAACACCACAACAACTCCGTAGCTTACAGAAGAAGCAGACGAAAAAAAATCAGTTAAAAATTTAAAATTTAGATAATCTAAAAATGCTTGACTTAATTAACAAAGATGAAACACTGTACCTCAAAATGACAAAATAATTTTTCAAGTGTATGTTTAGCAAAATTGATCATACACTAGGCCATATACTAAATTTCTACACATTTAAAAGGATTGAAATAATTCAGAGCATGTTCCCTCACCACAGTGATATTAAACTAGAAATAAATAACAGAAAGATAACTTGGAAATCCCAAATTTAGAAATTAAAGAACATATGCCTCAGTAATTCATGGGTCAAGAATGAAATCATAATGGGAATTACCAAAATGGGGAGCAATATAAAATGGAAAATTTGGCACTTAAAACTTGTAGAATACAACTAAGTCCATGCTTAAAAGAAAATTTAAGACTAAAAATCAAAATTAAAATTAAAAAAATAGAAGACTAAAAACCGATGATCTAAGATTCCATCTCAAATATCTAGGGGAAAAAAGAATAAATCAAATCCAAAGGAAGTAGAAGAAAAAATAATAAAGATGAGAGCAGAAATAAATAAAGTAGTAGATAAAATACAATAGAAAACACACATGAAGCCAAACTTTGGTTATTTGAAATATTAAAATTTATAAAATCTTAACAAGTCTAATCAAGAAGAAGAAGATAGAACTTACAAAAAAAAATTTATATACCAACTCCTCATGAACATATACATGAAAAAACCTAAATACAGCAAATGGACTCTAGCAAAATATAAAGGCAATAATACATCAAAACCAAATGGATATGGAAGTTCCTCTAAAAGTTAAAAACAGAACTACCCTAGGATCAAGCAATTTAACTATTGGATATTTACCCAAAGAATACAAAAATACTAATTCAAAGGGTTACATGCACTACCTTGTTCATGGCAACATTATCCATAATAGCTAAATTATGGAAACAGCCCAAGTGTCCACTAACTAATGAATGGATAAAGAAGATGTGGTATATGTATACAATGGAATATTAACCATAAAAAGAATGAAATATTGCCATTTGCAATGATATGGATAGAGCTAGAGAATATTATGCTAAGGGAAATAAGTCATTCAAGGAAAAACAAATACCATATGATGTCATTCATATGTGTAATTTAAGAAACAAAACAAGCAAAGGAATAAAAGAAGAGAGGGGTAAACCAAGAAACAGACTCTTAACTATAGAGAACAAACTGACAGTTACCAGGGGGAGAAGGGGAAGGATGAAATAGATGATGGAGATTAAGAAGTGCACTTGTTGTGATGAGCACCAGGTGATGTATGGAAGTGTTGAATCACTACATTGTACACCTGAAACTGCACTGTATGTTAACTAACTGAAATCTAAATAAAAACCCAAAAAGAAAAGAAAAAAAAAACAAGTGGGGTTTATTTTAGGAATTCAAGTTGTGCTTAACATTTGAAAATAATTCTATATAATTTAAAATAGTAACAGAAAATGGAGAAAACTGAACAATCCTTTCGATAGTTATGAAGTATCGCTGATAAATTTCAACTTCAAATCATGATTAAAAACTCTGAGCAATTTAGAGATAGAAGAGAACTTTTAATCAGATACAGAGAATCTATAACCTACATCAAACAATCACACTTACTGGTATAATGTTGAAATCTTTCCTCTTAAGACTGGTAATGAAATAAGGGTGCTCACTATGACCACTTTTATTTAGCATTGCAATGAAGGTCTTCTTTAGTGCAATGAATAATGAAATTAAAATAAACAAATAAATAATTAATAAAATAAGGTTAGAAAAGGAAGAAACAAAATTATGGTTATTCTCAGAAGAAATGATTGTATATGTAGAAAAATAATACAGATCAATTACTAGAATTAAAAGAATGAATTTAGCAAGATTTCATTGGATATGAGCTCAATGTACAAAAATAAATGGTATTTCTACGTATCAACAAACCAAAATGAAGAAAAATTACGAAGTATTGTTTTCAATGGCATCAAAAAACTTGAGATATGTTGAAATATAACAAAGGATGTGCAAAATATTGTGGTGAAAACTATAAAACATTATTGAGAGAAAATAAGAACTAACTAAACAGGGATATACTAAATTTATGAAATAAAGAACTCAAGATTTTAAAGATGTTTTATAGTTTAGTACAATCCCAATCAAAACCATAGCAGACTAAAATACATACAGAAATGCAAAGGGCCTAATATAGTAAACGCAATCTTAAGAGAAACAAATGCTGGAGTGCTTACACTACCATATTTCAAGAATTGTAATAATTAATTTAATTATAAATTACTCAATTTTGGTATTTGTATAAAAGTGGACTAATTAGAGGGGCACCTGGGTAGTTCAATCAGTTGTGTCCTACTCTTGATTTTGGCTCAGGTCATGATCTTAGGATGGTGAGATCGAGCCCCATGTAGGACTCCGAGGTAACCATGGAGCCTGGTTAAGATTCTCTCTCTCCCTCTCCCTCTGCCCTTTCCACTCCTGCTCATGCTCTCCTCCTTTAAAAACAAAAAAACAAAACAACAATAAATAGATAAATAGAACAGAACATACAATCCATAAACAGACTTTCACCTATATAGCCACTGACATATAAGTGATAATGTTATAGTGCCAAAGAAAAAGAATTGTATTTTCAATAAATGTGTCTGGATCAATTCAATAATCACACTTTAAAAAGTCATTTCATGGTTCATCTCTCCCTCTGATTTCCCCAAAATCACTTTTCCTTTCCTTCTCCTAATGTCTTCCATATTCTTCCTTATGTTCCACAAGTAAGTGAAACCATATGATAATTGACTTTCTCTGCTTGACTTATTTCACTTGGCATAGAAACTGTGGACTCTGAGAAACAAGCTGAGGGTTTTGGAAGGGAGGAGTGTGGGGGGATGGGTGAGCCTCGGGGTGGGTATTAAGTAGGGCATATTTTGTACGGAGCACTGGGTGTGGTGCATAGACAATGAATCTTGGAACACTGAAAAAGTAAAATAAAATAAAATAAAGTAAAAACGAATGGCAATATATACAAAATACCTTGTTATTATTAAAAGTGTAAAGATGGCATTTTAAAATCTTAAAATCATTTCAATCACACGGCTGAATGCAAAAGTTAAACATTAATGTTGTTAAAAGAAAAACAGACTAGGAAAAGATTTCTTCAAAAAAAGACAAAAAGTATTAACTATAAGGTAGAAATATGTTATATCAGACATTAAAATTAAGAATTTCCCAGTTCAAGAAAAAATTCAGAGGATATATGTAGACGTGTGTGTGCATGTGCAAGACAGAGATTCATCTCTAAAATTTTCATAAAAAGAAAACAGCAGTCAAATCAATAGAAATGTGGGTGGAAAACTTGAACGATCATTCTCCCCTAAAAAATTCAAAGGGACAATAAACATACAAAAAGGAGCTCAATTTCATACTAATCTGGACAATAAAAATTAAAATAACCGTTCAAAACAATTTTACATACACTCAAATGATTACAATGAAAAAAACAAGTAGTATCAAGTGTTGCTGAAAATGTGGAGCAAGTAGACCTTCCATACATTGCTGGTCTCTCTAGAAGCTGGTACAAACTACTTTGATAATTGTGCATCAGGGTCTTCTAACATTGAAAATCCACAAACTCCGTGACCAAAATTGTACTCCAGGATATACACCCAGCAAAAAGTGCATGCATGTCCATCAAAAATCATTTATTCAATAACCACATGCAATAATATAAGATGAATCTCATAAACAAAATATTGAGTGAAAGAAGTCAGACACAAAAAAATGCTGCTGTATGAATTCATTTTTTAAACACTTCAAAAGATAGTGCTACAGTAGCGAGGGTACATAATGTGCTGATGAGGCGCTGTTGATGTTCTGTTTTTTAACCTCAGTGTTTACTACTCTATAATTTGTGCACTTCGGTATATATGGATCATCCTTTAATAAAATTTTACTTTAAAAAACAATTGCATAAAAGTGCTAAGGCTTTTCTAAGTTTGATAGCACAAGCAATAAAAATAAAGGCGATACTGCTAAATGTAACTTGAATGTTTGAAAAATAATCCATAATCAAACACATAAATATGATTAAAGAAAGGCAAATAAGAAGATACTCAAAACTATATTAACTGAATATAAACATAATATTAAAAAACAAAAGAGTGATGTGCCTGGGTGGCTCAGTCAGTTAAACATCTGTCTTCAACTCAGGTCATGATCCCAGGGTCCTGGGATTGAGCTCCACATCTGGTTCCCTGCTCATTGGGGAGCCTGCTTCTCCCTCTCCCTCTGCAGCTCTCCCTGCTTGTGCTTGCTCTCTGTCTTTCAAATAACTAAAAATAAAAATTTTAAAAAAAGTTAGTATCTTCAATATATAAATAATATTAACAATAAAAATATGATCACTGCAACAGAAAAAGTGACAAAGAATATGAATATATAATTTATAAGTAATATATACAAATAACTAATAAACATATTAAAATGTTCAAAAATAGGAAAGGAAAGACTAAAACAAAGAATTTTTAGAGGTTAAATTTGCTAAGGTGTGTGAGAAAAGCACATTTGAAAAGAAAACTATATTGATAAACTTTCTTGAAAATCTTTCTTTAAATCAGGCTTTAAAAACATCATACACTTAAGTCTGCTAATTCTACTTGTAGGATGTAACCTGAAGAAAAACATGGGTAATTTAGCTGTAAGGATGTTCGCTTTGTTCATAAGAATAATATGATTAGAAATGTTCTAACCATCCAATGGTAGACATAAATTATGGTACATTTAATTAATAAAATACTATGTGTCTAATCACTTTTAAATTTGATAGAAGTTATTTGATGACAAAAATGCTTTATAAGCTGTTACAATATGTGCTTATGCATAACAAAATATTAAGTATGGTTTATTTCAGATGATAGGCATTTGGTTAACTTTAATTTTCTTCTTTTCACTTGTTTGTACATTTTATTTATTTATTTATTTATTTATTTATTTATTTACTTACTTACTTACTTACTTATTTACTTATTTTTGAGAGAGAGAGAGAGTGAGTGTGAAGGGGCATAGGGAGTGGGAGAGAATCCTAAGCAGTCTCCACAGCCAGCCCAGACCCAGTCACCAGGCTCCATCTCATGACCCTGAGATCATGACCCCAGCCAAAATCAAGAGTCAGACATTTAACCGACTGAGCCACCCAGACGATCCTTGTTTGTACATTTTAAATTGTTAACAGTGAGTCTGTGTTAATTTTATACTTTTTAAAAAAATGAATAAAATGTTTTAAAATGAAACTACACTATTATTAAGGAGTTGCAGAAAACAGGAGAGTAGCTAGAGAATACTAGGAAATCTCAGGGTGTTTATGCATTTGTTTCTTTTATGATGAGAATGGCAGCATGTTTATGTGGTAGGGAGAGAATGATAGAAAGAGAAAGGTAACAGGTAGAAAAGAAGGTATTACTGATGAAGCCAGGTGGCTCAGGAGCAAGAGATCAAATCCAAAGGAAATGGTAGGTAAACCTGGGGAGGAGGACACTTTATTCGTTGAAGCAAGAGGCAATTATCTGTGATCTGCTGATATGAAGATGGGCAGGACACTGAAAGAATACATATTTTATCTACTTTCTTTGTGAAGAAAAAAATAACAATCAAAAATAATTTGATTCTCTGAGGAGGAAATCAGCTATTTTTTTCTTAAAAGTATATCTTTGGCTTTAAAAATTGCTAATAAAAAATTGAAAGGCAAAGCATTTTGTCTGTTCATAAACCTACAAAAGGATAATTGTTCACATGATTTTGAACGGGGCATTTTCTCTTTATATAGCTTGAGACAAATAATACCCATTTTGCACTACGCACCTCCTATGAAAAGTGCTTCTAGACATTAATTTTATTATGAAGTGTCAGAATTGTACATAGCATTTCATAAGCATGTGGTACATGAAGACGGAATTGCTACCCTAAGGAGTTCAAAAATCATGTTTGGTGGGTAAAGTACATCCCAGAGTAATAAAGAACACAGTAGAACTATATGATCCTAAAGCAGCATCTTAGTAACTTATAATTATGGGCTTTCCTGAGACTTATACCAAGATTCACCCAATTTCACATTTTCAAGAACCTAAAGCCTACTTTCTCATTATCATTAAATTCCCTATTCTCTATTGGATACAAGCAACATTCCACTGCTTTCTTATACTTATCTTTGGCTTTTGGAAATTAAAAAAAAATCAGCTACAATAATCATTCTCACAGCTTTATTTTTGTTTGGTTTTGCTGTTTGGTTTTCTTGTGTGTGTTTTAATTCAAAAAGAGCCACCACATCTCGCATAACCTCTATATCAAACAATAAAATGCCTGCAGTTATTGCTCCAAGCTTATTGTAAAACTTAATAGTTCTCATCACTCTATAATAGACTTGATAAAGAAAGAAGAAAAGAAACAGATGAGAATAGCCTTCCTTTCCATAGTTCTACTTGCCCCACCTTGTTTTGCAGACATGAAAGAACAAATGGCAAGGAATCCTTTGTTTACACAAAACTCCTCAAAACTGAAACTTTCACTATTGCATAAAAGCAATATAAAGCAAGACTTGAAATAAAAGTTTTATATTAGCTAACTACGGAAGGCTCTCCAAATCTTTTCTCTTTTAGATCTATTTTAACTACTCCTGAGGATTGTATGACTCATAAACCTGTGACGGATGTGCCAACCAACATCACATCTAACTTGCTGAGACTGTTCAAATAGGTCCTTTCTTAAAGTAGATAAAAATCAACATTTTATAGATGTTTAATTTAATAAAGAAATCAATGCTATGAATAATATGCTGTTCTCTCAGAAGATATGTTAGTTTTTTCCCCCATCAACTGTTATAATAATCTTATTTTCTAAGTAAATGCAAAACATGTTGCCTTCACTTTAATTTTGTACAAATACTTATGCAAAGGGTAAAATCATCATGCTTCTTTGTAAATGTGAAAGGCTATTTTTAAAAATGCCCTAGATATTAAATGGCATTAGGGAATTATTTGTTTCTTTTTCTCCTTAGGCAAAATGGTGCTATAGTGGTTGCGTAAGAAAATACTCTTGTTCTTAGGAGATTCGTGGTGAAGTGTTTAGGTGTCATAAAAACAAAGATGGAAAAATGTTAACAAATATTTAATCAAGGTGGCAAGTATATGAGCATATATGTTACCACCTGATCTTTTCTGTGTATTTTAAAGTTCATAATAAAAGTTCAGGCAGGGAGAAGAAAAAGAGGAAGAAGAAATACAACTCCTATACTTACCATTTTGTTATTACTGCATGTTTTTAACAGATTTCTCAAAAAGACCATTAAATTAATCTGTAAGCATTTATAAAAATACCACATACTAAAATTGTACTATTATTGTAAGTATAATAGAGAGAGAAGCATAAGAATGACATAATCAATAAATCACCTGGTCTACCCATCCTTTAGATACTTAGATTACTTCTACTATTGCATATGGGTCTCCTGGAAAGGCAAATTTGCTGCCATTTGAAGTTTTCTCTTACTTCCGGAGAAAACTCTAGAACCAAGTTCTTCTACATATTAGTCGATCATCTGCTTCCCTAATCCATCTGACCGTCTGCTCTGATTAGAATAAACTTAAGCCCAACTTTCATACGGCCATCATCCAGAATTTGAAAACAGATATCGTCTTCCTACTGTATTTTTTTTCCAGGTTAAAAGTTTTAAATCTTTTGCTTATCACATGAGTATTCTGATCTTTCATTTTTCTAGTTATTTTTTTCCTCTGAAAATACTCCAGTGTATCCACAGCTCATTGTGGGTCTATTTTTTAACCATATTCCAAGTGGATCCAAACAAAGCAAAGTACAATGGGGCTGTCAATTTCCTAAATTCATGTAGTATACATAATATAAATAGATTCTTTTTAGAATACAATATCATAATGTTGATTCCTCTTAAGCTTATTGTTAAAAAAGTTTGTTTCTAATGTACTATTTTTTAAATTTTTCATATATTTCTCTGGTAAATATCATCTATTTATTGCTTGCTTAATTTTCTAATTAAGACTATTTGGGTAAAGGGTGCGAGCCTGATGATTCACAGACCTGTACCCCTGGGGCAAATAGCAATAATAATAATAATAATAATAATAATAATAATAATAATAATTGATTTAAAAAAACAAAAAAAGACTTTGGATTCTGATCTTATCATCAGATCTTATCATATTTATTAATNTGATTTAAAAAAAACAAAAAAAGACTTTGGATTCTGATCTTATCATCAGATCTTATCATATTTATTAATATAAGTTTAATTAGTTAATATTAGTATTAATATTAGTTTATTCAACATTTTAATGCACCAAGACAAGTTACTAATACTACAGAGATATAAGAAATGTGTTTCTTTTTGGTTTGCTATGTGAATGGTGACATTCAGTTTTGCTTCTAAATCCAAGTCAGTGATAAAAATGATGAGCAAGACAGAGTTAAAGGGGCCTGTGGGTGGCTCAGTGGGTTAAGCCTCTGCCTTCGGCTCAGGTCATGATCTCAGGGTCCTGGGATCGAGCCCCACATCAGGCTCTCTGCTCAGCAGCGAGCCTGCTTCCCCCTCTCTCTCTGCCTGCCTCTCTGCCTACTTGTGATCTCTCTCTCTGTCAAATAAATAAATAAATATATTTTAAAAAAGAGTTAAAAAAAAGAGTTAAAGACAAAAACCTTAGATCTTAACCCCAAGAATACCCCACTGGAGGCTTTTCCTACTATTAAACTAGCTAGTGATCTTAATTATTCTAACAATTCATTGGTTTCCACCATTTCTGCTGGAACATTATTGTAAACCTTTCCACATGTTTTACTAAATCCAAATAAACTATGTCTTTCATGCTGTAGTAATGCATCTCCACTGGATTTTTCAGACTTGTCCCTATACTGGCTTTCTTCTGCAACTGGAGTAATATTTCTAAAGTGCAACTTGTCATTTAATTTCTTAAGATCTTTCAATACTGCCTAATTTTTAAGCTTAGTGCCATTTACAAAGTTCTTCACAGTCTATCTTCTGTCTCTCTCTCCATGCTCCTTTCTTGCCATTCCCACTTTCTCAGTGCCACAGTATATTAAACCACCTACCTTTCTCTGAGTGAACCAGAATCAAATGCCACCATTCTTTCCAAGTGATGTTCCTCTGCCCAGGAACCTAGTTCCTACCACAGATACACATAGATACATACACACACACACACACACACACACACACACACACACACACACACACATTGATACATACATCTGTAACATTCTTTCTCTCCTAATGTATCATGGGCCTTTGGCATAGTCACTTTCTCTGGGAAGACATTCCTCATTGCCCCTAACTCCCATCTGACTAAGTTGTGTCTCTGATTTGCATTCCTTTGGGTCCAGATCACTTCCAAACATCATAATGTATACTCCTACACTCTGAAGCTTAAGAAAGTTGTCAATATGAAACATGTTTAAATTTGAGCTCACTCTGAAGAATGAAAGCTTCTAATAGTCAATATTTATTGAGAGCACACTCTATATCAGACATTGTGGTAAATATTTTACAAACATTAATATAAAGTCATGAAAAATGTAATCGAATCAACTTTATTTAATCAATGTATTTCCCATTGTTATAATATTTTATATTTTAATTCTGAATATAACTCTGACATTTAAGTTGTCAACATTGTTGAGTCTAAGAATTGCTTTCCTCCTTTATGCTCCATAGTCTCTAAGGCAGTTTAATTCTTTGGCCAAATACTGTGCTTTACTGAGTCTATTGTGTTCTGCTTCAGCAAGATCTTGGAACTGGGTCAGCACCCTAAGTATCTTGCCTTACGACGATTACACAGTCAATAAGTGATGGATGCTGGATTAGGATACAATCCAGGCCCCATCTTTTAATCACTATACTGTGCTGCTTCCTGCTAAGTAATACTGCCACTCTGTTTTCAATCTCTTGTTATTCTCACAGCAACTTTCCTTTTTCTGAATAGTAACCACTTTGAAAAAGATTGTTAAAGTTTTATATCAATATGAAGTATGACTATAACATTCTGAAGCTGACTTTGTATGAATTTGATGGATACCATCCTAGTGGCCTATGTATATGCAGGCAGAAAATCACATGTGCACATGGACCTGGTTGCCTGACACACCATGAGAAAATGAATTAGCAGGTCATAGCTTCTAAAAGGGGCATTGTGTGGGAAGCACATAATATAAGGTGTGAATTTTTCAAGAAGAGAAGTGGTGACCCATCTCTATTGCATACTGAGAGACATCTCTACTACATACTGAGAGAGATTGCTTTTGAATCTCCTCAGCCATGAAGTAACAGGTATTTCTAATTTAATGAATAGACTAACTCCAGTATTTTGAGCCATATTTCTAGTAACAATAATGTTCTTCACTCTAATGTTACTAAGTCTCATCCAGACATACAAACTTGCAGCTTTGTCAATATTTCAAGTAAACAAATACTATACAAACACATGGCTAGTGAAAAGTTTGTCTGTAGAATGTCCTAGAATTTTCTAAAGTTCTAGCACTCTGCAATTCTTCAACTATAAAAGGTATGAAAGCTACTCTTGCATACCTCCTCCTCCATCTATCATACTCCATTCAACTCAAACTTGTGCTGGGCATTTGGAAAAAGGAAGCTGCTGATGCAGTCTAGAATAGAGAATATATATCTGTTAGAAGGCATAATATAAACCAAAATCAAGTTGTAGGAAATAATGTCATAGTATCCCACTAAACAAAGATCGGTTGGGCTCAGGCATGTAAATGTGCTTTCTTATTATAAAAATAAATAAGCTTTTAACTTTACAAACCTCCTACTGTTTCCAACATATTTTTTGCCAGTGGATGGAAAATAGGTGTTGATTTTCCCTTCTACAAACGGACACTTGAAATCAAAGAAAGAACCATGGAGTTACACATTCAAGTAATATTACTTTTAAAGCAGATGCACTACATACTGCGAGGAAAATTGGGAAATGGGTACTTAAATGTTAGCAATTTAAGACCTAGAAGGAATGCATACTGATCGGGAAGGCAGATGCTTGAATAATATCAAGATATAAATAGGACAGATCAAACTGAGATAACAGGGAAGGCAGCCACATGAATAATCACCATATAAGCAGTATAAATAACACCAACTATTTGAGGCCAAGAGCACACACTTTAATTATATTGATTTTTAAAAAATAGGTCAGCTAAATAAAAAGAAAAGGCAAAAAGTGATTGAATGAGCAAGTCCCTTCACAATCCAGACCTCTGTTTTATTCCTTCTGCATAATGTAGGGAATAGGTGAAATGATCTTGAAGATCGGAGAGTCAGAAAACTTTTGGGCGCCTGGGTGGCTCAGTGGGTTAAAGCCTCTGCTTTCGGCTCAGGTCATGATCTCAGCGTCCTGGGATGGAGGCCCGCATCGGGCTCTCTGCTCAGCGGGGAGCCTGCTTCCTCCTCTCTCTCTCTGCCTGCCTCTCTGCCTACTTGTAATCTCTCTCTCTGTGTCAAATAAATAAATAAAATCTTTAAAAAAAAAAAAAGAAAGAAAACTTTCATGATTCTAAAACTGCTTGAGAACTGCAAAGTAAATTGGGGAGCATAACTGATTATGTCAGAATTTAAAATGTGGTTAATTCCCAACCTCCTGCAAATATGGAACACTCTTTAACATCCTAATGTTAATTTCCAAAAAATACATTGACTTGAGAAACCATGTGTCCAAATATTACTGAGTTCAATCAATAAAAATATAGATGGAAATATTTTTGAGTTTTCAAAGAGCTATGCAAAGATGTTAGGAGGGTATATTAGAGACATTAAAATAAACTTTAAGTTTTAATCTAGAAAGAGTAATAAAAAAGATGGCTGGAAAACTGATGTTTTAAAAAATCCGAAATCAATTTAATAGCAATAGTGCAATCCATAAAGCAGTTTAAATATGTAATTTAATATTACATACAATGGAATTTATGTTACTTATATGGACTATTACTTCAAGAAATTCTTTTACTTCCCCCTTGTATAAATATTTTGCAAAGTTTCTTTTTAAAAATCTTTAGGCCATTTGTTGGATTTTTAACTATTACACATGAGCCATGTATTTTCCTGTGTTTATTATTTTGTTTTAACTAAAGAGATAAAGGGAAATTTAAAAAGTAACTGTTTACTTTCACCTTTTTGGCAAGGTTTCTTAAAAACCCTAAAAAAATTTTTTGTTTAATATTCCAATCAAGAAATAGGAAGAAGACATGAACAGACATTTCTCCAAAGAAGACATACAAATGGCCAATAGACACATGAGAAAATGCTCAACATCTCTCAGTATCAGGGAAAACCTAATCAAAACCACAGTGAGATACCACCTTAGGCCCTTCAGAAAGGCAAAAATTACCCAGTCAGGAAACAACAATGTTGGTGAGGATGCAGAGAAAGGGGAACCCTCTTACACTGCTGGGGCAATGCAAGCTGGTGCAGCCACTCTGGAAAACAGTATGGAGGTTCCTCAAAGAGCTGAAAATAGAGATACGCTATGACCCAGCAATTGCACTATGGGGGAATTTACCCCAAAGATACAAATGTAGTGATTGGAAGGGGCACCTGCATCCCAGTGTTTATAGCAGCAATGTCCAAATAGCCAAACTATGGAAAGAGCCCAGGTGTCCATCGACAGATGAATGGATAAAGAAGATGTGGTATATATATGCAATGGAATACTACTCAGCCATCGAGAAAATGAAATCTTAGGACGTCTGAGTGGTTCAGTTGGTTAAGTGTCTGCCTTTGGCTCAGGTCATGTGGTTAAGAATAAGGTCTCTGTTGTTGAGTCACTATATTATATACCTGAAACTAATGTATGTTGACTAACTGGAATTAAAATAAAAACTTTAAAAAAGAGAGAAGAAAGTCTCTGAAATCAGCCTACTTGAGCTCATAGTCCACTTCAGCCTTTATGCTGAGCAGCCTTAAAGAAATCACTTAATTTCTTTATACCTCAGTTTCCTATTGGATTATTTGTTATTTGTATTACTAAGTACCAACTTCATAGGATTGTTGTGAAGGTGAAATGAAAGAATAAATTAAAATTCTTAGAACAACAGGCTATTTCAATAAAACGTAGCTACTTCATTTTAGTTATGTCTAAATATTAATTTATAGATATATAAATATAAAATAAAGATACATATATAGAAATTTGTATGAAAGGATAGGCATCAAAATATTAATGGGGGACAGCTATGAATAACTGAATTATAGATTACTACTATATTCTAAACTTCTTGAAGTAAAAAGAATTTTATATATCCGAGATACCTTCACAGGCAGAAAACAACATTTGATGATGGCGTAATTTGAGACAGAACATTATAGCATTTTAGATTTTTAGTATAAGACAGAACCCAAGCAAAGGGAGAATGTTTCCAATCTTAGGGAAATATCCAAATATAGATTCAGCAAATTTAGCTCATCACTATAGAAATGAAACACTTCAGTTTGGGATAATCCCATTTGTTTATTTTAGCTTTTGTTGCCTTGCCACCAGGAGCCTCATCCAAAAAAAATTGCTAAAACTGCTGTTAAGGAGCTGTCCATGTTTTCTTCTAGGAGCTTTACAGTTTGAGGTCTCACAATCAAGTGTTTAATCCATATTAAATTTATTTTTGTATATGGTATAAGATAGTTTTCTAGTTTCATTCTTTTGCATGTAGCTGTCCAGTTTTCCCCAAATCATTTTTTGAAGGGACTATGTTTCCCTTACTGTATATTCTTGTCTCCTTTACTATACATTATTTGACTATATGTGTGTGGGTTTATTTCTGGTCTCTCTTATTCTTATTCTATTGATCTATATGTCTGTTTTCATGCCAGTACTATACTGTTTTGATTACTATATCTTTGTGTTTTTTTTTTAAGATTTTATTTATTTGACAGAGAGAGAGATTACAAGTAGGCAGAGAGGCAGGCAGAGAGAGAGGAGGAAGTAGGCTCCCCACTGAGCAGGGAGCCTGATGTAGGCTCAATTCCAGGACCCTGAGATCATGACCTGAGCCGAAGGCAGAGGCTTTAACCCACTGAGCCACCCAGGTGCCCCATTGATTACTATATCTTTGTACTATAGTTTGAAATCAGGAACATGATACCTCCATCTTTGTTCTTCTTTCTCAAGACTGCTTTGGCTATTTGGAATCTTTTATGGCTCCATACAAGTTTTAAGGATGTAGAGATAAGGATGTAGAGAAATGGGAACCCCCTTGCACTTTTGGTGGGAATGTAATTTGGTATGGCCACTATGGAAAACAGTATGAAGGTTCCTCAAAACTTAAACATAGAACCACCGTATGATATACTTTTAGGTACTGACCGAAAGAAAATGAAAACAATTAGAAGAGATAGATGCACCCCTATGTTCATTGCATCATTATTTATAATAATCAAAAATTGGAAGCAAACTAAATGTCCATTGATAGATGAATAAAGAAGATGCGGCAGGGGTGTCTGGGTGGCTCAGTGGGTTAAAGCCTCTGCCTTCGGCTCAGGTCATGATCCCAGCATCCTGGGATTGAGCCCCACATCAGGTTCTCTGCTCAGCAGGGAGCCTGCTTCCTCCTCTGTCTCTGCCTGCCTCTCTGCCTACTTGTAATCTCTCTCTCTGTCAAATAAATAAATAAAATCTTAAAAAAAAAGAAGATTTGCCATATCATTGTGTGATATATATATATATATATATATACACACACACACACATACATACACACACACACAGTGGAATATTGCACAGCCATAAAAAAGAATGAAACATTGCCATTTGTGACAATATGGATAGACCTAGAGTATATTAAACAAAATGAAACAAGTCAGATGGAAAAAGATAAACACCATATGATTTCACATATATGTGGAATCTAAAAAATGAAACAGATGAACAAAAAGCAAAACAGAAACACTCATAGATATAAGAAACAAATTTCTGGTTACCAGAGGAGGGAGAAAGTTGGGGGGCGGCTGGACTGGTGAAGGGGATTAAGAAGTACAAACTTAAAGTTATAGAAAAAATAAGTCATGGGGATGTAACGTACAGCATAGGGAATATAGTCAATAATATTGTAATAACTTTGGTGACAGATGACAACTAGACATCATGAGGATCACTATACATTTATTAAAAAATATTGAATCACTATGATATACACCTAAAACTAATAGAATATTGTATGTCAATTATATTTCAATTAAAAATGAGAGAAAGAAATGAATCACTTTAACTTTATGGAATAATGATCTTGAAAACTGAACAAAAAAATGACCCAGTTTGAGAAAAGCAATTCAGATCAGGCAGAGATAATGCCATTTAAGCATCTCCCCCAGAACACCACTGTTCAATATTCGTTGAGATGTGAGTAACTTGGTTAAAATTTTCTCCCAAGTCTCAGATGTGCCAAGCAACTCAAAATCAAAATTGTTGCTGTTTAAGTTAGAAACCAACTATAAGTTGAGTGAAATATATATATATTTATATATTTTACATATGTTATATATTATATATATTTATATATAAATATATGTATTTAAAAATCAATGAATACATGAAAAGTAATTTTAAAATAGTATGTTAAAATGTCTTCTGCTTACACCCAAGCTGATAAGAAGAAAGGTCACTGTTAATTCTCCTGAGATTGGCTATCATGCTGCAGTGAGCAAGAAATCAGAAGAATGGGCAGAAGTTCTCATGCAAGGTGAGCTCATCATCTGCTCTTGGATCTAAGGTCTGCAACTAATCATTTATTTTGGGAGAAGGATGATAAGTAATATTCATTTTATCAATTCTTACTCCATGGCTTGTGGCTCCTTAGCCCAAAATTTACCAAAGACATATGGAATTGATGCTGCCTGCATACTGAAGAACATTTGCTGATGTCCTAAGGTTACCCTGACAATATTGGTTACTCTAAGCTGGCACTTTCTTGCAGGATCTAGAGTTGTTAAACTGCTGCCCAAATTGCTATAAAAGTTAAGTTAATTGTTTCCAAGAAAGACAGATAACTCCCTAGCCGGGCAGCACCCATGCGAGAACAATAAAAAACAAGCTCTCTCTACCTCTGGTAAGTTAAAGAATGACAGGTTTCAGCAACATTTTCAAACACTCTGATTTGCATAAAGCCACAGATCAGAAGAGTGACTTTTAGTACTTTACAATGCAAAAATCAACTCTCATTCACTGTTCCGTTTATCATAACAGATGTTCTGATCAGCATTCCCAGGTCACCATGTACGGTGTACATGTTTATATAATTACAAGCGAAAGGAGGTTAAAATGTTGTGCCTCATCCAATACTGTCAAAATGAACCGATACAACAATTGACACAAGGGAACAGCAAGAGAGTAAATGTAAGCACCATAAATATACATAAGCCACAACCTGAACTGTTTCCCAGCCCAACCTCCAGAAATGGATTTCTCCCAACAGACATATAAGAACCAATATATATCCCTAACTGCCTCCTGTGACCTAGTTGAAGGCAGCCTAGAGGCAGAGATGGAATTTCCACTACATTTGTAGGATTCCATGAATATGTATTTAGCTTCCCGTCAGAGGACAACAAATATCCCATAGTTGTAACACGAGTAAAACTGCCATTTGTTTTCCTCCTCACATACAGGCTTGTGACACAGAAAATGTGGTACAAAGTACACTTTAGAGGAAAGAGAGAGAGGGTTATTTATGGACAGATTCACAGAATGAAGATATAAATGTACACAAATGTAAAGATACAAATCTAGACAAAGATATTCTTCCTCCAAAGTGAAAAGTTTTTCTTGGGCTGTAATGTACACTACCTGCATCTAAATCCACCTGAGTTTTCTTTGGCATCTGTTGTTTAACTTAGATATATATTTAAGTGCTAATACAAATTTATGATGCTCAATCATACTACACCATGCTTATGTGAATTAATAGGAAAAAATTAAAAAGCATGATACTTATGGTAAGTGCCAAGCAGGGTGGTAGTTTAGAGACTGAGATTCTAGTCCTGGCTTGGCCATTAACTAACTCTGAACCTTAAGAAAGAGTGTTCTGGGCTTCAGTTAACCTTGCTGTGAACTGAGGAGCTTGAAGGACTCAAGTGATGTCAAGGCTCATGCTGTTCTTTTTCATCTCCTTAACTCCAGTACCCAACACAGTGCTTAGCACACTGGAGATACTTCATGAGTATTTGTGGAAATGGATGAATGAATTATTTAATCAGCCAATGAATAAAGGCACCCATAAGATCCTTGCCAATCTAAACCATCAGGACATTATGTAGTTGATTTGCATAACAAACAAAACCTTTAAAATTAAATCCTGGTTCACAGATGAATGTGTGTTTTCTGAAATGGGTGATGGTATCTAGAAAGTAGTATTACAGCATCACAAACCTAAATCCCCTGTCAGTCCAGTCTGAATCATGTACCTAGCTGAGTCATCTAGTGAGAGCCCAGTAAAACAGGCAAAGTTGAAGACCTCATCTGTGATCAAATTTCCACTGATGGTGACTTAATTAACCATTGACCTTGCACTGAACAGCAGAAATCATAACTGTGGATTTCTGTCAGCCTACTGCCTTTTCTATTCATGCCACATCCACTAGAAAATTATTATCTTATCCAAGAATAGGAAGTGGGCTCTACTTTCTAGAAATAGGTTATGTATTTGAAATAATCCAATCATTATATTTCTACCCTATGAAATTATTATGCTAATGAAATACTTTGTATAGAATGATTTTCTATGACTTTTATTCAAGCTTGGAAGAAAAGGTTAGGAAGAAATAACACTGATTTTAGCTTATACCAAGGCAATCACAGAAGGTATTTATTCACCTTGGACCTACAGGACACTTAAATATTTGCATAAAAAGCAAAAAAATTGAGTTTAAATATTTTTAAAATCATACCCAACTTTTAGCAATTTAGAAAGTATTTAAGCTTTGATTTCTGGTTACTGTTATTGTTGTCATTTTTGGACACCTTCTTTCATATGGATTGGAAGGAAAATGAAAGAAAGATGGAAGAGAGGGATCCAGGTAGGAAGGGGAAAAGAATGTAAGGAGGGGAAAGGGATAGGAATACAAGAATCGATGACTTCAAAACACCTGGTAATGAATACAGCAGGAAGGTGATACCGGTAGGACTCAGGTCTTACATATATAAGCATTAAACCTTTTCACTGTATTTCAGCCACAACATATGTATTTTGTTGAGAGGTAGTAGAAAACAGGAATTTAGTAAAAAATGTAAATAGTGATAATTTCTCTCTCATAGAATGGTATCCACTGAAAAGGGAAAGATATAAATCAATAGGATTGTTTCATTCAGTAATTATGTAAGATTTGAAAAATTATTAACAATTGTGAACCCTCTCATTTCACTGACTTGTTCTTGTTATTTCTGCAGATTTGTAGGCCTGCTTTAAATCTCAGGGCTCAAGCTGCACACCATTTTGAGGACTTAGTACATTTAACCGTACCTAAAAAAGGAAGCTATTCAATATGATTTTTTAAAAGTTATGTATTAGCATAAAGAAATTAAAACATCATAAGCTGTTTGGTAAAAAGAAGAAAAAAAGTGTTCATCATTAAATAGGTCATTACATATCTAATTACATATTTAAATAAATTATTGGCTTTTTAAACTATCATTATGTGGATAATTAATCAGTCTTCTTATCTTCTAAAAAACTTCCAAGTAGCACAGCTTATCCTTCTTGGGTCTAAAAGTTCCTTTCGGTCATTGATTAAAATGAATAAAATGAGTGTTACAAAATCTGGAAAATGTCTAAGGCAATATGTACTTCAGCTTAACTCTAACAGTGCTTCAGTTTGTGCCATTTACCACTTAATTACACACTGTCTTGCCTTGCTCTTTATTTCCATCATAGTTTTGTGTATACTCAAATAGGCTCCCATGAAATCTCATGGATCCAGAACAGCGAATGGGAAGATGTCTGGTTTTTTTTTAAGTTGACTTATTGTATGGGGTGCCTGTATGGGTCAGTCAGTTGAGTGTCTGCATTCAGCTCAGGTCATGATCCCGGGGGTCCTGGGATCAAGCCCCAAATCACTCTCCTTGCTCAGTGGGAAGACTGCTTCTTCCTCTCCCTCTGCCTGCTGCTCCCCCTGCTTGTGCTCTCTTTCTCTCAAGTAAATAAATAAAAAATCTTAAAAACTGACTTATTGTTAGTTACTAATATCATCCATTGGCTATATCCATATACATGCCTCTTATCATATTAAAATTGCACATTACATATTACATTACATATTTACTTTAAATACTTTATATATTTTATGAACAGGGAGATTTTAAGCCAAGTTTTCAAATGGGAACAATTAACCTTTTAATGAGAAGCAACGGATACAATCTGCTTTTTTAATTTTCTTGAGATCATTTGTAACTAACCTTTTCTACTCCTAACAAAGATAAATCCTTAAAAAAATTTCAATTCTAATTTTAGTACGTTGCTACTATGCTGCTATATACTTTCAAACACTTATAGACAAACTTTTATACTTTACATAAACATTACAGAACTAATTATTATACTTTATATTTTATATGACATAGAATCTCCTTACACCTAAAATACAATCTGAACAGAAACTACCGTTGTACTACTTAAAGAAAATGCATGCACATGGTTCTTTTTCTCTTATTCTTAGCAATTATAAAAGTAATTATGAACAAGATTGCTGGTCAGATGTGTGAAATTCCTAGTTGTTAAAGCCCCAGCTCATAGCCTCTTGCTTTAATGAAATATGTCATACAATGCATAGTTCTCTAATATCATTTAACCTATAAATTGTGCTTCTGACCCTTTCATCACTCAAACAGAGAATACAAAGAATAGAATTCATTATAAATTCATGGAGCTTCTAAAACATGAAGAGATACTGGTTATAATTCATTCATGAGTTATTTTCAGTTTATGAAGGAAGGTCTTGCCAAAAAAGAGTAAAAAGCAAAGCATGTTAAATCATAAAATTAAATGCAGACTTTGCTGAGCATGGTTTTTAACTTCCTCCACAAATAGTTCTAGCCCCAATCTCAGTTCACCCCTGAATTTAAGTAACTCTCTCTCCCCATGTGAGCTTCAATATCCCAACCATAAATCCAGCTTGCCAAAACAGTGGTTATGCTATTCTCCACCCATATAATGATCTACAAGACCCTGTCTTATCCAGAAGCACAAACTCCTAACCACTTCCTTCAAACTTTAACAAAATATTCACCTACTAGCTGTGATTAAGCCAGCCAAGCCAACTACTCTGTCTACCTTGGCTTGTAGTGAACACATTCAAATTTATGAAATTTCTGCTCTATTCAACTGACACTAATGATCTATTTGTTGAATATTTGCCCTTTTATGTCTATTTTACATCCATTATTTTCAGTTGAGGTTAAGGTCTTTGAGAGTAGGGATTGTGTCTTTGATACGCCAGCAGAAAAGAAGTTAATATATTAAAATACTTTGGAATCTATTACATAAATGAATGCAACAGTAGAATATTTTCAATAAGAAGTTGACTGAGAGCTGTGTAAGATCCCAGTATAAGAAAATAAAAGAGAATATAGGAGATACAAAGATGTCAATCTTACCCTTAAGGTAATCTTCTTTGATTAGGGCTTAAACTACTGTGGTGTGACTCACTTAACAATTCAAATAAATGATGAATCCACATTATTGTTGACCATTCACCTTGAAAGAAGTATGAAAACAATTGTTTTTTCTATGCTGACTCAAGGTAAACACTACTGATGTTGAATTTTATTCTAGAGTTATGCTAACACCAACATGGAAGAGTGCAGGAATAGTAGTAGTTAGAGTTGCTTGGCTCCAATCCTGACATTGAGACAGAAGACTCTCTTCAAGTCATCTAAATAAATAGACACAAAGTCTTCTTTGTTAAAATGGAGGGAGATAAACTGTATTTGAAGTTATACTCCATCTCTAAAAAAAATCTATCATTCATCGAATCTCCCCCTCTGAGAATCCATATCATTCAATTTTTTAATGAGAAAAAGTATGAAATAATTTCTGCTTAAGAGGTATTGTCTGGTATCTTAATCATTGTTAGAGAAAATTTCAAAAAGAATCCTTATCCTATTCAGTTATCACTAAAATCCTAAAAGCTACATTTTTACAACAAAAGTGAGGCTACAAAATTATACCATATCATAGCTAAAAAATAGAGTGAACTCACCATAAAAAATAAAAGTACAATGATCACTTTCCATAGTTGGAGAGAAAAACAACTGATCAAAATGAGGGTACGATGACTTCTAGTTTTTGAGTAAAGAACTACAACTTGTTTTCTTTAGCAGGGAGGAAATAATTTTACTTTAATATTGACTATTGAATTCCTTGTGGTGAGCTCATTTATCTCTGTTTAGTGAAGCAATGATAGGGTACTTTTTTTTTAATGTTTTCTTTCTTTTTTCTTTTTTCTTTTAAGAAGAGAATCATTGAAGCAAGATAATACGAATAATATCTAATGAGAACTTTCTACCATACTATAGTTTTCTAGGTGCTTTACATTTATCAATTCATTGCATTATTCCTGCAAAAACACATAAGAAATGAAATCAGGACACAGAAAAGTAAATTTGCTAGGGCCGCATAGTAATAAAAAGCAGAGGAGAGTGAGTACCAATGAGGGCTCAGTCCAGAGCTCACACACTTACACAGTGAACTTTGTTGACCCAAGTGTATGTTGAGACAAAGGAAAGACACACTGTTCTGCTTAAGGAGTAAAGCAGGTTGGAGACAGGGACAAGTAAACCAGGAAGAAGGGTTGTAGAGGGGATTTACAGTGACTGGGAAGTCCAGCAACAAGCCAGGTTGATGTCATACAAACAGGAGAGAAAAAGTGAAAATATGGGAGAAGAAAAAAGAAGCATTGTCCAAATAACTAGGTAAGTTTAATATTCGATTGAATTTAAAATTTACTACATGTGTTCTACCCATACAACCACTCAGTAAATTCTGTCCTACTTCATGTCTTAGGGTGGATGGTATTTGGGGAGGTCAAGGGGTAGAGACTTTGTTTCATATTTTGAAAGATGTGAAAACAGCTGCAAGGGCTAACCGAGATTGAAGAATTCAGAGGAAACAATTACAGCCACAGGTGACTGGGTAAAATGTCAACCCCACCTCTGCCAAAGGATCCTCAAAGGACTGAAAAGGGTCAAATGGTTCCCGTGGCATCTTGGTTTGACTTCAATGCTCTCTTGAAAAGCTCTTTAACAATTCACACTAAAAACAAAGAAAATCCTTGTTACGATACTAAAAACCTTTATTATGATATAATGATGCCAAGGGAAGAGCAGACAGGACATGCGTAGAAATCATGCGGGAACCAAACTCACTCTGAGACTGGAGGCTAACTTAGAATGTTTCCTGATGCTTTTAACAAAATAGATACCATTAACTCACAACTGTTTTAGAACTGATGATGCTCTAAAATAAGTAATTCAATAAATTAGGATGCAGGATCTACTTAGTGTCAGGGAGTAGAGCACTGTACAAAAAATCCTATGCTCACGTGGTTTACCTTCCAATGGATTTATATTCTGATTCAGTATTTACTACTGGCCAGCTTAAATGATAGTGATACAACCATTGTCTTTTTTACATATACTAAAATCAACACAAAGGTGCACATAGGGATTTGTTCAAGTTTACATAAGGACATTATTTTTTTAAAGATACCCACTTTGGCTATACTATCACAGGGATCACCTGAATTTTTATTAAAAGAATGTCTCCTGGGATCTAGAAGAGCCTTAATTATTGTTCCTATCTCCTCATGCAGTTAAAGCACTGCCTCTATTCAAGGGTTTCTGTGATTATTTTTATGGGAAGGCGATAGAAGGTGAATCAGGTGTTATTAATTATCTCTCATCTTAACCTACAATATTATCAAGCCCACCTCCCAAAGATACCGAATTCTAAGTCCCTTCACTCACTCCTAAAGAAACTGCTTTTGCCTTCATTTTTACCAGATGTCTTGACCCTCCTCAATTTTTTCTGTCATCTCTTTAAGTGGAAAAGACAATACCAACCATACAGAGTTGTAATCACACAGTGACATAAATGAAATGATCTAGCAATCCAGGCCCTAGTAAAAAAAAAACCAAACTGATGTTGCTTAGAACAAATTAGGCCTTTTCAGTAAAAAAGAATTTCTAGAAGAAGGATGTTGGTAGAAATGAAAATAATGAAACAGATAACTGAATATCTCTCTGTGACACAATATTCATTCAGTTATTTTGCCTGGGAGTGGGAAAAAGAAAAGGACACAGACAGAAAAATAAATATCATTTTATTTTTTTATTTTTATTTTTTTTAAAGATTTTATTTATTTATTTGACACACAGAGAGAGAGAGAGATTACAAGTAGGCAGAGAGGCAGGCAGAGAGACAGGGAGAGGAGGAAGCAGGCTCCCTGCTGAGCAGAGAGCCCGATGCGGGCCTCGATCCCAGGACGCTGAGATCATGACCTGAGCCGAAAGCAGAGNATGCGGGCCTCGATCCCAGGACGCTGAGATCATGACCTGAGCCAAAAGCAGAGGCTTTAACCCACTGAGCCACCCAGGCGCCCTAAATATCATTTTAAAAGCAATTCTGTGTGGGTCAGTTGACCACTGACCTGAGAATTTCCTGGTGGCATGATGACTGAAAGGCTTTGTAAGAATATGAATGTCTAAAATCAGTGTAAACTTTGAAGTTGTTTGCTACATAATTCATAATGTGATGACTTTCAGAGACCTGAATACCTTTAATAAAAGAAATGTAGTGTCCCATACAACATTTTTATATTCATGGTTTGAAATTGAGGTGTGGCAAAACAAGGACAAGATGTTGTAAATCATGGTTAGGCTATCCTGGGGCAGAGGTAGAGAAAGAAGTGCAAAACATAGAGAAAAATATCTATAGAAACAAAAATAAAAATTAGAAATGACCAAGAGAACATAAGGCCCAGAAAAATTGGGTCTGTGACAGGCTGATCTTATTTAAATTCAAGAAGTTAGATTTTGGATGACTTCTGGTATGTGTATACATGTATGAGAATATATACACACACATATATATAAATATTTCCATAATATACATATGCATATGTATATGTCTGTGTGTGTGTGTACATAATGCCTGTTCTTACATTTAGGAAAGTCATAAACCTACGTTAGTTTGGTTCATCTATAACCAAATAGATTCTGGCATCATCTGGATCAGGCATCAGCAAACTATCCCCTTAGGTCAAATCTGACCAGCCACCTATTTTTGTAAATAAAGTTTTATTGGAACAAAATACCACCCATTGGCTTATATATTGTCTAAAACTACTTTTGCACTACAAAGAAGAGTGAGATAATTGCAGCTGGGTTCATGGCACTCAAATTAGTCTCTGGCTCTTTACAGAAAAAGTTTGCTTACCTTTGATCTGGACCATCACCCTCCCAATTTCCTGACTTCCTGCCTTCTGTTTGTCCCTCCTCTACCACCTTTCTTCTCTCTCTCTTCTCCTCCCTCTCTCCTTTCCTCCCTTCCTTATAGGTTTTTTTTTAAGAACATTCATTTATTGAGTGCCTACTATTATTATTTTGTCATTATATTTAAAAACTACTTTTAGAGCAGTTTTAGGTTCACAGCAAAATTCAAAGAAAGGTACAGATATCTTTCATATCCCCCCTGTCCCCACACAGGCACAGCCTCTCCCATTATTAACACCCCATACCAGAGTGGTACATTTTTTTATAATTGATAAGCCTGCATTGACACATCAAAATCACTCAAACTCCATCGGTTACATAAGTATTCACTTTTAGCTGTACAAGGGTTTGGACAAATCTGTAACAACATAAATCCATCATTACAGTATCATACAGAATATTTTCCCTGCCCTAGAAATCCTCTGTGTTCCACCTACTTGTCCTTCCCTGGCCCCTACCCCTGGCAACCAGTGGTCTTTTTACTGTCATAGTTTTGCCCTTTCCAGAATGTCATATAATTGAAACGAAACTGTATGTAGTCTTTTCAGAGTGGCTTCTGTCATTTAGTAACAGACATCTGACTTTCCTCCATGTATTTTCATGGCTTGATAGACCATTCCTTTTTAATACTGATGAATATTCTATTGTCCAGGGATAATATGGATTATTCATCTATTCACCTATTGAAGGGCATCTTGGTTGCTTCCAAGTTGTAACAATTATGAAAAAGGTGCTATAATTATCCACATGCAAGTTTTTGCGTAAACCTAAATTCTCAACTTCTTTGAGTAAACACCAAGGAGAGTGAATGCTGGATTATATACTAAGAATATGTTGAGTTCTGTAAGAAACTGTCAAACTGTCTTTCAATGTGGTTGTACTTTATGCATACCCACCAGCAATGAATCTGATTTCCCATTGTTTCACATCCTCACCAGAATTTAGTGTTGTCAATGTTCTGGATTTTGGCCATTCTAATTGGTATATTGTGGTATCTCACTGTCGTTTTAATTTGCATTTCTCTGATGGTATACTATGTGAAAGAACTTTTCATACTCGACACCTGCATATTTTCTTTGGTGAGGTGTCCGTTAAAGTCTTTGGCCCTCTTTTTAATGGAGTTGTTTTCTTTTCTTTTTTTCTTTTTTTAAGATTTTATTTATTTATTTGACAGAGAGAGATTACAAGTAGGCAGAGAGGCAGGCAGAGAGAGAGGAGGAAGCAGGCTCCCTGCCGAGCAGAGAGCCTGATGCGGGCCTCGATCCCAGGACCCTGAGATCATGACCTGAGCCGAAGGCAGAGGCTTTAACCCACTGAGCCACCCAGGTGCCCTAATGCTGTTGTTTTCTATTGTTAAGTTTGAAGAGTTCTTTTTATATTTTGGAAACAATCCTTTATCTGATGTGTCTTTCACAAATATTTTCTCTCAGTCTGTGGCTTATCTTCTTACTTATTGCGCTTCCTTTCTTTTTCCCTTTCATTTTCATGTTTTTGACTCACCATCATGTTCTCTAAAGTAACTATTCCAAACTTTTCAGGATTTTGTAATGTCTGAATGTTCAACTTGAAGTTCCTCTGCATCTACACTTCCCTCCTTTCACATCTATGTTCCTCAAACTTATCACCCAACTCTGCCCTGACCCAATAGCTTTCAGTTATTCCCATGTGCTTGTCTACTAATATTCTCTGTTCTCCCTTCAAGTCAACATAAACACATTCCTCCAATTCTTATTCCCTGTAATTCACCACCCTATCTATCTTTACCCATGTTTTTAAACTACAAATATTTCTTTAAACATTACCCATATGTCACTGCCTCTACTTTATTACCACCCACCCACACCATAAATCCCTTCAATCTGGCTTTGCTGCGCTACTCTATTGAATTTTACTTGGAAGTCACCAAGGACCAACTGATAATCACTTTTCTGTTTTCTGCCTCCTTAAGATCTCTTTGGAATTGGATTTTGTCATAACTTTATTGAAACTTTTCTCACATGGTTTCTGAAACTAAAAATTCCACTAGTATCCAAGTAAAATACATTCCTAACTATTCCTCAAACATAGGCTGTATTTTACAACCTCAGGCCAATTTTTTTTCTAGCTCTGCTTTCTTTGAAACAAACATGCTTTTTGAGTGATACAAGCTCTATTTACTTCAAGTTGTGATACAACAATCTGTCAAATACATGATAGTGGTATATAAGATCTGGGAGCCAAATGTCTTCTTTAGTCTCTGTTGTGTCTCCAGTAACAGGTACATATTAAATACTAGACAACAATTGAATAAACATATTTAATATCTGAAAGAAAATTCAGAGATCATCTACTTGAGCCCCCTTCAACTTTCCTATTGTTAAAAAAAATAAATTACTGGGAAAGATGGAACATTAGACTTCATTCCAGTATTTGTTTCTACATTTTAATGCTGCTTTTATTGTGTACTAAATTATTATGGAATCTTTTTCTTTTTAATGTCTCTTTAAAAAAGTAATGACATACCAAATAAAGAAAATCACCTACTGTGATTATCAAAAACTCTGAACTTAATGTCCTATCCAACACCGAACACTTCGTCATTTTACTCTTCTATAGATTTTTTTTCCCCTATGATTTGGTTCAGGTTATGTTAGTATATCCAAATATACATACATTTTTCACTGGGGGGGTATATTCATTTTAGAAAAATACTTATAACACATTCCATCTGAGAATTCTGTAACGTTTTTCAATAGCATGAGACAAAGGTACACCAAATACAATATTACACCTACAGTAACATATGAAGCTGTCATCTATTCAAAAACTAAATCTTGCTCATTCGGAAGAAAAAAATGAAAAAGTCAACTTTAATATTACTTGGAGTCATCTGTTGGCAGCATAATCTATAACGCCTAATTTTATGAGTTTGAGCTCAAATATAAGCTCCCACTCATCCCACTAAAATTTGTTGACTGCTTTTCATATTCAAGGCACTATTCTAGGTTCTGTAAGGATAGAAATAAATTCTGTAGCTTGAAGAAGTTATAATGAAGGGAATAATAACATTATGCAACTGGGCTTTTGCTTTCATATCTAACAGTGGTGATAAAAATTCCTGTCCTGCCCGGCTCCCTGTATGCCTGGAAGACTCAGATGAGCAGTGAAAGCACTCTGTAAATCACAAATAATTACTCTTAATTATTATTTTTATGCCGACTACATGATAGCAAATTATTGAATACCAAAATGTGTAAAGCAGTGAGGCCTGTGGCAGATACGATGGGGAGGAGTTGGCAAGGAGCAGAAAGTTAGGGATATCTTTACAGAGGAGGTTGCTCGCTTCCATCATCACCCCTGCCACCTCACCTAAACTCTGGAAGTTGTCTATGAGGGCCCAACTTTCTTCCAGTCTCTTCTTACTCTAATCCATTGCTACCACTCCCAAAAAAAGTTCTTACCAAGTTTTCACAATCCTTTTGTCAACACCTTCAAATATTCATAGAATTTGGGAAGAACAAAAAAAAGTTCTTACCAAGTTTTCACAATCCTTTTGTCAACACCTTCAAATATTCATAGAATTTGGGAAGAAATGTCTAAATTCCTTTTTTGAAAGCATATCAGCCTTATTTCCAACTGCTCAGTTTTCCTTAGTTTCCATGCTAACATTAATTTGGTAATTTATTTTTATTTGTTCCAGCATAGATTTAACGTGGCTCATTTGGCAATTAATCATATAATATAATTCCCTGTGGCATCTGTTCTGCTGTTGCATCAAACTGTTACTTATATTTTCTTTTCATTTGTACAGTTTCCTTTTTTAAACTTTTTTTTTTTGTGGGGGTTGGGGGGGGTCTTCCGGTCAGACACTAACTGCTGGTAAAAACTGACATCATGTTTTAATCTTCCTTCCATACCACACCCCCAAGGTCATGCATATGGTTTTGCTTTGATCTACGAATTTATTGATGGACAATTCTGCAAAGCTCAGTCCTTCCTTCTAAGAGAGATGATACAGTTCTAGTCTATGAAAAGCAAAAAATACAAACAAGATATTGGCAATTTTGTCCTGTGCCTTCCAGATCCCTTTTCAAGACTGAGGATTAATTCCCTCAGTTGCTAGGAAGGTTGTCTGCAGGCCTTCCCAGGAGCAGTCCCTGCTGAAGAGTCTCTCCCCCAATGCACATCTTCTCAGGGCATATCACATCCAAGAACTGATTAAAGCCAGCAAACAAGGTCTCAGTGCGTCTCCACAAACTGGAGTGTCTCTGAAGGCCACCTCAGCTTCATACACCCCTGAAGGGTCAGCTGAGTCCTTCTTGTGACTCCAGTGAAGCCAAATTTCTCTCTTTGCCCAATCCCACTACTCTCTCATTTTTTCTACATTTTTTCTGCTGCGTGTGAATATACATTTGTCTCCTTCACAAAGAATCCAACCTCTGACCAAAAATATGAAGTAAACACAAATGAACACATAGCTCCACATGTTGCCTTTTTCATTCACCAACCAAGAACTCTCAGTTAAATTTAATGCTCAGTTAAGGTAGCTATCATGGGGCCACCTGGGTAGCTCAGTGGGTTAAGCCTCTGCCTTCGGCTCAGGTCATGATCTCAGGGTCCTGGGATCGAGCCCAGCATCGGGCTCTCTGCTCGGCAGGGAGCCTGCTTCCCCTTCTCACTCTGCCTGCCTCTCTGCCTACTTGTGATCTCTCTCTCTCTCTC